>CM075288.1:16418417-16818417 GCA_037672795.1 Lagerstroemia speciosa | reverse complement strand
AATTCTCCCAGTCGCAATGTGATCTTGTCAAAATGAAGAAGAAGATAAACAAAATCTTCTTCAAAAAAACACACTGCCCTTCAGTCCTGTCTTCTCATTGGATCACCCCGAGTTCTTGTAATTGAACTTGGGAGGAAATGAATGATCGATGAGCTGTGTTTTTGCTTAATCATCTAGTAGGACCTGGGCTCACTTTTAGATTGGGATTTGGTGATTTTGAGGAAGAAAAAACACTGGCGTCAATAGGCGATTCGTTTCCCATGTCCTTTGTTTTGTGAAGAAGGAATGTGCCTGATAAGATTGTAATGAAACCAGACAACTCGGTCACGATTTGAGAAGCATTCTGTGAATCCCAGTCCTGCATTCACTCCCAAAAGTGTAGGAAACATATGTAATTAAACAAACGACATGAATTTTCTTTATGTGTACAAGTTTCATAAACATATGGAGATTGCTAGCTTCTACTCAGCATCGAACATGGTTTATAAACATAACATTTAGTAGGATATACTGATGTAGGACGAGGCGAAGCCATGATTTAGTTACCTTAAACATGATCATGCTGGCAAGAATCGTAAATGATGTGAACATCACATAGTAAACCGGAGATATCACAGCAGTATTGAAGGTGTCCAGAGCCTGCAAAAGTAACGCAGCAATCACTTCGCTGTACTTTTTACCAAAAAATTAGAAGCCATGAAAGTTTTTTCTAGATCATGGAACGATGTCATAGAACATAATTAGCATTAATCCAGAATAACTATATCTCAATGACTGAAGATTTTTTATTCACCTTGTTCAAGTAGTTTACTTGTGTGACACTGAATATGATCACGACCACTATGAAAATCCACGTCTGGAAGTAAATGAATTGGTTCATTCCAGAAAATGTTAGCTTTAGAGCAATGCCAACTGCTTTAACGCTCATCACCTGCAATGGAATGAGAAGCATCTAAAAAAGATGACGAAATTTTTTTTTCCAGAATCACCAGGTATTGACATTAAGGTTCAATAAACAAACTGTTAGAGAGCCCATAAGAGAGCAAATCCCGATGTACGCCATCATATGAGTGCGTCCGTAGCACGGCACGTAATGGAAAACCAGAACAATAACCACCACAGCAACCACACAAGTATACACGATGAAACCTGAGATGCCAAAACTTACAAAATCAGTCCATCATGAAAAAAAAAATGATAGAAGGTTATTCATAGGCTAACAAGCACCGAAAGTGAAGTTCCGATTTTGACAAAGGAGAGAATAATGTTTGCTGCAAGAAAAGAGGCCTATGTTGTCTCTTATTGCTAATACACCAACTCATCTATGGCTCTTGAAGCAACAGTTCTCTGCTGAAGTTCTCTTCTGAAGCAGCAAACAAGTACTTGTTTTCTTGAGATCTGGAGAACCATTATGTTCATAACAGCATTTTCTGAAAAGAAACTTGGTGAATTCTCTATTCTTTTGATCGAAACTCCAAATCTAAAACCTATTATAGATTTATCAATGGCTATGGCCTCAGCCAACTATATTGGTCAGGTGAATTAGAAGGAAAATTTGTGTTTTGCTGCCAATCCCCATGCGATATGTATTTATTTCATATTGAGTAGTATAGATAAGAGTTTGATATTAGATTTGGCTACTAAGTTAAATAGTACTTCCACAAAAGTTCCATTTCGACCGGTCCTTACAAATTCACGAGAACCAGACACCATAATGGGCAAAACATCAAGATGCTATTGACATGCACCTGGTTGAGTGGCTAGTGCCCAAACTTGCTTAACAGATTCGATGTCCTTCTCTTTCGGCGCATGTAGAACAATGTTGGTAGATCCGACCACGCAAAGGATGCATCCAAGCACTCCAAAAACGTGCAGTTTCTCCTCCAAGATGAAATGGGCTAACACTGCGCTGCATTATTGCCTTTGATTCCTAAGTATGATGAGCAGAACAGAACTTTCGCATCTCATACAATTAACACTTCTTAAATGTCTGTGCTTCTTACTTACCTGAAAATGATGCTCAGTGCTCCGAGGGGAGTTACAAGAATCGCAGGAGCATAAGCATAAGCTGCAAAATTAGCTATCTCCCCAATAATCACTGCAAAGTATGGCATTATTATTATGCATTACGGAGGCAATAAAGTTTTCCAATAGTATAAACATGAATATCACTTGAAGAACCCACAATAGCATGAAAGAAATTGTTCAAGGACCCTTCAAAACTTAATGTACAGATTCAAAAACTATGGGAATGCAAGCATGTTTATCTTCTAATTTTTCTTCTGGTTAAGAACCAAACTCTTATGTCTGTGATGACTTAGTTAACAGCACCCAAAAGACACTTTTATTAAAAATAAAAAAAGATGTCTTGAAAAGGACATACTAGTGATCATTCCAGCCCACCACCACGGTTCGTACAAGTAGGAATACCCTCCTGCACCTGTCCGTACATAATTGCAGAAAGTCAAATAAGAGGGAATTGAGAGATTAAAATGTATTTTTTGACATTTTCGTTGATTCTGAGACGTTTCAACATGAACTGATATACAATCCTATTTGTCTTGACACTTATTCTAAAGATAAGAATGATATATCACGTTTGAGAAATTTTCAGTTTCACATTGCAACCCAAATCCACTCTCTTATTTTATGAGAAGGATGATGGAGAGTGAGTCTCCACATGGAGAAAATCATAAAAACATGTGCAAAAGATAGAGATTTTGACAATAATAACAGTGCATGGGATTTGGCTATTGGCACTATTACTATTACACTATATCAATGACATTGTCCATCAAACATGTACTAAATTACATTATAGAACAACAGAGAGGGAAAATGTCAAGGATAATCAATCGAGAACCTGCTCGAGTTCCGGTAGCCCCGGCTTTCTTCAATCCTTTCTTTTTGACAATGAAGCTGGAACCAATGAATACGCTTGAAGACAGGGCCAGGACAAGTCCATTCACATTATCAGCTGATATACCCATCTGCACTATAGGACCCTTAGATTCAGAGAGATCCCAACTTCTTTCCGGGGATTTTTCTTCGTCCTTTTGCAGGGCCAAGCTCAATTGAAGAATAATCAGAAACTGTTATACCCAACAAAATTAAGAACAAGGAGATGATCAAATACATACAGAAGCCGTCATTTGAGGAATGATCCGATGAAGAGAATTATACCTTCCCTGGCTCACTGCAAATTGGAGGAGGATTCTAGATGAATCCCACCTCCATCAAGATGAAGAACGACGACTTCCCCCTATTCTTGTTGTTTGGTTTCGATTGAAAGCAAAAATGGTGGCGGTTTTTGTTTCGTGAAGATCTTCTTACGTTTGCCCTGTGTTCATGGGAAGGGGGCAGAGAGAGAGTTATGCGCAGCCGACGGTATATGGGGAATCTGGAAGAATATATAACGAAGGGAAAAAGCTGCCACAATTTATGTTTGCCTTCCGATCAGGGCTGATCGTTTCTACTTCCCGTCCATTTTTCTCTGGTCGCCTTTCATTTCAGTTTTTCCCATGAAAATCATTCGATTCCCTTAAAAAAAATTTCTTGAGATTATAGGCGCTCAATGAATGATAATTTTTTTTATATCTATAATATCTGGCGATATAATAACAGACTAATGCACCGAATGATGTATTTATGATATAGGGCTCGCTATTAATCCTTCGATACCAGGTCTCGAAAGAGTCAAACCCTAAATCTAAGCTACTGCATATTGTCAACTTACCAGTTAATCCGCTCCTCGGAGTCACTCAATGAATGATAGTTGGTTTGTGATTTAGAGGACTATGGATACTATAATTGAAAAATTATGGAATGGAAGAGGGATTTTTCCCTGATTACAAGGAACCTCACACTTTCTGAGGAGTGAGAAGGGTACGAAAGGGAAGGATAAAGTCTCGCAATACGTATCATATCGTGATAAACGTGGTCGTAACAAAAGTATCTCAATCTGTACACAACTCATTTAATAAACGGGTCAGAAACTTCAAATACGAATACAACCTATTTAAAATAGACACGACACGACACATTTAACATTTATAAGTAAATGTGTGTGATGTATTAAATGTATTAATGGGTTTGACACTCAAGCAGGAGAAATTCTTAGGTGATCCTATCTCGTCATATAATATGAGAAAACACCAATCAAAATATGATAAATGAGCAAATTAGTGTCAATCATCCGAAAAATTACCATAAATTAATATTAGTCAAAATAATTTAATTGGTTGTTCCTCACTATATCATTGTGAGGTAGGACTATTTAAGATTTTTTTTTCCCCTTAAACACGTATAATTAAACATGTTTAATAATGTATATGTGAGTTCAACATGATTTAATCTATTTATGTAAACTGGTTACTTAGGACAACTCATTTAGACACGAGGCCCATTTAAGCTCAACCAGAACCCGCCTAACTCCGTATCATGTTGTGCCGTGTCAAAAATTGGAAGTATTATGGAGGAGATGGATATTATCAGTAGATGAGTTATGAAGGGATGATTTCGTCCTCTTATGAATATTAAGCACTTTATGAAGAAAGAGATACAAAACCCAAATGAAGAACATGACAAGGAAAGAGTACCTGTGAAGATTAAAAATTCAGACGGGAGATGAGCGACTATTGAAGCAGAAACGCGGAGAGACGAGAATGAGAAAGGAAGAAAATAAGAGAACGGTTGGCTACTAGAGGGAAAGAGAATGGTTTAATATGTAGGACATATTTATTTGGAATTTTTTTTATCTCAATAACAAAATTGGCTTTTGGAGGGTTATGGAAGCCTACCTTCTATAAAAGTCCTAAAAACTTTTTGTCAAATAAGGTCACTTTTGGTAAGGCGGGATGAAATGTAAAGGAATGAAATGATCCCAGTGGAATGTAATCTAAAGGAAATGATCAATATGATTCTTTTATATGGTACAAACTTTAATATTAAGCAATAGAATTAGAAATAAGAATTAATTTGGTCAATTATGCCCTTAATAATTATCCGAGCGATTATGACAAGACTCGTATTAGAGCAGTGAGAGATTGTTTGTACTTGTAGGAAAAATAATAAGTAATTTTGGTAATTTGATAAATTAGTAATTTTTTTATTTAACTAAAAAGTTAAGGATAAAATTGATAACTTATAATATTGACTTTAAAACATACCGAGGAATGGTCATTCCATTGTTTATAGGATATAATGGAATTTGGAAAGAACGTGTGAGTCATCATTCTATTCTCTTTTTGTACAACTAAATAAGAGGGTGGAATGAAAGGCGAAGTGATGATTCCGGTTCAATTCTATTCTGTCATACCAAATGAAACCTTAAGGGTCAGAACAATCTCTCAAAAGCCCCCCTCCAAATCCCCAATTTCCCATCCAAGCAAGTTGTAAAGCAGAAACAGAGGTGATAGGTCCTTCAGGTGATCCGGATGGCCTATCGGGTGGACTTCTGGTTGCCGATAGTGGGTTGCTCCGACGAAGGTTTCTGGGGATCTAACAAAGCCCAGCCCGGGGTTCGCCGAAACGGCCCTCCAATGCCTAAGTCAGAGAGGGAGTATGAGAGTGTGAAAGGGCAGAGTATGTGGTGGGAGTAGAATCTCCATCCTTTTACCTGGTTCCTCAAGAACTTATTCATAGAATATTTGATACAGCCGAATGACATCACTGCATCCTCGGTGAGAAATAGCGTCATTGACATGCTTTGGTGACGAGTGCCATGGCAAGCCGGGTGGCGGAGTGTGCCATGGCAAGTTGGGTGGTAGAGCGTGCCGTGGCAAGTTGGGTGGGGGGATGCGCATCGGGTAGAGTCGGGTATCCATGGATCAGGCGTATATGTTGGTCCATATCAAGAGGGAAATAGAAGTGCAAAAAGTTCCAATAATTAAAACAAATATGACTCTATTAATATTATACTGAGGACAATATAAATTGTAAAATTCCCTTTTAATAGAATAATGATTTTATTTTAACAAAGAAATATCTATACTATATATGGGAGAAGGTCCTCTCTTTGGTATCTTTTTTAACAATGGAAATTGCTCATTGTCAAATAAAATTCAATTTTTAATAACCGTTAGACTAAAATTAATTAAGGATATTATAGTAAATTTACTACTACATAATTACATACACCTAATCTATTACTACTCTTACTTTCTCTCCTCTTCTTTTACATTCGTTTTCTCATATTTCCTTTCTAGTCTTTTCATTATAACCCAATTTTTCGTAAATTTATTATTTGCTCTTCTTATTTGATTTACCAAAGAATCATACAATCTAAAATTAATTGTAATTAAAATTTTATTTAATTATTTATTACAAGTTCACTTCTCTGATCAGTTTCATTAAATAATAAAATCTGTGCATAGTACGGGTCGAAATCTATCCATATATATACCTTGATACAGATGATCACCTCACGGCTCTCTTTTCTCTTGTTTTCCTTAGGAGAAAACTGTTCACATTCAAATATGCCTGCTTGCTCATGCATGCAGACGAACTTTGCTTCTTCACTTTCCATTGGACAAAGCCAATGCGGACATATATAGGCACTCATGTGGCAGTTGTTTCACAATCTTCTCCTTTTGTTTTCATTATTTTTTATTATCAAAAGTTAAATAGAAATTGTATTCTTAATGAGTAAAAAAATCTTCCAATGGCCCATAAAGTAATTTTTTAAATAAAAAGCATACCTTTGCAATTCTATTTTATGGAAATCCAGAATATCCCTTCCCTATAATTATATAGGATACAGCTGATGACAGGACATGGTGGTACTACTATTGAATTTAATTAATTTATTATAAAAAATTGAAATTCTAAAACAAAATAGGGATTACGTCCATCTTGTGCCAAATTCACAAGAGAATCTTGTGTGTAATGGGTATACCATGTAATAATACTTATTATCAAATAAAATAATTAATTAAAATCTATGTAGTTAAAGAGGAGAATGTCATCTAATTGTAGAATAGGGGGAAAATAGACGCCCATATATCTTCTAAGAGGAGGAGAACTTTTGAGTGTGATTTTTACATTCGTTAATACTATTCTAATGTTATTTGTATATTATCAATCTATACATTGTTGCGAAAAAAAATTGATCTGTACTTTTTTTGAGTGGAGTTCTAGTGAGATAGTATTGTATTGGCAGTAACAATTTCTCCTCATAAGCGTTGTATTCCAAGGCTAGCTATTTCCATGGAAATCGCACTGTAACTTTACAAGATAAATATTTATTTTCAAGAAAATTTTTCGAAAACGTCTTGCTCACAACTCCAATTTTAGAACTTTTCATCCATTGAGTTTTCAATCAATCAATATCAGAAATAGAACTGAAAAATTTAGAATATGGGTTGGACAGATTCCAAAAGGTTGAAAATGGCCCAAATTGATCTAAAACAATCCGGAATTTTCAAGAATCAACCTCTAGACTCTACCAACACTTAAAACCATCCTAAATCACACAAAACGTATTAGAAACAGAACTGAAAAATTTAGAGTATGGGCTGAACAGATTTTAAATACTCGAAAAATTACTAAAATCGATCCAAAACAATCCCAAATTTTCAAGAATCAACCCCTAAACTCTACCAACACCTAATATTATCTTAAAACACATAAATACATTGGAAATAGAATTGAAAAGTTTAGAATAGGTGCTGGACAGATTTTAAAAGATCGATAAATGACTCGAATCGATCAAGAATTTTCCAGAACCGATGTCCAGACTGTACCAACACACAAAGACCATCCTAAAACACACAAAGACCATCATAAAACACACAAAACACATTAGAAATAGAACTGAAAAATTCAGAATAGGAACTAAAAAGATTTTTATAAAATCAATAAATGACCCCGAATCAATTCGAAACGATCTGAAATTTTTAAAAATCAATATTTAGACTTTACCAACACCTAAGACCATCCTAAAACACACAAAATACATTAGAAACAGAACTAAAAATTTTGGAATAAAATAAATTTATATTTTTAACTTATATTTTTATGTTATTTTATTTTTATTATTTTATATTTTACATTTTAAATAAAAACTAAAATAAAATTTCAAAAATTAGGGAAAAAAAGAGAGAATGAGAGTAAACAGTGCTCCCGGCATTGTTTATCTTATCCCTACGCCCCCATAATTTTACAGGAAGCGCAGTAACCCCTACCAACCACCATCGCTCGCAACGACGGTCCACGACCCACTCTCTCTCCATCTTATCTCCCTCTCCGATCCACTCTCTCCCGACATCTCTCCCTCTCTAATTTTTTAGTTCTATTTCTAATATATTTTGTATTTTAGAATGGTCTTAGGTATTTGTAGAGTCTAAAGATCGGTTCTTAAAAATTATGGATCGTTTCAAATCATTTCGGATCGTTTCAAATCATTTCGAAATAATTTATCGACTATCTAAAATCTGTCAAGCCTCTATTTTGAGTTTTTTAGTTCTGTTTCTGATGTGTTTTATCTGTTTTAGGATGGTTTTAGGTTTTGGTAAAGTATAGGGGCCGATTCTTGAAAATTCTAAATTATTTCGAATAGTTTTGAGTCATTTATCGACCTTTTAAAATCTGTTTAGCACCTGTTTCAAATTTTTCAGTTCTATTTCTTATGTGTTTTGTGTGTTTTAAAATTGTCTTAGGTATTGGCAGAGTTTATGGGTCGGTTCTGAAAAATTCTGAATCGTTTTCAAATCAATTGGGTCATTTTTTGACATTTTAAAATCTGTTTAGCCCATATTTTAAAATTTTCAATTCTATTTCTGATGTGCTTTGTGTGTTTTAGGATAGTTTTTAGGTGTTGATAAAGTTCAAGAGTTGGTCTTTGAAAATTCTAGATCTTTTGGATCGATTTGGGGTATTTTATTGATTTTTTAAAATTTATCCAGTCGTATTCCGTATTTTCCAGATCAATTCCTAATTTTTTGTGTTTTAAAGTTGGCTTTTTTATTTTTTATTTTTTATATTTATTTATTTTTTTCTAATTGAAATTTATTTATGGTGTCAAGTCAGCAAAATTTCCATGTCAACAACGACGCATTGTCCACATCACATTGCCACATCAACCCAAAGCAGTGTTAGTCAAAATTTAACGGTTTGTACTAAAATGTTACATTTTAAAAATGTTTTGTAGCGCAGAGTTATAAAAAAAGATTTTGTACTAAAATGTTACATTTGTAAAAGGTTTTATAACAACAGTGTAATTTTCCCGGCTAAATAACATAAATGATACATTAGTACAATAAGATGTTTTTTACATATCACAACAATAATTTTTAAAAAGGATTCATGATGATAGGAAATGTGACGAGACGACTAACCACATTAGCACTTTGCCAATGTGGCATCTAACGCAGACACCAAGTGAGTGTGGGAGCATTAACGGAATGTAATGTGGCACGTTCATGCTAGGAAAATTTTTATAAACTAAGAAAGTTTTCAAAATAAATCAAAAAAGAAAATTTTTCAAAAAAAGGAAAATTTATAGAATAATTGAAATTTTTTATTAAAATTTCAAGAAATTAAAAAATTTATAAAAATAAAAAGAATACAAGTTTATACAAACAAGAATAAAACTTCAAAAACAAGAAAACTTTTTAAAATCCACCAAAAAAATTATAATTTTGAAATATTTAAAAATTTTAAAAAAAGTCAGAAATATTGGAAAATGTAAAAAAATATTTTCAAAAAATGGAAAAAATGGAAAACTTTTCATAGAAACATGAAAGTAGCCTGAAAATTTTAAATATTTAATAAAAATAGTAAACATTTAAAAATTATTAAAAATGTAAAAATAAGTTTAAATTCTTTTTTACAATTTTAATAATTTCAATTTGTTTTCTATCTATAGATTTATTTTTGTCCAACAATTTTCTAAATTTTCAATAAATTTTTTACCTTTTTTACCCTTTTTTAGAATATTAATTTTTTCAAATTTTTATAATGTTTATGAATAAATTTCTCTAAATTTCACAAAATCTTTTAAAAGTTTTTAAATATTTATTGGGATATTTTATTATTATTTACACATATTTGTAAGTTTTAAATTTCTTCCTAATTGTTAAAATTTATTATGACTTTTAAAATTTTTCTATAATACTTACTTGTTTCTTGAAAAGTTTTCTAATAGGAAAGTGCCGTGTAAGCACTCATACTCGCCCGGCATCCATACTAGATGCCACATTAGTAAAATCTTGAAGCGGTTAACTGCTCCTTCACATTTCACATTTATACCATCATAAAACCTTTTTGAAAATTAATGTATTAATATGTAACAAAAAATTATTGTAACAATATGAAATTTTTTTTTATAATTTCCGTGTACTATTTATGTAATTTACATAAAAAGTTGGTGCACTCCAAGACTCATGTCCAAAGAGACTAACACGGAGAAGATATTTAGACATAAGTGCAAGAAGGGGTTTGAATATGAATATTGAACTCAGCAAAACACACTGAGAATGAAATTTATACTAATACACCACCACTACACTTGGGCTGTGACTGGCATAGAGTTTTAACATGGGCTGTACATGAATGGGGATGATAATGTGGCCCTATCCGCCCCAGGTCATGATAGGTATGGATCTCTTCATACCCGCCCTACCCCTTTTCATAATATTATATCATATAATTATATGTTTTTTAAATTTAATTTTTATTTGATTTATATGAACTTTGATCTTAATAAATTCAATGATATTTGTTATATTATATTGAAATTATGTAAATTTTAGTTATATGACACTATGTCATTTTTTGTTCAATGATTAACTTTTTTTTAATCTGAATCACTAATATCTATAAATTCAACAGATCCTAACTAATATAATTGGAGCTGGGAAAGCCCACTAGGGGATAAAGCTCCTCAAAATAAATTCTTTTCATTCATAAGATTTTGAACCTGAGACCTTACTTAATGGAAATGGGCACTCTACTATCCCGACTAACGTACTTTAGCTAATACTTTACTATTTTTGTTAATGAATATGTGAATTTATATTATATTTTAAGTTATATTTATTATAATATTTATTAATTACTTTTGTAAGTCAGATCAAAACGGGATGAGCAAGTTGAACTACTCCACACTAGTCAGGGCAAGGGTCATGGGACGTGCGGCACAGGTTTGAGTATTTAAATGCCAACCCTAACGCAATCCTGAGGAAAAGGTACCAATGGTATAAACAATTTGGCTAATATTGTAATATAGTAAAAAAAATCTTTAAAATGTTATAAAATAGTGCAAAAATTTTGAAAAGTTGACAACTATAATAAAAATCATTAATTATTTGTTAATGTCGTTAACAGTTGCTGATATGACTCCTACATAGCTTCTTTGTTGATTCTAACTTGAAAAGTTGAATAGCATAACAATAAAAATCTTGTGAAATGAGCACTAATGGTAAAAAAAAAAAAAGGTTAATATTACAATATATTACGAATTCTTCAAAATATTGTTTGGGAATGATGGTGCAATTTACTTGCAACTTGTCATCAAATTTTCTTTACATGAGGGAGTTCAAAAAGTAAAGATCATGTACAAGTAATTCCTAATATATTTACCACCCGGGATCTCCGTAGCCTATGTCGAAGATGGGAGAGAGTAGAAACCTTTAATCGTACTGTGTGAACTATTTGGTGCATCAACTCCTCTTCACTTTAGTACTTACCCCGGAAAATATGTTTGTTCCGCTTTATACAAATAGAGTAGATGTGCTCAGTCCATAGCAGGCGGTAGATGACTAAGTCAAGTGTTCTCACACACTACGGTAACAACTAGTTCGATTCTGATGCCCAATCAACTGGGTCATAGTGCAGGTTGATAGCACCAAGCACGGTCGACCGAATCCGATCGATAGATGCACAAGAGAAGAACTAATGGTCTTGAGTCTATTGTTGAGCCGCGGAAAACTCACAAATATCTTACACTAGCTGGACATTCCATTTAAGGAGACAATCCTTTGTGGCTAATCAATCAAGCCATGTCATCTAGCTAATAATTTCTAACGAACCAGATCCCTTTCAGCTAGATCAGTTTTGCACTCGAGGTGTGTAAACATTCTCATGCACTCTGATTTGTAACTATCTCCAAGTTCTTTGGAGCCCAGATCGGCTCATTGCAATTAATGAAGGGTAGCGAATCTATTAGCTATGCAATAGTGGAGGCTTGGGAATCCTCACTTCAAGGCAATCTCCAACTCCCTTGCTATAAAACAGATCCCACACAGGCATTTGCTGGGATAGTGGAGAAGCATCCAAGGCCTTAGGAGCAGAAGGAGATTAAAGGACCAATTGGCAACCAAGAGTTGAACTAGAACGATACCTTAGAATCAAGCTCACTTTATATTATGGAATGATACAAAATCTTCAAATCTCTGTTTCTATTATATCTTGTTGGCAAAAAAACCTTGTCTCCATCTGTATGCCTTTTTTTTTCTACCAGTTCCTTTTTTCCTTCTTCTTTTCATTTTGACATTTCATCTTTGTTGCAAATAAACCACTCTCTCCTATTGTGATTATCATCAATAGACTTTATAATAGCCTTCTTTATCTCAACATGTCTTAAAGAATGGAGAGACTGAGGCCGTCACGATAACTACTCATAGAGGACGTAGGTCGCAAATGAGGGAGATGAGTTTCCAACGTCACCTGGTAAGTTTCTGATCCGTAATATTTTATAAATTTATGCAATATTATAATATTAGCTAAAATTTTTTACCATCAGTGCTTTTTCCTAAGGTTTGTAATATCATATCATTAAATTTTTCAAGTCCGTAGGCAGCAAAAGTTACATCAATAATTGTTAATAGAATCAATTGATAATTAACTGTTTGTACTATTAGTATCTACTATTTAAAGATTTTACATCATTTCATATCATTTTAAAGATTTTATATGATGTTATAATATGAACCAAATTTTTAGTATTATTGGTACTTTTTGCACGGGCATTCCCACCCACATCCATGAGGGATATATTGGTAAACTTGGCTTAGGGTTCTGATTAGGTTCGGGAGCTTCTCCGGGCCAAGAATCGTCGGCCCGAGTCCAAGCAGTTTGACTGGGCAGCGGATGCTGTACTCGCAGCAAATTCGAAGATAATGAGGGAAGACTGATTGTGGAGGCGTCTTCTGTAATGGAGAAAAATGCTCTCAGGCTGGGGTTCAATGGTGGCAGCAGCATCGTACCCCTGCTAGCAACAAAGAACCCCAATACTAGGACCCCCATCACCGACATCATCATCCTCCGGAGAACCCCGATTACAGAGGCCTGTCTCAAACCCCAGTATCGTCCGAGACGCTGTTCCGGTCGGATCCCCCAGTACCCACGCGAAGCCTCGCCCACCAGTTCTCCGAATCCCGCGTCCCTGATAGCGGCCAAGGCCATCGATAAGCGGAGCACTCGCACGTCTCTGGTCGAGAGGCTCCAGATGCAGGGATCGTGTCCTTTGAGACTGCTCAGGAATGACGGGTATTGGAACAGGGACCAGTTTTGGGCTGTTGTGGATTTCCTCAGGCACGCATCGAGATCACATCAAATCCTCCGGGTACTGTTCTTGCTTGCTTCCTCTTCTGTCACTGTGTCTGTTGCAGGACTGTTGTTTTGGAAATATCTGTTTGCAAACTTAGCAGACTATACTATCTATTATCATTTAAATGACCACTTTTGTTGCCCAAAAAGGACATTATTGTTCTTCTTCCTGACTAATGCTGAGTCAAACGTATTTCTGCCGCGGGTTTTCATTGATAGCAGAAGAGGGCAGTGTCAATTCTGGCTTTTCTCTTTCATTTCCCTGTGGAAGATGTCACCAGCATCAGTCTCAGTATCGGCCTCAAAATGGTTTTTCTCTGAACAAGTTTGTCGTTGAAATGTTTTTGAGTTGAGAAGGTCTGGAACTGGAGGAATCAACTTTTCTGAACTTCCTCTTCTTGAATTGTCTATTTGACTTTCACATTCTTCTGCGGTTCAGTCTCTTGCTTTTCTATCTTGTTCAAATATTACTATGATCGGCTTTGCTTAAGTTTGATTTTGGTAGCAAAACTGAAACTCATGGAGTTATTTCAACAGTTATTTGAAGCATGGAGGAACATAAAATCATCTCCTATCACTGAACTCGACTACAAGATGATCATCGTGTTGTTGTGCGAAGAGTGTCTTCTTGATGATGCAGCTTCAGCCCTTAAACAAATGAAATCCGACAGTCTAAGTGCCTCTCTGCAGACGTACAACTCTATATTGTGTGGTCTCGCCAATGAAGGGAGGTTCAAGGAGTTGTCATTTCTTCTCTATCAATTGAAGGAACCGGATCTGGTGCTCAATGCTGAGACTTACAAAGGTCTAATTAGGGCTTATGGCAAAAACAGAATGTTTGATGAGATGGATTTGTGTGTGAAAAAGATGGAAGCTGATGGGTGTTCGCTTGATCATGTGACCTATAATCTGCTCATCCGGGAGTATTCACGGGGTGGGTTGATTCACCATATGGAGCGTATTACTCGGATTCTGCTCTCAAAGAGAATGTATCTTCAGCCCTCTTCTTTGTATTCAATTCTCGAAGTTTACACAAATTTTGGAATTCTCAGTAAGATGGAGAGAGCTTATATAAGGGTCTTTAACTCAAAAATCCCCTTAGCGGAGGATCTGATCAGGAAAATGGCCTCTGTTTATTTAGAGAATTTCATGTTCTCGAGATTAGATGAACTGGGACTCAATCACCCTTGGACTGAGATCGGAGACCTTAGTTGGTGCCTCCGCCTGCTTTCTCATGCTTGTCTATCAAGCCAGAGGGGCATAGACTCTGTTATTGACAGGATGGAAGAAGAGAGGGTTCCATGGAGTGTGACACTCATGAATATTGTCTTGCTTGCGCACCTAAAATTGAAGGACATCAAGCGCTTGAGAATCTTGCTCTCGCAGCTTCCTGCCAGAAATGTGAAGCCTGATATTGTGACCGTTGGAGTTTTGTTGGACATGAGCAGGATTGGGTTTGATGTGAATGGGACATTATATGCATGGAGGAGGATAGGATTTCTGTATGGAGAAGTGGAATTAAGGACTGACCCTCTGGTTATTACTGCCATTGGGAAGAGTCTCCGCTTAAATTGTTATGAGCAGATTTTCTCTGGTCTTGAACCTGAGGCCAGAGATAGAAAAAGGTGGACTTATAGCAGTCTCATCGACTTGGTGTCGAAAATTTGAGAATTCAGCAGGTCCAGTGGAGTTTGAATTACTCATCATAGACAGCTGTTTCCTCAGAATTGCCAGAGGATCCGTTAATGGTGGACTGAACTCGGATGTTAATACGGGTGAATTGAGTTTGTCGGTGGGTAGGATGAGAGATCCTGTTGGGTGGATGAGCTTCCTGCCTCCTTTCATTCGCTTTTTACATGTTCTTGGAGATCACAGTACGGCACTTGGTAATGACTCCTGCAGAGATGTATCCTCAGGAAGGATGCTGATCATTGGACACCCAGAAGCGGTAAGGCACCATGAGGTAATTACCTTTCTGATACCAATTACTTTTTGAAGTTTATCCGGTATATTTGGATCCGGAAAAAAGGGAAGGGGACTAGATGACAGTTTGTAGATTACCATTCTCATGCTTCCATTCATTTCCCTCCATCTTCCTTAAATCTAAACAAAAGGTTAATTCTGTTTGGAGCACCAGTCAAAATGCAAAGTTCATATAAACTGCATTGAGTCAATCCATTTCTTGGAAAATTGCATTACTGACAAAACCCGAACAATTTGGAATCTTGTTTACTCTGCCTGGGGCTCGAGTCTTGGCTGTCTCGGGGAAATGGTTAGTGATTTCAAGTTTGAAGCAATGTCATTTCCGTCAAATTTGTGGTTATTGAAATTCTTTTCCAAGTTTATTTTCATCAATCCAGCTGAGCCCTCCCTATCCACCCAACATCTTTTACATGATCAATGCTCCCAAAACCTTGACATAACCAGAAAACTTCATTTGTACTCAATCTTTAGCTTTTAAGTATTGAGTTTGCGGTGTTGATTAGACTCAGATTGGTGGCTGCTGAGGAATGCAAATATTGGTGTTGGGAGCTGAGTGGAGAAAGCAATTTGATATCGACAGACTTCCACTTATATTGAAGAGTTTACTACATTATATCTTCCCTTTCACTCGACAATCAGCTGACTACATTATATCTTCTGAAGAGAGAAGGATGGCATTGCACCTTCGCTTGACAGGATTGTGAAGCAAAATCAACCAGAAAAGGCAAAACTGAACTCCTTCCGGCAAGTTTTATCTTCTGGGGTAACATGGAATGAAGAGGAAATACATAGCTGAAAGCTCATTCAAATCCTTGTTTCTGACAGCTGCTTTATGCATCTGACGACCAAATGAATGGCATTTACTATGTTTCCTAGACTTGCGAGATACAACTTTCAAAACCCTCCCATCTATCTAGTGGACACTAGGCAGGGACCCATATTATGGGAGGACGCTAAAATTTAGTGAAATTATCAAAAAGTTTAAGCGAAGTGTAAAGAAACATATCCATTGTGGGCTGGAGAAGTTTTTTAAGCCCACTGGGTGATCTTAACGAGAATGGTAGCGTTTTACAAAAAGTGGAATTGAATAAAATGAATGAAATGTTATATAATTTACCATAAGTTGTGATTCACGTGATTTACTCTTGAAAGAAAAGCTAAATGTTTTAAATTTTAAAAATAAAATTATGTATTTTAATTTTAAATATTAAACTAAACCTTTCTAATTATAAAAATAAAATCGTGATTCCATTTAAATTCCAGTTTAACGAAGATATTTCCCATTTAAATTAAACCCATCATCTGCGATTCACTCGAAGCTCTCTCTTCATCTCTAATCAAACAAAGCTAAAACTATCAAGAAACCACTCACAAGAGACGGCTACCTGAACTAAATAATAAATATGTTCTCCTAGGAGTAAATATTCATTGTAATACCTAACAAATTTAGTGTGTAAATTATCATTTAGCTCTTACTATGTTAAATTCAACTCTAAAAAATTATGTAAATTTTAAATGTATTAAGATCGTTGAGAGATTTATACGATAAAGTTATTGTATATTACACATTGAATATTTACTTATTCTCTTGCTCAAATGGACGAGCTAACCGCAAGCTCTGATCTCAGTGCCCTTGGGATTCCGCCATCAAATTAGAGAACGAACCGTTTAACATTTGTCATTAAATCCTCCAATACTGCCTTAAATTTTCAAGATTTCATTTATTCCATTTTTATAGAGACTGCTACCCATGACTCTTCTTTAACTAGAAAAAATGAGGACAACAATACTGACAATTCAACCCTCCCACAACCGTGATTATCTTAGACTCACTTCCTTCGTTCCATTCCTTGCAGATGAATGGAGGGAGGGAGGTAGGACCTGACTTTGTAATTTAGCCTCTCCATTCACTCTTATTAAAGATCAGCCCTCCAGACATTATCATTTAATCCTCAAAGTTTGGGATAATTCACAACCCATTAGTTACTGAAAAATGAATACAAAAGCTCCGACAAGAAAGGAGAAAATGTAAAACCCACATTAAAAAAAAAAAAAAATTACTCCCTAAGCTTTTCAACCTCAATGGCAGAAATCTCATCTGGACTAAAACATCAATTACAGGTATCTAACACAAGTGAAATGCAAATATATATATAATTAAAACCAAAAAAAAAAAAAATCTTACATTTGTTCCTCGTCCGACAGCCAGCTCACCCTGTCCCCCCTTTATTTCGAACCAATGCATGTATACCTCTTCAGTACCCCAAAAATAAGAATGCCATGTCCTTGACTATCATAGCAGAAAGAAGGCAAGCGGATCCAACTCAACATTCTATAAAAGAAGAGCATAAGGAAGAGAAGAGGGGAAAAAATGATACCACATTCCCGCCAACAGAGAGAGGATGGATATATAACTGGAAAGATTCCCCATACCACCAACCCAACACCAAGATTCCATGACTTAAAGAAGTCTAAATTCCTCCTCAGGATTGGACAGCCAACTTCTGCAGATGCTCGATAAAGACTTGAAGGCTAACATCATCAGTGAAAATCACATCTGATCCGACGCCCATATCTTGGGCATTACTGTGAGTGGATGATGGATTCAGTTTGGCCAGCAGGAACCTCGCCTGTCAAGCAAGTCCAGAATCACGAATTAGGAAATCCAAAAAGAGTGACAAACCCAACACTCTGCTGTAGCCAAGACTTTTCTCAGTTGAAATAAAAGGAGAAAACCAATTGTCCCAACCCTGTCACATACTTCTCAGGTCAATTATAGTAGAATATTTGGATAAGTAGACAGATCCTATGGCAAATTTATGTTAAAGAGAGGTTCTGCCATTTTTTTCCTTTTGGGTTGTTGGGGGGGAGACAAATTCGACAAAACATTTCTCAGCATACATTTTGACATTAAAGGTAAGGCACATGAATGTGATTGCCCTTCCTGTGAGAATACTTGAGACTCCTTCCTACACTTCATATGCAATCATTTTTTTCCTAAAGAAATTTAATCACTCGGGTTCAACTTCCATAAGGGGGCGTTTGGTTTGACATTATCAGATTACGAGGAATGTTTGAACATAACAAAATTTTTTTAGATTATAGGACGGAATACGATGTTGTGCTTGAAACAATATAAAGCTGATTGTAAAATTTGGTTAATATGTAAAATGGTTATAAAGTTGATGTAAGATAGGAATGCAAAGATTTTACCAACCACAAGTTAAAGTTTTAACCCATGTAATCACCAAAATATTGTAATCTATGGTGTAAAGTGAACTCTAATATGAACACACATAGCACTTTACATGCAAACAACACTACCTAAGTGAAATTCAAACTAGTTCAGCAGCATCAAGAAGCAAGAAATTTCTTTCCTTCAGGAGGAGCTAAGAGCCTAAGAAAATTGAAATAGAAATGATGGGAGTTTTTCTGTTTGCTATAACGTACAGTGACGACAGGTAAAGTGTAAGGTAACTTGTATAGTGGATCCATAATGAGGCAACTTTCAATTGGTTTCTTACCAATCAAGAATAAGGGAGAATGAGAGAAGTCCCTTTAAGGTACACCGAGAAACCGCTCTGATATCTAGACAAGACGCTACAGCTTTGCAAAAGGAAAGAGGAACATGGGCAAACACCATACCGATCAAGATGAGACATCCTACTTTACCCCAATTCTAGTAAGGTCAAGAGAAATGATTTCAAAGTTAGCCTAATCAAAGTTTGTAAAGCACTCCACAGGCACCAGGTGAAAACAATATATATCAAAAGAACATTCAAAGAGACTTGAAATATGGTGGCAGACCTGGGACCCATGTTGATCACAAACCACCAATCTTGGCACAGGGAAGCGTTCCTTGATAATCATCTGTGCATCATCATGTGGAGCTTGTAGCAATTGTGCAAATGGCTGCATATTTCATTTCAAATTAGGAGAATCTTGACTGATATGACACTCCGTTCTTTTTTTTTTTTTTTCAGTGGCAACAAAATTGTGTTTAATGAAACCCAAAACAAGGAAAGCGCACAGTTTTTTTGACTGCCATAAGAACCAGATTATATGCCAAAAAGAAGGGGAAAAAGAAAGCTTCAGCAGTAGGCTGTCCGTATTTAAATAGAACTAGGGCAGCGCTTCCATTGGAAACTTTCTAGACATCTGGAACACGTATCATGTTGTATGAATAAGATTCCTGAAATATCATCAAATAATTTTACCAATATCCTCTACTATTTACCTAGAACATCTCTTTTCTAAAGAGCCCAGTACAGTTTTGTACGCATCCAGTAGAAAAACTTTACCTCTTAATTCATAGTTTGAGTGGAGAAGATGCTGGAAGAAAGTTACAACCACAATAATAGCAGTTACATGTTCAACAGCAATGATAAAGAACTTAAATAGCCTGGATATTAAAGAGAGGGTGATTGATCACTAGGATCATGAGGATAGTGATCAGTTCCTCTTTTTGATGGTCAAAATATATCTGTTAGTAGTTGTATCACTTCTCCTTATTCCCCGAGACTACCAACGCCATTTCCAGGAGCCAATTTGGGAACTACCAAGGTTAGGCTTCATGAGACAGGGCTACATATCCATACTGAATTCCAGTTATTAAATGACTGAGAATGGGTGTATAGAAAGACCTGATAATCTGGGTGATTGTGGTAACCCATGTTACGCCATTGAGCAATTGTCATTCCATGGAAAATGACAATGCTGAAATATGAATCTAACAACAGAATCTTATCCATTGCAATAGAAGCCACATCTAACAAAGCTGGTTGAGGCAATGAGTTGAGTGAGTAGGATATTAGTGAAGGTTGAATCATGACTGCTGCATTTGAGATATTTTCCCGGTTCAGCGACATGCGGAAATAAGCAGTTTCATCAGGGCTGTTGTTAAAAACCTGCCAAGCGAACAGTTATTTAATGATTTAAGTATATAAAAAAAAAAATCAAATCCAGAGAAATCTAGCACACAACCATATTCACCTGTACAAATTGTGAACTCCGAAGGTTAAACATAAACTGAGGGAACAGTGAGAGAGAAGGATTTAGAGTAAATGACGCTGGGTCATCCTTTCGGTAGTCTCCGAACTGAGAACAGAAGCGAATTAGACTCCGATCCAACCACCGGGTAGCATCAAATTCGTCCTGTTTGTACATGAAAGATCTTGAAATATATACATGCAGTGGGGAAGAGAGATACAACAGTACATATTTGAAAGGTGCCTCAGAGATTATAGTGGAAACATGATATGCCACTGACTATACATTATAAGCTAAGGTTTTCAGTGAGTACTGGGAAACATTATAAGAATTCTATTGCAGAAGTCACAGCAGAGAAAGGCTAATATCATAACCAAGCCTGTTCTGAGAGAGCAGAAGAAAAGGTTAAATAATGGAGAAAATTTACATGGAATCAAGAGAATCAATCATCAATTAATTGAATAAACATGTAACCTCTGTCTCCATTTTAAAAGAAGCCATCCTTGCCATCACCACAGCAGCAGTCTCTTGATCAAAACCTTGTATCAGATCCTGCAGTTGCCAAACCCACTTCACATTATACATTAAAGTACCAAAAAGCATCCATTCCCCAAAAAAGTAAAAATCAATAAGGTATAAATGGTGTCAAAATAAGTCAACATGAGCAGGAACATGGTCCTATTCACTGACGGACCAATTCATCTCAAGAGGAAACGTATATTTAGAAATTCAATCAAGCATTACTAGATGTAGAGCATTTCAAATAATATTCTGAGGAAGGACTTTTGTAAATCCATGATATAATTACAAACTCTTGTTTTCAACAATGATATAAAGTTGTCCTTGGGGAAAAAGTAATGGATTAAAGAATATACCTCAGAGCTAACAGCACTGTCAATCCATCTTCTAGAAACAGTTGTAACTCTAAGCATACTTTGACCATCCAGGCTCTGATAACTGCAAATTTCAATAAGAGCAAAAATATCAAACATGTCTAGTGATCATGCATCACTTGGACATAAACCTTTTGAGAAGTGCAGAACAGATATGAGGTTAAGTTGTCAAACCTTGTTCGAAATTGTAAATACAGTTGTGGATTTACAGTTCCCGGGTTAGATGACTTATCTCCCGGAGAGAGATCAAATAAAACAGTCAAGCAAGTACTTTTGTCAAGGCCACACATTTTCCATGCTGTGGTACCCCCTTCCCCTACAACAGTGTCAGAAACACCAGCGCCTTTCTGCAAGCGTACAGGAAGCATTGTCAATTTGGAAAACTTAGATACAGCTCATATGAGTACACTATAATCAAACTAAAGAAGAGTAGGCCATGAAGTAAACTTATTCAACCTGCTCCAGAGATGTACAAGGGCCAAATATACCCTGAATTTTGATGTCTTTAGAACAAATGATCTCCAGTGTCCCGCTGCAAAATAAGAAAGAAAACATGACTTTGACTTTCAGCATAATGGGGTCCATAGGAATAGAAGAAAGTCGTATACATATACAAGCACAACAGATGCTGCTAAAGAGAAACAAAGGAGGTGAATAGGCAAGCAATATCCCTCAAGGGTAAGCACAGATTCTCCTTAGATGAATATTATGACCCACACAAAGCAAAACAGCACCCACTAGATTTAAAGTATCGAACATGCTAAAAATTAGCTTTAACTTCCACCCAAATTAGTCCGTCTACTCATGATACCTTAGAATTCATTGCAATTGTGCAATGTGTTGCAATTCACAATTTCAGGACAGTTGCCCAACTTAAAAGCTCTATACCAAAAAGTAAATTTCATGCACCCATAATTTTCCTTCAAGATGGACAGTTTGACCCACCAACATAAAATATCCCCTAAATCATGAAGTTCCAAAAATTTATCACAAACTAAAATTAACTTTTATCTATAATTCCTACAGTCCTGTAAATCACGATTCTTTAGAATTGTGCATTGTTGTGCAATTCATAGTTTAATCTGATTGCGTGATTGAAATGATCTGAACATGATTCTCTAGTCACCATTGATCCATGATTCTCTAGTCAACATCGATCCATGATTCTCTAATCACCAGGATGAAAGAATTAATAAAATCTATCCAGCTTAATTGGTTAAGAAGGAGAAAGACCAGAGTGCGACCACTGACGGCAGAATACGATTCTGTGATTGGATTGCAAGGATTAGGGGAATGAGAAATGCTATTGAGTTAAAGATATATCTAAATTGATAAAGCAACTCCACTAAACATCCAAAGAACCAAAACAACTAAAAAAATAGTCGAACTAAAAGAAAAGAACTTGATAATGACCGATCCTCCACATCAGTCGCCCCCCACCCAAAGCACATACATAAAAGAGTGCATACACGTCAGGGAAATTATTTATCGAAAAAAGTAATTGAGGAGATTACACACTTGAAGCAAAGGCCAAGAGACTGTTCTCCATCTTCAAATACACGTCTGAAAGAATCCTTGAACACAGAATGACCGAAACTTTCAGACAAGACTACGAGCCCACCAGTCCTTTCCACTGCAACTTTCATCTCTGCAAGCCCCACCTAATAATTTTGAAATAACAAGTTGACACAAACATGTTAAGTGTGACAAACTGAGATGCTAGGCTCTGGTGCATAGTCTTTCTTTAAGATATGTCAAGGAGACAAGCAATATACAAAAATAGTCAGCTGATGAGGCATATGAATGTAATGCTCTTGCATGACATAAATGTAATGACCTTTCATATAAAGCTGTACCAAAAGAAATTTGCATAAAATGAAAGATGTATAACTCGAATTCCTCAATATTTATATTTTCTCTTGAATCTGCTATAAATAATTCAGTGTTTACAAGGAAGACCAAATTAAAAATCTATGATTCAAGTTCCACTGCCAAGACTAGGCCTGGCAATTATTGACACGATACGGTAACCCGACACGACACGACACGGAGCTAGGCGGGTTTGGGTCAAGCCTATTTAGACACGAACCCGTTTAGACACGAACCTGTACAGACACGATAAATAAACGTGTTTAACTGGGTTTGAACCTGTATAACACGACACGACACGATTAAACACGCTTATTAAATATATTAACTATTTTTATACATATATTGACTCATTTAATACATTTATATATAAAAATTTTATGATAATAAAATATTACATGCATTACATGATCAATAATTGATTAATCTTACTTACTTATTGTACTAATTATCAATAAATATTATTATTTTAGTAATTACATCATATATTATTAGAGTATAATTATATATTGTCGATATTTTGCATTAAATGGGTCAACCCGGTTTAGACACGGTTTAGACACGACCGTTTAGACACGAACCCGTTTAAACACGAAAAATAAATGTGTCATATCCAGATCATTGGAGTTTCTAACCCGGACACGTTTAGACACGACACGTTTAAACACGACACGACACAGTTTGCCAGGTCTAGCCAAGACCAGCAGAATCATTAAGTGTATGCACTTTTTGTAAAATTAAATGACAGGACAAACAACTGAGTTCACAACTAGGACTAAACCGTAATGGAAAAACCTTTCTTTTGGCCTGCCATTCCTACTCTAGATATTAGCTAGAATGAAGTAAAGTGGATGTTATTCACCTTAACTGCCAGTCTTTAATATTCTAGTTTCAAATCTTATAGAATAACCAATACAACAGCAACCTCTTTGAAGGAAGTAAAGTTACAGACCAAAGAATGGGCCAGTGATAAGGTACTAAGGGCAATGAGGGACTCAACATGGGGAATTCAATATGAATTTTGATCTCCATAGTTGTAAATTTTGAAAAGGAGAACCATGGAAATCATACAAATCCATCTACTGTAATTGAAAAACATTAAGATACTGCCCATTTGACAGCAGCATAATGATGATGAGAAAAATGGGCTTCATGGATCTTAAGAAAGATAATCACATGGCATATACCTCTTCCCTTTCCACTCTCTACAACAGCGGAACTCAAGCTCTTAGCATTTTATATGGACTATCAACCAGAGTCTCAGCATGAATTGTAAACTAATGCACATATTTCAGCTTGCTTCACCATTAATGCAAGCCATGTTTAGTAGGTAAATAATGGGGTAGCTTCAACCATTCAGATGATCAAGAAGTATAAGCTCCATTCAGATACTTGATGGTCAAGATGTAAAGGGTCTAGTTCGGCCAAATTCATTCAGAACAAACAATTGCGCTTAACTAGTGCACCTGATCAAGAGCAGAAGCAAAGAGGTCCAACACATGGCCCTGACTGACAAGCTGCTTTGAAAGGCCTTCATAGAACTTGACTGCCTTCTTAAAGTAGGGTGCAGCATCCTTGTCAAGATCCTTGTGTGATCGCACTGGATCAGATAAATCCTTGGATACAATCTATCATAATTCAGAGATTGTACGGGTCAGACAAAAGCCGAAGTTCAGAGGAAATGAACACAACTTATGATAAATAAAGTCAGTTTACCGTGCCAGGGCCTTCGGTGCAAGGACCTCCAACCAATGCCACAATGTGAGCTCCAGTACCGGGCAGAAAAGCTCCGAGCAATCCAGCAGCAACAGTCAGTGCCACTCCCGTGCACCTCGATTGCCTGCTTCCAGGGGCAACAGGCCATTGATCCGTTTGCAATTCGTCCAAAACCTATACAAAAAACCCAAATCCATAAATATTAAACCCAAGCAATTAAGGGCCAGAAGTACATTTTTCACCATCCAATTGAACAAGTAACCTACTGAATCTAGGGTATACTCGCACTCTGAAGCAGGCAGCAAGAAGCGAGTAATTCCGGAATGGCTCCCAGGGAACCCATTCTGCATCGTACCCTTCTGAAGCCCAACAGCACCAGTTGCTCGCCGGCCTGGGATGGCAAGACCCAGCTGCTCCATAATCTGATCCTTGCTGATCTCTTTGCTGCCCCTGAAGACATAGACTTTCGATAGCTCAGAGAAACCTAGCTCATGGACCTGAACCTGGGTTCCAAATGACACGAACCCGACCAGGGCATTATCAGGAAGGAGCCCAATGGCCTGCTTCAGGGCGGACTTGGCATAACGGAGCTCCTCCTCAATCATGCAAGTATCCAGGACGAAGACAAACACGGGGGGATGAGAATTAGGAGAGGGGCCTTCAAAACTCTGCGGTTGGAGCGGGGCCGGAGGAAGAGAGTACTGGACAGTGGTGTACTGAGGGTAAAGCTCGCCGGGAAGATTTGTTTCAGAGATCATGGAGTAGTGAGGGGGGAAGTGGTTGCGGTTGAAGCAGAAGGGGCACATCCAGTGCTTGCCAGAGAAGTCGGCGCGGGCAAAGGGGTTCAGGGCTGCGGAGCACTTGCAACGAAGTGGGGCATATGGGAGGGTTGGGATGTCTTGGTGATGGCGGATCGGAGCGATCGAGGCGGCGAGAGGGATCACACACTTACTCGCCTCCACCTTCGTCCGCGGCCAAACGTTCCAAGTCATCCTCACTCCGTCCATCCCCTCCGGATCCGTGACTGCCATCTCCGACATGATCGCTCGCTTGCAAATCTCGCAAACCTCCGATGCCGCCTTCTCCTCCTCGTCCCCCCGAGGTTTTCAGAACTCTAGTTTACCGTCTGACAACGGGCTTGTTTGGTGGAAATTGATTGGAATGACAATGCGCCGGATCTATTCAAAAATGTGGACCAACCTACGATCTCGGCCCGTGGATCCGCTCGGGTTACCAGCCCAAATCTTTCGGCCTAAGCCCTGCTCTGAACGGATTATGGGTCCCTGTAATAGTCAACGAACACGCTCCGTCTGTTTGACTTGCAAAATCAACTTCAGATAAGTTTAATAAATAAATAAATAAAAGACGTACACCCTTACTCCACACAGAATTGTTAAATATGTAGTTTATTATTGAAATGCATTTTTTTAATTTTACATTATTTCGCATATTTTACAGTTGGGTATTAATTTTTATAACACTTCTAGTTTTTATATAATATATCATGAATTAAACATAACATCCGTAATTAAAAAAATTAGAGAGTAGTTAGTGATAGTTATACTCTTAAACTTAAAGTGATATCACAATTTCACCCATTTATTAATTTTTTGTTTACTTCTATTAAGGGTAGTTTTGGAGCTTTAAAAGTGAGAGAAAATGGTGGAAATTGGGTAGTTATGTATGTTGGATTTATGATTAAGATCCCATTTTATTCCAATTTAAGGGCCGATGAAATTTCAATTAAGAGTATTTTGCAAAAAAAATGACACTAAAAAAAGTCTCCTCTCTTAAATAATAATAGATAAAATGATAAATGAGACACTTGCAAAAGTTAAGAAAATTGGGAGAGAAAAGATAGTATTTTATACAACAATATCACTACCAATGTGGTAACACTAATTAATAGATTTAAGTATTACTGTGTTTTTTTAGTTTTTGGGTTCTATAAAAAGTCATAAAAATAGTTAACTTTTATCACGTAAGCTGTGTTGCATAATAACAACATAACAAAAGATACCTTCTCAAAGAGAAGGAAAAAAAAAATGAGAATGCAAAGCGGAGGCAAATCTTGAAGATAATGGAAAGGGAAAATAGGACATCAATGACTACCTAGTGTAAAAGGATAAAATAATCCTTCTAAATCTAGAATGATGCAAATAAGGTATCCTATAATAAATTGGATAGAAGGACAATTTTAATATCGAAAAGTGAGATAAAAATCGTCTCAGTCTTCTAATATAGTAATATAGATGATGATAATAGAGGACTGTCAGGCCAAAGTCAGAGGCCCAAACGCTCTAGAATTCCTCGAGAAAGCTATGTGCTCCTATGTGTTCGTTACGTAAATTGCTAGTTAGGGAAGCTCATGATGGTGGTTTGATGGAATACTTTGGTGTTGCTAAGACTTGAAGAAATTGAAGGAGTAGTGGTACCTTAACAGACCATGACGAGTAGGTAGACTTCATGAAGATATTTTATTATATAATCAAGTACAAGTAAGGTAAGAAAAACATGATTACCGGTTCCTAAGAGGTATGCTTTACTTTCTACTTTGGATGCCACATTATTTGGATTTGAATATCTCATAGACTTGTATGCATAAGATACTGATTCTGTTGATGTGTAGAATCCATGTAAAAAGAATGTATCAAAAAAGTTGTAAAGGCATGACGGATTTTTGTTTCGAGAAGGTTATGTGCATCTATGTGCTCGTCACATAAATTACTTGTTAAGGAAGCTCATGATAATGATTTGATGGAACAACTTTAGGAGTTTTGCATGAACACTTCTTTTGGCCTCATAAGAAATATGATGTGGAGAAATTATTGAAGAGTTATATTACTTGCAAACAAGTAAAGTCTAAACTAAAATGTCACAATTTGCACAACCTTTTACCTATACCTAGTAAATCTTGAATAGATATTTCAATGGACTTTTGGTTTACCTAGGTCTAAGAGGAGGGAGAGACTCGGTGTTTTGTGATGTAGATAAGTTTTCTAAGATAACATATTTCATTGTATGTGATAAAATTGATGATACACAAAATGTAGTCAATTTATTCTTTAAAGAGATTGTTACTTTGCATGGCATCCTAGGACCATCGTTTCTGATCGGGATACCAATTTTTTGAGCTACTTTTGTAAGGTATTGTGGGAAATTGTTAGGACCTTACTGTTTTTTCCAACTAATTGTCATCCACAAACTGATGGACAAAATGAGATGGTGAATAGAACCTTGTCTTCCTTATTACATTCTGTCATTAAAAAAAATTGAAAAAATGGGAGGGTTGTTTACCGTAATTGAGTTTACCTACAATAGAAGCATACATTTTATAATTGAGTTTTATTCATTTGAAGTTGTTTATGGATTCAATCTATTAACACTATTGGATTTTATTCTTGTACCTTTGAGTCAACATGTAAATTATGGCTAGAAGAAGGTTGACTTTGTTAAGCAAATTCACAAACAAACACGGGCAAATATTGAAAGAATGATCGAACAAATATGTTAATTGTTGCAAGAAAATAGTGTTTGAACTAGGAGATTTTGTTGGGTTACATATATGGAAGGGATGATTTCTAGACAAACTACGTTCCAAACTCCTACCTTAAGCTGATGGACAATTTCAAGTAGTAGGATCTATCAATGATAATGCCTACAAATTTGGTTTACCATGTGAGTATGGTATTCATGCTAATTTCAATATTACCGATTGTCTTCTTATTATGTAGGTGATGATTTGAGGATAATTTTTTCTTAAGAGGGAGAAAATAATGCATATTAAGTAGCTACACATATGTATAAGACATAAAGTGCAATAGACCCTTTGTCATTTCCGTGTGGACCAATTACAAATTTAGAGACAAAAGATTCAAGTACTTAATGGGTTGATTCAAGAATATTTTATTGATTATTAAAAAGAAACAATAAAGATAAGCCTGCATGAAAATAAAATCCCGATCCATATCATTGAAGTAGTTGACGATTAATCAAGGATGGAGAGTCAATATGGATAGAGGATAAATGCTAGAGTTGCAAGTTTTCAAAGTCGTTAAATTAGTCAAAGAAGCTTGGGAATGAAATATTTTGGTATTAGAAGCAATTTACAACTGGCAACTACTCATCTATTACTCATAGCTGGTTGTTTTTATTATAAAAGAAGGAAAATCTGAATTTTATAAACACTTCATTCTGCATATCAACAATATTGAGAGATTCCTCTTTGTTCTTGACATATATCTTTGAACTTATCAGATTTTGGAGTGTTGCCTCTACAACGACAAACCTTTGATTCTTATCTTCTATAGATAGGCAGTCAAGATTTTATCCTTACGAATCTGTTGTTAAAGTTCTTGAGTTATTATAAATATGTTCTTAGAGTTCAGTGGGGAGAGATACTGAAGTGACATCACTAATATATTAAGAGATTTTGTATTCAATTTTTAACAATAATTTTTTTGAGATTACGCCAGTGGTAGTTGCAATTTTTTTGAGTTTACACTAATTACATTTAAATTAGGTTGGCCTACTAAAGACTAAAGTTCTTCCGATATGAATTTTCACAATTCACAAAGACTAAACTTAAGACCTTTACTTCGGGAACTTTTGCTAAGGCAAACAAATATTAAACTATTTGAATCAAGTCATGTTGATTAAAATTGATTTTTTTGGTCTGAACTAGTAGTATTCAGAAATTCAATTGGCGCTGACTAATTCATTTTGAGTCGGAAATGCTACTTAGGAGTAAAGGTACTCTGCTTAAGGGAAAGAGAGGCCTACCGCCTCAACCAATTCACTTTGGTATAAAAATTAATTTTTAATCTTAGGTTTCCTGTTATGTTGAATTCTTAAAAATGGATTTTGGTCAAAGGTTTCATTAACACTAACGGGAATATTCCCTTTCTAGAAGAATAAGGTTTCCTATGTAGAAAGGGTGACGTGCATCACAGGGGAAGAAAGAAAGGAGAAAAAAACAATACTGAATAACACCCAATTCAGTCCATTCTGAGCAAATTACTTTCGAGCTTGGAGCCCATGCTTATATACCCAAAAGCAGAAATTTATGGCGAGGAGCCCATGGAGTATAAAATTTGGAAGTTGTCAATTCATGTTTTAGAAAATTTTTTAGTGGAATTTGAATTAATCAAAATTCATTAGATTGAATTAATCAAAATTCATTAGACCTTTGAATGCCTGAGATACTCATACGTACGGTAAAACTGATGTAAAACTGAAGATGATTTGCGCAAGTTTCTTTTCCCCCTTATTTGCTCGTTATTCATTTCATGACATACAGCCATAAGATTGTTGGGTCACGCTTACATGCTCCAGTAAATTACAAGCCGGGATGTCAAAAAACCGAAGGACGAAATTAACCAGGAAAAGGAAGCGAGGGAAAGTCAAACTCTCATGGTAATTACGGAGGGTTCTAGCCAGTCGATTGAGGGAAGCACCTTCAGATCCCCATGATCCCATCTTTGGTGGGACCAAAGTTGAGGAGCTACTTGGAGTGGAGCCGGGGCTTGACCACTTGAGACTGAATTAATCAAAACTCATGATATTTCTGCATGTTTGAGCATCTCATACGGTAAGACTAGAGATGGTTTGCACAAGTTCTTTTCCCCCTTATTTGCTCGTTATTCATTTCATAACATACAGCCATAAGATTGTTGGGTCACGCTCCCATGCTCCAGTAAATTACAAGCCGGAATGTCAAAAAACTGAAGGACGAAATTAACAAGGAAAAGAAAGCGAGGGGAAATCAAACTCTCATGGTAATTAAGGAGGGTTCTAGCTAGTCGATTGAGGGAAGCATCTTCAGATCCCCATGATCCGATCTTTGGTGGGACCAAAGTTGAGGAGCTGCTTGGAGTGGAGCCAGGGCTTGACCACGACGATCGAGTCGAACACCTTCGTGATCCCATGCTGCCTCGCCTTGATCTTCAGGTAGTACTTGATCCCCGCCACCACCTGCGTCTCAGCTGCCACCACCTGATCATCCATGCACATCATTAGTAGTACTGATGAATATGCTTTTTGATTAGTAAATGACGGCGGTAGTGACGAACATAGTGACGTAATATTTAGACTTTTATATTCAATATACTACGTATTATGCTGAATCTTCCACATTCAACCAAAAATAAATTAAACAAACTAAATAACCACGGCTCACATAGCACCACAAAAGGAGAGTGTCTTGGGAACCAATAAGATTAAAATATTTTTAATATTTTTAGAATTTTTTAATAAAACCTAAAAGAAAAAATATAAACTCTAAAAACAAAAAAAAGACCATTTTTTAGGTTTAATTTTATAGGTTTATAATGCCATATTATCATTACTACATAGTGTACCCGTTACATACAAGACTTTCTCCCGCAAAAGGTCATATAATTAATTTCTCCAAGTCTAAATACAAAGACTATACTGTGAACTTTGAATCATTAAATCATCGATAGTGCCGATGAATATCATAACCACTGAGAATGCATCATATCATGTACATATACATATATGCAGATACATATAGCTGCATGCCTGTTGCCGTTTAGTCCCCAATATATAACGGTATACAATTTACGAAATTGGTTATATGAGATTGCAACCCGCTTGTGTTAATTACCTGAGAGAAGGTGACCTCGCCGTTCCCCTGGCCCCTCTGCCGCCGCATGCAGTTGTACTCCTCCACCGAGAAGCGGCCCAGCTCCTGCACCTGCTCGTTCGACTTCACGTCCTTGACCTCTGTCCGCCCTCCGACTCTTCCGCTGAAGCTGCTCACGGGAGGGGAGAACGTCGAAATTAGCAGAAGAAGTGATAGGAAAAGGGCGGCCATGTATATATAGTCGATGCCGACGAGGACGGACTCCGGTATTAATTTCTGCGAATCGTGTGATGTTATGAGTGTGTGTGATCACCAGCGGGAGGGGATTTAGTGTATTTATAGAGAGAGAGAGACGCACACGGAGGTGCAGTGAAGGGAAATTGGCATGGGAAGAGAGGAGGGGGCTGATCCCAGCGTGGACACGCAAATTAAGGTTTGAGACAGACAGAGAGAGATGTGTACGGTGGACGGAAGCCTTAAGATGGCTGGAGATGAGCTGATGTGTCCGCCCCACACCAACGGCATGCCGCGTCTTGCGAAACGACAACGCACTCACTGCTCTCTGGTCTGCTCCGTGTTCCTTTCTTTTTGGTGTTAGTGCAAATCAAATTATTACCTGCATTAACTTACTCGCCGTTCATTTTTCCCTCTTTTTTCCATAACAAAAGAGAAATTGGTCCGGCTTCTCTCATTGTTTTAGGCAGGTCTTCTGTACACAGTGTCATCATCAATATAGTTTTCCCGAGAGTATATTATATACTAGTATTTATACAATATTATAAATTAATAATATTTAATTATTTTAAAATTTTTAGTTTTAAAAGTGAAAAAAAAAATTCATGAACACCCCGCAATTCATCGATATAGGTCAGTTTATATACAAAATATGTGTGAATTATCTCATTAAGGATTACCCGTTCAAGTGAGATTCGAACTTCCAACCTCACGAATTTCCATGCGAGCCGCATGCACGTCCTATCCACTTGAACTAACTTATGAGATTAACTTTACAATTTACATCCATCAAATTTTACAATCAACTTTACATTATTCTACACACCACAATAATTGCTTTAAATTTTTCATGTAATTTTAACTTTACCCGTAATCTAACGATACTCGAATCAAATGCTCCCGAACCCTTTATTCATGGATGGTGCTAGGCTTATCCTCTCGATCGGGATCTGCATTCCCTTAAACATGACCCACAGATCACATATGTAACGATTGATTGAATGCCCCGCGAGAATTTTTGTATATTATCACACATTAATAAAATTTAATTATTTTTAAAGTTATCTTTTATTTCTAGGATTTATGAAAAGAATAAGAATATTAAAATGGTTAAATTTTGATTCATGACACTATATACGTATTATTATGTGATATATATACTCGTTATATTAAAAAAAAAAGCCTCGAAATTTGCAGGCGAGAATTAATGTTTCATGCATGCAATATACAGATGGATGATTTCTGGGATGGATGAATTTTGGCTTCCCGTGCTTATCTTCTCGATCTGGGGAATGGTGCCTCGTCTGCATGCTGAAGGAAAAACAGGAGCAATTCCCACAGGGATCGACACGCCGCAAGATGGACAGAACTGTTCTTCTGGGTAACTCAGGATAAGTGAAAAATGAATTGTGTAGCGTGCCCACAAGGGCTAACCCCACAAGTCAGGCACTGAGAGGTCAATTCAGACCTCCTGGATTCGAATTTCACGAGGCATATGACATGGGGTATTTTCTTATGAGTGAGGCTTTATAACTCTCAAATTCGTCAGGTCTGTCCGATTTACCTGACACATGTGATTTACGGGTTATTGCGTATCTCGAAGAGAATGTGTCACAATCACAACTAGTCGGCCGCAGAATGCGCTCGGATAACTTGGTTATTAGAAAAAAAAAAGAATTGTGTATGGGTTTTTTTGAAGGAAATTCTTTTTAAGATCTATTTTTCATAAAATTACAATGTGACTTCGACGGACGGAAGTATTATTCAACTGTGGCATGTAATATTTACTATGATAAGTCGTGACTGTAAATGGGTAATTCGCTCTCTGAACTTGGCCTAAGATAAGAAAATGAACAAAAATTGGAGGAGGCAGTTGAGAGTATGAGAATGTAGTGTATATGATCATCGTTAACAGAGAAGATCCTGCACCTATTATAGATGCAACATGCTCCTTCAAAGTGCACTACAAGAAAACTTAAATATCTTCAAAAATTTATCGAAAAACAATTTGTTGAAATTTTACCGAGAAACTATCGTCAATTAATCAACCAATGAAAAGTACTTGGACAAAAAAGTACCCCAAATGACATCTTAGACAAACTATAGAAAAAATTTATTGTCAATAGTTTTGGCGAAATATTTTGATCGAAATTCTGTCAAAAATATTAATTTTTATTTTAAAAACTTACCGACAAACTTATGAAAAATGAATTTTGTCAATAAATTATTTTTAAAATAATGTTTTCAGCAAACTATAGACAAAGTTTATTGTCGGCAGTTTTAACGAAATACTTCGGTCGAAATTTTGTTAAAAGTATTAATTTTTATTTTAAAAACTTACAACAAACTTATGAAAATTGAATTTTGTTGATAAGTTATTTTAAAAATATTTCCGACAAATTATAGAAAAATATTTTAGAGGGATTAATTTTAATAGCACTATTTGGGGATAATATTTCAAAAGTAGCACCATATTGTGAGTAGTGCTAAAAATAGCACCAATTTACCTCCCCTTTTAACCACTTTTTTGCAAATGGCAAAACTACCCTCCCCAAAACCCTAATTTCTTCTTCCTCCTTCCTCCTTCCTCCTTCCTCCTTCCTCCTCCCTCCCTCCTTCCTTCTCCAGCACATTTCATTCGTAACTCCACCACTCTCTCTCTTCCTTCTCTCTTGCCCGACCACCGAGCCAGAACCCGAATTGCCGAGCCCGAGCCCCGGAGCACCGTGCCCGAGCCCGAGCCCGAGCCCGAGCCCCGAGCCCCGAGCCCCCCGAGCCGGAGCCCCAGCCCCAGCCCCAGCCCAGAGCTCCCCGAGCTCCCAGACCCGAGTCCGAGTAGGAGCCCCTGCCCCGAGCCTGCCCCGAGCCCGAGCCACTGAGCCCCGAGCCCGATCCCGAGCCCCCCGAGCCCCAGCCCCGAGCCCGATCCCGAGCCCCGAGCCCCCCGAGCTCCTAGAGGCCGAGCCCCAGCCCCAACCCGGAGCCCCTCGAGCCCCCTGAGCCCGAGCTCCCACAAGCCGAGCCTCGAGCCCAAGCCCGAGCCCCCGAGTCGAGCTGCTGCCCAAGGCCCCTGATCTACTGCCCAGGTCCTTCAGCCTTGATCCCGCTGTGCCCCCGTTCTCCGTTGCTCCCAAAGTCGCTTCCGGCCTCAATCCCGCCGCCCCCAGTCAAAGGTTGGTATGTTTGTAGATTGAATTTCATGGTTGATTCATACTTATGCTAGATTAGATTGTTCTGTGAGTAGAATGCGTGATTTAGGGTTTTATCGGGACCTATTTTTCTCTTTCCGGGACCTATTTTACTATTACCGAGACCTATTTTCTATGACCGGGACCTATTTGACTGAGAAGGAACATTGAATTCATGAAATCTGACTAAGACATTAGTTACCGGGACCTATTTTTCTCTTTCCGGGACCTATTTTTCTATTACCGGGACCTATTTTCTCTTACCGGGACCTATTTGACTGAGAAGGAACATTGAGTTCATGAAATCTGACTAAGGCATTAGTTATTGGGACCTATTTTTCCCTTGTCGGGACCTATTTTTCTATTATCGGGACCTATTTTCTCTTACCGGGACCTATTTGACTGAGAAGGAATAGTGAGTCCGTGAACTCTGACTAAGGCATTAGTTACTGGGACTTATTTTTCTATAACCGGGACCTATTTGACTGAGAAGGAACATTGAGTTTGTCATGATATTTGACTAAGACATTAGTTGGCGGGACCTATTTTAATCTTACCGGGACCTATTTTTATCTTTCCGGGACCTATTTTCTGATTTCGGGACCTATTTGACTATGCGAGACTTATTTATTATATGCATTGGAATGTATTAGTTAATAGATTTACACTTTAGTTTTGGTTTATCAGGACTATTTATACTATATAGGGACCTATTTATAGTTTACAATGATCTTTTTATATTATGTCGAGACCTATTTAACTATGTCAGGACCTATTTATTCTTCATTCGGATTTATATTTATATTAATTGAGTATCTTAATTGAGACATATTTTACTTGTGCAGATGGAACGAAATTTAAGAATTCCTCGTGCCGAATGGTTCTATCCGAAGTTGAATAGACATAATCACATGGATGTATTGGAGATTATTGAGAATGCATTGAGCAGTCGAGTAGAAATGGTGGTGCAACTTGCGTGCCTACTTGAGGTTGATTGCTTCCATGGAAGGATGCATCACCTATTTCATTAATACCACCTTGTTGGACTCCTTCATTATCTCGTCGGTCAATAAATGTCACACATATCTGAGGTGGATATCTTTTCTCACTAAGCACGAACTCTAAATCTTCATCATTTTCCACATCCATTTGATATGGAATACCACCTCCTCCGATATTTGTGGAATGCAACTCCATCGTAGACCTACTACTATCATAAGGAATAATTGATTGCACCTTTCCATATAATTCATCATATGTGATGCTCATTGGGACAATTAATCCCTTTGACTTTATTTGACTCCCTATATATCGAGAACCTCCATCCGCCGTGCACTCCCATTTGCCATTGAACATAATTACCACCCGAACACGTTCCATAGTACCTATTCATTCATATAAAGCAAACATATATTAGTTACACTCTACAAAATGTAATATTATCATCTCTCTTCCAATTAGCCTCATTGTTCAAAAATAGAGTTAAATCTGACTATGCCATTATTTATCGAGACCTATTTTTCTATTATCGGGACCTATTTTTCTATTTGTCGGGACCTATTTTTCTATGCCGGGACCTATTTAACTGAGAAGAAAACTTAATGAAATCTGACTAAGGCGTTATTTATCGGGACCTATTTTTCTATCACCGGGACCTATTTACCTGAGGAGAAAAATCGAATTTTTAATGAAATCTAACTAAGGGAAGCTGTGATCAAAGGTGGCCTGGACTACCTGGAGTTACTGGGACAACAAGGTGGACGGACGGGAGCAGCAAAAGTAGCTCGGCTGGGCACCGGGGTGGGGGAACTCGGCTCGGCACCAAGGTGGCCGGCTGTGGGTGGCTGGGGCTGGCGGGGCAGCTGGGAGGCTGGGCGGCTGGCTTGGCGGCGGCCGGATGGGGTTGGGGCTGGCCGGGCTGGGCTGGGTTTGGTCGGGCGGGCTGGGCTGGGGCTGGTCGGGCTGGGCTGGCTCGGGTGGGCGGGCGGCCGGGCGGGTGGCCGGGCGGCTGCTGGAAGGGAAGGGGGGAGAGAGAGAGGGAGGGAAAGTTTTTGGAGGGAAAGTGGTAGAAAGTGTAAAATTTAAGTGGAGGAAGAAGACAAATAGAGGGCAAAGTTGACAAATAACACAATTTGGTGCTATTTTTATACTTTCTTATAACCTAGTGCTAGTCTTGCAAGTTGGGGGGAGAGTTGTGCTACTCTCCACCCTTTACACAAATATTTTATCGATAACTACACAAAAATATTTATATCTATTTTTTTGTAGAGCCTAGTATCCAAAATCCCGTGGGTCCTATTAATCCAAATTCTACTTTAATTAATCTATTAAGGGTAAAATTCTTCTAATTATGAATTTTATTCATTTGCTAGATGTGAAAGTGATCGGATCAAGTAAATTTGTCTTCAAATGGTTGGGCTTTAGGTTCAAGTTTATTTGATTTTTAGGTTTTTTACTTATACCTCAATCGTTTATAATGCTCGAAACTCGAACCTTGTTAAAGAGAAAAAGATATTAAACAATCTCAACCAACTTATGTTAGCTACTCTGAATATATGTGTTTGATAATATGACAATAGTAGAGTTTTGACTAGATGGTGAGGCGCTGAACTTCAAGTTGGGAGATATTGGCTCGATTCTCCGTGAAGCTATTCTGACATGCAATTAATATGAGCAATGAACATATGCCTCTATGGAGTCGGCTTGAGCCGATATGGCACAAAAGTGAATTTTCTTCGTTCACAAAATCTTGCATGAATGTTTACTCATCCCATCATTCCCGGCTCTCTCTTTCGCTCCCAACACTCTCAGCTCTCTTTATTCTCTCCCTAACACAAATGTGCCGTTTATCGAGAAAGGGGTGACTTGTATGAATGCTTGCTCAAGAATGGGAGTCAGAGAGATTAACCATCAGTATTTGAATTGTTTATCGATAACTTTATATATTCATCAAGTGAGAGAAAAAAGTTTAGATTCGATTGTTAATGGCAGATTTTCATAGAGGACTTCTTTAGTTGAATTCTTTGCATCTATAAACTATCCATAACACCATAAACCCATAGGATTTTACAGAACTTGATTTCGTTGAACGATTTTTTAATTATCATGTTCGGAAGTTTTAAAAAATTGTGATTATTTTCAAAGTTTGGTTGAATAGTTCAGACTGATTTCTTCATTTTTTTTAGTGTTTCATTTATTTCTAAACTATATTATATATTTCAAGTTTTTTAGGGACACTTAAATCACTAAATTTGAGGGTCTATAAGTTGTGAGACAAGTGTGCAAATTAGGCTTCTCGACCTCTCCTTCCTCGACATGTTAATACTTGGAGCCTCCAATTTACGGGCAATTATGTGGTTAAGGAGGCTCTCAAACTCCTCAATACCCCTTCCTTGACGTTGAAATAACCTTCGAGAAGATGGAGAAGGATCGAATATAGGGAAGTGGATGGGGAGGGGGAGGGGAGAGAGACTGATGTTTATTGACAGAAGGATGAAATCGATATTCATTGACTTTTTTCAAGGATAAAGGACTAAATGTTAAAATGTAACAAAATAAACACAGAAAGACCTATATGACATTCGTTGACTTTTCAGTTAAGAATATACCGTTATATTGATAGAAGGACTTATATGATGTATAAAAAAAAAAGACTAAATTGATGTTCAAAAAAAGGACAACATTAATATCTTGGAGGATCTAATTGATGTTTTACGGACTTAATTAATGTTCAGAAGTATCGAACTGACGTTTAAAAGACCCAGTTGATATTCAAAAAAATGATACTAATTTATAAAATTAAAAATAGATGAAATTGATGTATAATGAAGAAATTTTCTATTTACTCTTCACAAAATGACTCCACATTTTTCCTCTTAATTTTTTTTAAAACTGAGGTATTCAGGTACCTTCCGGTTCTGACTAGTGGGGATTGCGACACCTTCTGGGTACCTTCCTCTCAATTTATTGATTTTCTTAGAAGTTGAGCTATAATTTTCAAGGGAAATATTTATCTTGAGACAACTTCCTAAAAACATCTTATTCACGTTTTTTATTTTAAAGTTTCACTTCTCTCAATGTTTCTTAATTTATTTCTATTTCCAATTTTAATATTTCCTGCCAAGTCGATTTCGCGGTGGTAATTTTGATTTTAAAATTTATTTAATTAATTTATTATTTTAAGATTTAAAATTTTTCTCTAAATCATACAAAATCTTATACAACAAGATATTGGCTCTAAATTTGACCTCCTGAAAATTTTATCTAAATAATATTTCGGTAAGAAGGAGGGATTACTTACCCATCCATGGTTACAAAATTTGGTCAATAGATAATGAGAGCTTAGTGCATCATTGGCCTTATGGAGCAAAAGGCAGTCCATTCATAGTTTTAGTAGTTAGAAGTAGGGTAGGGTTGTAAATAAAAAAATTGACAATGTAAACACTAAAAAATGACCTTATTCAAATTTTAAAAAAAATTGCAACTCATGCAAATTGTCATTGGTTTTTAGTATGCTGGCTGATACGAGAAATTTGGATTCTAACTCAAAAATTAACGAGCTCAAGCCAACCAAACTCAAATAAAGCTAAAAGTTATATTTCATGATTTATGCTATTATTTATAATAGTACGGTACATAGTTTTTGATATCGAATCGGATCAAGAACCGGTCAAGGCATGGGTTCCTAGTTTTCTGGGTTCAATCGAGGGTTCGATGAGTCGAACCGGATTTTTAATAATAATAACAACTATTATTATTATTATGAAATTTAATACAAACTTAAAATACTATATTGGAGTGATCACTTTTGAGAAATTTATTGATTCAAAATTTATCTCATCAAGATAAGAATTTTTTTTTAATAAAATTCTTCTCACTCAAAACTCACATTCAACTAGAAAAATTCAAGAATCAACCTCAAAATAGACAACTTTTTGCTATTTCCGATCTAACAAAAGCACTCTTTTAAGTGTTTGATATCTCCCAAGTAAAAAAAGTGTTGAATATCTAATAAATAAGTCAAATTCACTTCTTAGTTTTTCTTAGTAAATGTAATGTATTACTGTAAAAGGATAAATATAGATGATCAGACTTTCATGAATATGTCTCAAAAGGAATTCAATTTTTAGTTTTTAATAATACGAAACTCAAATATGAAGTTGCCTAAATTTGTTTTTATGCCATTGTATAGCTTAAAATGTTTATGCAATTTAAATTTTATACCATTAGTGTACAAAAAATTTAAGAAATTTAAATTGTAACATAAAACATTTATGGAATTTAAATATATACCATTTTTATTATTTTAATGAACCTGCTGGTTTTTATGGGTTCATCGATTTTTATGTAAAATAGCCGGCTCAACTGGGTCAAGGTCGGTTCGCATGGCAAAAAAAGGAGCCATACATATTAGGCGTGTGCATTAAAACCGATTCAGAATAAAACAAACCGGAATCAAACTGAAATGAACCGGGTCAGCTCTAACCGGTTCTACTTTAATTCAGTTTTTAAAATAAAAATCAGTTTAGTTAAGTTATAAGTACAATCAATTCAGCGAACGGTTCAAACTAAATTGAACCGCTTTTTAAATATTTTTTAAATATATTTTATTAAAATATGTTATCTGTCCATTTGCTTTTCGTTCCCCTTCTCCCCCTCTTTTTTTTTTTAGAGATACTCTAAAAAACTAGAGGAGGAAGAAGAATGGCGTACCATTCACCAGCAGGGGAAGAAGAATTTGTTGTTCGCTGTCGCCGACTATAGCCTCCTCAACTCGGTGTCCGGCCTAACGAATTCGTTGTTCGTAGTCGCCCGCTACTAGGAGGAAGAAGAATTTGCGAGGCCTAGACTTCCCTAACGAAGTGGGCAGCTTCCTTGGCCAGGTGCCCAACCGACTCGAGTCTCTTCACTGTCAAGAGATGCTCACAATGGAGCCAGTAGACGCCTTATTCTTTCGCCTCAGTCTGCTCTTCAGCTGGCTCTTCTTCTTCTTCCTCCTGAGTCCACTGTTCAGCTGGGTGGTTCTTCTTCCGCCGTTCGGGTTGCTGCATCTGCTTCTCCATTCTGCCACTGTGCATTTGAAGATTTTGAAATATAAGCCCACAAGGCCCAATGGGCGAGCTGTTTTTTGGGCCATTGGAGGCCTCTTGGGCCGTGAGAAATAGCGCACAATTGCCATGGACCAGTAGCTTTTAAATTAAATATATCTCGATTAAATTTCAATCCAACTGCTTCTAAAACAGTTCAGTTCGAACTGATAACTAAACTTGTTAAAAACAATCAGATTTTTTTCCCATAAAACAGTTATAGTTTTAACTTACTATATTGAATGGAACCGAACTAATTCTTGTGATTCGATTGATTTAAAACCGGTTCGGCCTCTGAACCAATTCTTGCACGCCCCTAATACATATAACCATTATATCTCATTTATTATGACAATTTTATATATTATTTTTATTTAATTTACTATTATATTAAAAATAGGAGTTTGAGAAAATCATCCAAAATATTGTACCTGTATAAATTGATTTTTCATTATTTTTAAATTATTGTTAAAATAATTTTTTAGAAAAATTTTTTTAGAAAAATTTGAAGACAGACCATTTATTGAAAAAAAAACCAAACCAAGAGCTTCCACCAACAGTTAGTACCGGTTAAATCACCGGATCCCGACTTTTCATGTCAATTTTTCAAATTTAAAAAATTATATTGAGAACTATTTAAGTAAATGAAAAATCAACTGCTTTGGGATCAATTTTTTTTAGTCCGATTTTAATGTAATAATAAATTCATATGAAAAATAAGAAAATAAAATTTATTATAATAAATGAAAAGTACTAATTATAAATATTTTGATACATTAATAGGTTAATTAACATAAACATAAACAAAATATGAAGTTTAAAAAATCATATATACTATTTTTATTATTAAAATCTGACGATCATATAATTTATTAAATATGATGTTCTAATTTTTTATGATTTTTGTTAGTTTCGAGCCTGCCTAAGTTTTTTGGGTCGGATACTGACTTGCCTGAGCCAATTTTTATTCACCTTAAAACTCAACCTAAATTTATTTAGGGTCCAAAAACTTGATTTTTCTGTTTGATTTAGGGTGATTTTTCGGTTTTCTTCGTACACCCCGGTAGTTAGAACCAATACCGGAAGGAGCCAAACTTTATGGACTAAAATGGGTAGATGTGAAAATCTGGGGGTCAGAGAGTTGAGAAACGTACCATCAAAAAATAACAAAAATCAGTTCAAGTTGCTTTGTGTGGCTTTAAAAGCATCCTTGCAGTGTACTCTTCGGTGGAAGAAGCACTCTTCCTTCCAAGCCCATAGACATGGCGGTGATGTCTTCTTTCATTTCCACACTCTCTCCTCCTCGTCCCTTCTCCTTTCTCATTTCTTCGTCGTCTTCGTCTTCTTCCTCTTCCTCGTCTGGTTTGGAGAGTAAGCTCTTGCAACTAACCTCTTATTGATAGACAGACTTTTCGGTGGCCATGGATTAGTTGGTTGATTGAGCCTCTGTCAAAATTCTCCTTATATATTGCATTCTTATGTACTGCAGGGAGCGATAATCAGAAGTCGAAGTCAGTGAAGCTGAGAGACGACTGGAGAAAACGGTCCAAACCCATTCCTCCTGGTGGCACCTACCCTGCTAAGGACCACTGCAGGTCTCATCTTTATTATCCTTCTCCATTCTTCTTCTCTCATATTAATTGTTAATACTTATTCCTTTGTAATAAAATGTAATCTTTTGATATTTTTTACGGTGAATGGGATGACTAGGTTGAACTTAGTTCATGTCGAATCAAGATGAATTGAATGACTGGAGCTTTATTTTTTCTTTGATGTTTAAGTTAAAACATTCTGACTGGAGCTTTAGTCCACTGCTTTTCTTGTTTGTACATTCTGATCGTTTAATAAAATAAGGGGGCATCATGTCATATAAACAAAAATATATGGGTGTAAATATTCTTGTTCTCATTTGGAATGTTTGATTTAGTTCTTTTTATACTCTCAGATTGTACTTATGCTGTCATTGTTTTTCATTGCTGAGCTGTTCAGTCGGTGCGGGTTGTGTGACACATATTACATTGCCCATGTAAAGAATGCTTGTGCTTTCCTTGGAGATGGAATGTCTCGAATTGAAGTAAGCTGCCCTTTTTATGTGTGTTCATGGTTTATCATCCTCATACTTCATGATTAGCATGCTTCTGGGTCTTGTATTAGGAAAGTACTCGTTGCAAGTGATGAAAAGCTTAGGCTTGAATAGCTTCATCTCCTTATTTTTGCCTCAAAATTGGTTGCATTTCATTATAAGCTGTTTTTCATACTTACCAATAAATAATCCAGCCTTCTGAGTCGGTCATTATTGGTTTTTCTTATATAACTTTTTTCTTGTTCCTAGTGGCTTAAATGGGCTAATTGATACACTGTATATGTCAAGCCAATAGCTTGAGACCTCATTTCTTGCTTAATAATGAAAAACCAGAATTTTTTAAGGCATAAGTTACTGCATAGTATAGCTTACATGTCAAGGTTAATTGTTAGTTCCTTTGGTGAGTGCATTTCCCTTTTAATTTTGTCCTGTGCTAAAAACAGTGTTTTGCAAATTGCAGGGACTGGAACCTCTAGTCCATGGTAGGGGTCGAAAAGTGGATTGTTTAGATGAGACATATCTTGGAGTCCATGAGAAACTGTTATATGCCCGAAAGACAAAACCTGTGGAAGGTGTACTGCTGATCCATTTATTCTAGTATCTGAGATTTCTTTTCTGATTTTCTTTGTGCCCGGAGTTTCTTGAGTGGTCAAGTTACTTCCTATTTTGGTTATTAGGTGTCTGCAAAATTGATAACTGCATTGTAGTGTAGTTGCATTCTTTGTGCGTAGCAACGACAGCTCCTGACAAGATATTTTCAGGAACTTTATTGTAATTGAAGAGTTGAATCTCAATCATTGTTACTTGAGCTTTTAAATAAAAATAGCCTTTATTATTACTAGATTTCATCATTCATCTTTTCGAATTCTCAAATAAGTGTCTTACTTCAGATGATCTGGCTGTTGCAATTGGTTTTACATTCCCTTGGTTGTTTGAAAATAGATTTTATTTATATTTTAATTCCCAAAGAAGACATACATCTAAATGACTTTCTCTTTCTCATAATTATTTCATGTAACTTCAGAGATGAGAGAATTATTTTATTACATGGTTTTAGCTCATGAATCAGATAGTGAAACTAAGACTGTTAAATTCTGGATCCAAAAATCGCCAGACAGCTTTAAAACATTTTACATTTTAAATATTCAGGCATTAACAAGTAGAAAATCCTAGTTCTCAACTCTCCACAAAATTGGAGTTGTAGCAATAGATGGTAGAAATTCTACTGTTGATGCCAAGCAAAATGATGTGTTTTATAATACTACCCCTTTGCATGAAGGTGCACAATGGACAGGGATTGTAACTACAATTGCAGTTGAAATGCTCAAGGCAGGCATGGTCGAGGCTGTCATTTGTGTTCAGAGGTCTATACTCTATATTTTGTTCTTACAAACATCCAATTTATTTCTGTAATTACAAAACAAATGTTTTTTTTTTTTTGGTGTTTTGTGAGCTTAAAAGCTGAGTTTGGGCTGTTTCAGCAATCCTGATGATAGGCTTGCTCCATGGCCTGTCTTGGCAAGGTTAGTATCTATAGCATCTGTCCTGTTTCATTCTATCCTTGTATGTGTAGATTAGTGATGATGTCCTTCCTATTCATGCAGGACTCCCGAGGAAGTTCTTGCTGCCAAAGGTGTTAAGCCAACATTATCTTCCAACTTGAATACTCTTTCTCTAGTTGAGGTGTGTGCTATTTTATTTTGTGGTAGAAATAAATCATTTGCAAAAAATTTTGCGCTTCATTAGAGATAAATCATTTACACAGAATTTTGTGCTTCATTCCCTTGCTCCTATCACCACTAATGCCCTACCTGTATCATCCTTCCCTCCTTCTTCACACCAGAAAAATAAATTAATTAATTAAAAAGAAAAGTAGTAAGAAATCATGTAGGATTTGTTGATCAAAACTGCTAGACGGTAAGCTAATGAGAGTGGCATGTGCAACTTTGGAGTTACAGTTCCATTGTATGCATTAAATTTCCTGTTATCCTGTGAAATATATTTAGTAATAAATCCAATTTGGGAGTAAAGAAATGCTTCACTTGCTGAAGTAATTCTACTGTTTGATCTATTTTATGTAATATCATTACAATTTCAATGCATCTTTGTCTAGCAATTAGATAAAATAATATACGTACACTAGGGCACTTTTGCCGTAACTGGTGATCTTGTTTTCCCTTGCTTTTGTGTTTATGTGAGAATTCAGTAAGATTTGCTATTTTTTGTAAACAGGCTGCAGGTGTAAAGCGTCTTCTGTTTTGTGGAGTGGGATGCCAAGTAGAAGGTTGGATCCGTCCAATGGTCTGCTCGTGCTGCTTTTAATTCTTTCTAGTGCTTAAACTTGTACTGTTTTAATGCAGATTGATTTCTTGAACTGCAGCATTAAGATCTGTGGAGAAGCACCTGAACCTTGAAAAGCTCTATGTTCTGGGTACAAATTGCGGTAAGTGTAGTTCCAGAAACTTACCTTGGGTATCAGAAGATTGTCCTTATGAGATGTATCATAATTTTCAATTTCTGTAGTAGGTGATCATACCAGCTACAGAAGCATTTCATTAGAGTGGAAAATGTACTGCGTTCCAGTACTTTCTTTGTCAGCTAGACAAAAGTTCTTTAATCCTAACATATCCAGAGTTAATGTATTACCTGATTAAGGATACAGGTGTTGGTGAACTTTTAATTAAGAAAAAGGATCATTTTGAATGGGGTTGTATTGATGATAAAGAAGATAATTCATGGCTTGATTTCTATGCCAGTGTTGGGAAGGAGGGTTGATAATTATACAAAACTCATGTTTACTAGTTATCAGAGAATGACTTTATTTATGAACTGAGTGAATGGCCACCCTCATGTTTTAGTGGACAATGGAACTCGAGAAGGATTAGATAAGTTCTTGAGGGCTGCAAGCAGTGAACCAGAGACTGTTCTCCATTATGAGTTCATGCAAGATTACAAGGTTATTATTTTCTCCAGCCTTTGCACTTTTTACCCATTGACATTGTTCTCTTGGTTGCTCGATTAGAATAATTTCATTAATGTTTCTCTCTCCCCGATTTGAAGGAAGTGCCATATAGAATAACCATGTGTTATAGTCAACATCACCTTGCTTGTGCATCTATAATGCATGAACTGTGAGTGGAATATGTCTCATTGTTCATTATATTATTAAGATCATTTCACTAAGATTTATATTTTAGTGGAATTCATCCTTGTTAATTATCTTCTGATTTTTTCCCTGGACATCAGAATTTTATCTATGTTTGGTCGAGGTGCTCTTTATCACTGTTCTGTTCCAATGAATTTTGCTATCTCCCATATCCCCTGACATATAGATTGAATAGTGTTGGACAAGAAAGTGGATAAATCTACTTTCACCTCGATCCCACCCTGTGTGAGGAACCTTAAATTCTCCCACCCATCATCTCCCAAACATATATAAATATATATAAATATTTGGGTATGACTTGGGATGCGATCTGGAAAGCCTTACTTATCCACCCATTGACCCAATGGTCTAGGACCTTAAAATCAGGCAAGAGCGTGAGCTGAGATCAGTTTTGCGAATTGAAATCTTAATTGTGGGAATGTGAATCCATTTAAAATGTTCCCATTTAGCCCAAGTCTTTAGAACATTCAAAGTTCATGCATAAGCAAAGAATGAAGAAGCTGGGATCATGTTGCAATATATTGTCGAATAATTTATTACTCTTATTGTTGTGATAGGTTCATCTGAAGCATTTGGATGGCCATATTGAAGAGGTCAAGAACTGTCACTTCTTGAGAGCCTTTTAACTCACTGTCTTCTCTTTGCATGTCTTCATCTTGTTTTAACTTTTAATTAAAGCAGGTCCCTTATTTTTGTCTGCCAGCAAATGAATTGGTTGATGTTATTGCTCCATCTTGCTATAGGTAAATCTCCTTGCTTCATTTTACATTATCAATACATTCCCAAGCATACTGCAGAAAAACAATGTTACAAGTAGTTTAAGTTGTGTTTAATAGAATTTAATAAATTAGGAGGTCAATATTAGTTGAGATTGATTACAAAATAAAAGAAGAGACTGACAAAGGATGGAGTGGAGTGACAACTCAACTTAATTTATGAAGTAGATTTCAATCAACTTGAAGATTTAAGTCCTCTGACACTCAATCTATGCATTTGGTATTTTCCCGGCCTCTCACTCATCACTTCCCCACTCTCTTCCCTCTTGACAAATTCTTAATCTTTAAGCAGTTACAATGCTAAATATCAATGCAGGTATCTAGTTAAAGCAAACTATATTTGACAATCTCCAGTAAAGGAGATGATTATGTGATAGCAATATTCTACTTTGCTGAAAAAGATAGGATCTTATTCTTCTGCTTCCCTTTTACAGTTAGGGGACCTTGTACAGTCCTATGAACTTTATATAGCTGGTTCTTAATGAAGTTTACTTTAGAGTAAATAGTCACTTTAGTCCCAAAATTTATACTCGATCGGCACTTCAGTCCCTAATCTTTTTTTGCCAACAATTAGGCTTAAACATCCATATTTTTGCCAACAAGTTGGTTCGACCGTTAGTTTGCCGTCAAAAATACTGATGTAGAGTTCAATGTATCACTTACGGCGTTAGATTTATACTTTTTTATTGGTAAAACGTTAGAACGATATCGTTTTACTGAACAGAAAGGTGTAATAACTGTTTTATCCTTAACTATTGATCATATTTCCAACGAATTACCATTAGTTTAAAAACAAAACTTGTTGGAAATATGATCAATAGTTAAGGATAAAACAGTTATTACACCTTTCTGTTCAGCAAAAGGAAGTCGTTTTAATGTTTTTCCCATAAAAAAGTATAAATCTAACGTTGTAAGTGACACTTCGAACTCTATGTCAATATTTTTGACGGCAAACTAACGGTCGGACCAACTTGTTGGCAAAAATATGGATGTTTGAGCCTAATTGTTGGCAAAAAAAGGTTAGGGACTGAAGTGTTGGTGTCGAGTACAAATTTCGGGATCAAAGTGAGTATTTACTCTTTACTTTAACATTTCAAAAAAAATATATATATATATATATATATATATTCTACTGTGTTAGATTGAGATAATTGGTTGAAATTTTATATTGACTGAAAAAAAACTTGTTTGTGTGACAGCTGCTTTGACTACACCAATGCTTTAGCAGTGAGTCTATTCTCTTCCTATTCTATTCCATAAGTTGCTTTACATTCATTTGTTCTCATGTTCAATTTTCAAGTGAGTAGTTGCAATTTTTGTTGTTATTATATAACACCCTTACAGATTTCCATATATATTGGCCTCTAGATTTAGCATCGACAAGATTAGGAGTAATCATGCACATTGTTTTACATTTTTATTTTCATTGGGTTTTATTTGATGAACCCCATGATAGGATGCGGAGTCAAAGGAAAAGGTATTTGTAAAACTAGGACAGATTGTTCAAAAATTATTTGGAAGGTTTCAGGTAGAATAATTGATGAACCCAAAATGAAAGCGTATCTAGCAGCATGCTGCGGTAAAAACATATGAGCTATTGAGTAGTAACCTTTTCTGCTTTGCTTACAAAATAACAAAACACATGTTTTCGTTTTTTAGCAAATAAAAGCTAGTCTGGAGTTTACTACAAAATGAAATTAAAAAAAGTGTTCTTTTTTATTCACCAAAAAAAAAAAGAAATCCAAAATATAATGAATCCCTGTTGATTTCTTTGTATTAAGTGTTCTTGATAAAAGGAGAGGTGAAGTGAACACATGATTGAAATGCTGGACCAAGAAAGCCATGCTTTGAACAGATATTTAGATATAATATACTTTATTTATCAAAAAGATATAGAGTACATAATAATTAGAAAGAAAGGAAGAAGAAAGATAAGTGAAATGAACTGGGACTCAAGCTTCTTGCATATTTGTGATAGATTGAATGTGGAACTATTAACAATGAAAATAGCATGCCAATGTCCATATGAACTTTTATAGAGCAAAAGTTGTATCCCTTAGGAATGGATAAATGAATGGACATAACAAACCAATGCCCAATATTTATTTTCAGAATAAGAAATGAATAGATGGAAATGATTACAAGATTTCCAAAGATGAAACGTTTCCAGCAAAGATTGTAGAAACCATCTTGAAATATCCTACGGCCTTAAGAAGCATCTCAAGCTTATTTTCTCGCAGCCATAAAGGCCTTTAATGCGTGTTTACTTTGATGTGCATGTGTGTATATATTTCTGTCTGCATAATTGCAGGATCTCGTGGTTGGTTATATGGGGGTTCCGAAATATGCTGGAATCAGCATGACTCAACATCCACAGTATATTACAGTAAGGTAACTTTATGCCTACCAGTTGTTATTTGATGCAGAACAATAACATAGTAAAGGGAGAGTTCAAACACACTCAATAGAATATAAGATGATGGTAATTTTTACATGATTGTGCTTTCTCCATTGGACCCGTTGAAATGGCAGAAACAAGCGTGGAATGGAAATGCTTAGTCTTGTGGAAGACCTCTTAGAGATCACTCCCACTGTTAGTCAAGTAAGGACTTCTGCTAAGGTTTTTCTTGCTATACTTTGTTTATTCTGCAGTGCTTCAAAACTGATAAATGAGTTAATTTCAGGGCAATCGAAGACCCTTTGTCATGGAAACAGTGAAGGCAGATGACAATGCTAAGTTGGGTATGTTTGTCCATTAATGCTCTAAATAGGCTCCCACAACTGCTATTGTTATAGTGCTAGATATGTGCCATTTAGGAAAGATGAGAGTTGATTGTCCCAATGCTGGAATTTGGATGCTTTGTTTTTCCAACTTATAAGTCTTCATTTCTCTTTTTGTTAGAATTCTTAAAATAATTTGATTCCATATCATTATGCATCTTGATTTGACATCCCACCCAGTGAGTCTTGTCTATTTGAACTATAGGGATGTATTTTGTTCTTCGGTACTATAATGTTATCCATGTGCCTTGATTTCTTCATTGAGTCCATCATGAATTTTACGTTTTCTACAGCATTTGGACCTGTGGATATGGCAGACCCATATTATGATCATAAACTAACAGGATCTTAAAGGTGGCTGGTTTTATGGCATTGCATACATGAGAGCTTATGCTGTTCACTTTTATCCTGAATTCTAGTGGGTCATCCAGTGTCCTCCAAAAGAAAATCCTGTAGCCACCAAACTTAAAGGTGCCTGATTTTATGGCATCATATAAGAGCTTCATTTTTTTTTCTTTTGGATTCTTGGGATAGTCTGAGTCTCTGAGATTGAAAAGGAAGTTTTCTTTTGTCCTTTTGTTGGTCTCAACTTGGAGGATTTGTTGCTTGCACAAAAGGGAATATATCTTACTTTTGACCGGGCTGGGTTTTATCAGGAAATTAATTTGTGAAAGCATAAGAAATTTAACTGCTTTTTCTTAGGCAACAATTTTCGGGTACTTGTCGTTTTGATCCATTTCCTTGCAGGCAAGGGTCCTGCACAACCTGCGCCAAAGTTCGTTGGAAACCTAATAGCATTCATTCTGAACCTGGTAAAATTTATGTTCTTCAATAAGCAACCAGACATTAAACAAAGTACAAACTCTCTTTTAATATAAACGTTTCATTTTTCTGTTCAGATTGGCCCGAAAGGTCTGGAGTTTGCCCGGTACTCCCTCGATTACCACACGATACGCAACTTTTTATATGTCAAACGTGCTTGGGGAGAGGAAAGGTATGCTTCAAAGATTCATATTTGAACCTTAGGAACATGATTAATTTGGAGATGAACATGATTTTAGTAATTCTATGAATAATATTCAAATTAACACCCTGTTATTTACTGAAATGGGCACAGCAACGTTCTCCTTTAAAATGGAAACCCTGTGAATTTTTTCCATCTCTTGGTTAACTTGCTGCTCGGTCAATAGCAAAAATGAAAGTTGAACTGGCAATTGCTGCACAGAAATGAATACCCTATCTGAAAAGGCAGTGGTATTAGTGTCTCTCGGGAAAAATTTCCCCTTTTTATCTGGATCTTCTGGCCAAATATTTTACAACTGATCTATAGCTATTAATTCCTTGATATAAATGTTTTAAATATCACAAATCATGTGATTGTTCCCATTTCGTTGTTCAGTCTTTACTTGCTACCCTGTTTGTCCTTGCAGCCTCTTGCTGCTTTACATAACATGATGTGTTGAAAATGGTTGGCAGAGCGAATAGGCACATGCCCTCCTATGCGAAGAAACTCGTGAATATGTACAATCAGAATGGGGAAATCGATAAGATGCTTCTCCGAAAGTAAATTCATTCTGCACTCGCGCAAAAGTAAGTGCGTTCAGCAGATTGCTCCAAATATTACTACTTATTCCATTGTGTCGGCCATGATCTGATATCCTTTTCTAATTTGAGCTGAAACCAATGGCTTTGCATCTGATCCAAACTGTAGAGTTGTGTCAAAGTGGAGTGATTGCAATGTAGCAGCCTTCCTTTTTCTTTAACTAAATTAAATTATTTTCCTGTACATTTGCAGTGTGGATAACTTCAGGAATCAATTGAGGCTTGGCATGCCCAGAGGAGACAGCATTCTATTTAGAACTCTGCAGTTACCTCCAATTTACCCAAGAAAGCAGGTTGTACTTGTCAGTTTTTATATTTGTGCCGTGAGCCTGCTTAGACATCCACCTATAGGTGCACATATATGGCTTAGTTCCTTTTCAGAAAGTCATTTTTTTTTTTATCTAGTCATGCCTGCATCAAAAAACCATTACGAGTTCGAGTACTAAAGTGGATACTTCTTCGAGGCTACTTGCATTTTACTGTATTGTTTGGATGACAGTTTCATGAAGGGATAAAGACAGAAAGTTACGTAGGTATAAAGTAACACTTATTTGGTAATAATGTTTTAGTAGGGTCGGAGTAGGGATATGTTATGCCTCCTCAACCCTGTAACCCCCGACTTAACTTTTCTATTCCTCCTATGTGAAACATTACGGAGGGGTCCTCTTTTTTTTTTTTTTTTCCATGTGTAAAGGAGGTATATAGGTCTAAAAGAGGTAGAAGGATGAGGGGATAAATGGGCATAAGAAGTTTCACTGATGATTTTGAATCTAGTTCCTCTATGTCACATGGTGAAAACCGTACTAACTGTATTAAACTCTATTTTTTGAGAGTAACTGTGTTCTCGATTAAAAAGTTAGTTTAGTTTAATTTTTACCGTATTTACAATATAGTTTCTTTTCTCCTACCTCATGTAGCGATCAATGTTCTCTACTGTCATTTTTTTTAATCGGTGAAAAAGGAACTCTTGTTATATAATATTCAAGCTTTCATATTTAGTTGCAAGTATATTAGACGAATTGAGCAAGAAGCATGACACTAGTCTCGTCAATGTAGCACTATTAAAGGTCTAATATAGTCTAAGAAATTTGTGCTCGTCAAGCTACAAGTTCAATGGCCTCTTCTAATAATATTGTTTAGAGCGAGACTAGAATTTGTAATATTGACCTCACTAAACCGTATAATAGTGAATTTTAGATCATTGAATTGCCACACTTGGTGATTATCTACTTTGTGATTCTCTTTCTCATCACACGATCTTAAGAGTATGGTACACAACGTATCGGAATCGGAAACGACCAATTCTTTAATTTATTATCTAAAACTTACCTAAATTTTATTGACATCCATTCAAAACATACCCAATAGGATATGTTCCTTTGGTTTTGAATCTATCCTATATCATGCACACCTATAATTATATGGTGCATATATAGATTGGTATTATCTATAATATTATATGCAAACATTTGAAAAATTGTGTTTTTCATTTTTCATATTTGTCCCTAATCTATTTTACATATTAAAATCTATAATATGCATCTATTTTATAAAATTTTTCAGATTAAGGTAAAATAGTAATTTCAATCATTTTTCTCTCAATTCATATCTACGATCTTAATAGTAAAAATCTTTCATTAATTGTTTAGATTCTTCTATTTTATGTCATATCTATAATTTTAACAATAAAAATTTGTCATATTTTTTAAGCAAATGATTTAAAATTATAAATTTTAAAAAAGGTAAAATTGACATAATATAATAGTGATAACTGTGAATACTCTATATATTATTGTAAGTTAACGAATTTCAAAGAATTAAATTACATCATGTTATACAAACGATCTAATTTTACACATTTATTTATTTTTATTTTCTTTGTTGCATAGCACGGATTTGTATAGTATTATTTCATGGATAATCCCTTATCATTTTGTACATAGCAAATGGTGCAATTTGCAATAAAACGCCTTTACTTTATCGGACAATTCTGGGCTACTTTTTTGAATGCAGATTATTGTCAATCCATCACACAAGTGCATGAGACCTAATTTACCGTACAGCTGCGGATCTAGCTTCGATCTATTTCTTCGAATATTTTCAAGTTTCCATTAGAAAAATACGAATGATGATCATATGAAACTTTAGGATCTGTTTACTTTTGGAAAATTAAAACTCAATTTTCTTGCAACCTTTTCTTCTCATTTTGTAAATATTCATTTTCATGGAAAAGTATAAAATGCGTTAACAAAAATCCCTTACATGATAACAAAAAGGAAAGATATTAGAACAGGAATAGAAAATAACTTGACTAATAGAATGTGGAAAAGATTATAATGATAAATTAAAAATTTAGAAAAAAACAATACTTATTTAATGGAGAAATGGAAAAGTAAAAATCGAATAGACGAGAGGGAATTTGTTTTTAGAAAAAACATATTTCATTTTTAAATGAATATATGCACTTTTTGCGGTTCTTTTTTCAAAATTTTTTTAAAAAAATTGTGAAGTTTTTCACAGGTAAATAAACCAATATTTTCTACTGATGAACCCAATCAAAATGATTATATCAGAATTTCTATAGGATTGAACAGTGGGATTTGAAAGTCAGATTGATGCAACAACCAAATTAATGAGTCATTTATAACCACTGACCTGTTAATAAATACACTGTACATTTTTACTTTTTGTTTTTTATTATTTGTTCAGTAAAGCATGAACTATTCAAGAATTTTTTAGTCTACCATGAACTATTTTTTATTCGAAAAATCACGAACTATTCAAAAATTCCAAAATCTATTACGAACTATTTTTTCCCAGAAAATCAAGAACTATTCAAGAATTCCCTAATCTACAATGTCATTAATTTATCGGTTAATTGTTTATGTGTATTGTTAATTTTACTGATTGTACAAATGGAGTCTGACATGTTATCCATCGAGTTATAAAAAATTGTAAACTATTATCGAATGTTCTATTTCATCATAAGAATGAACGTGCAAACAGATGATGGATGTGCAAATAGATGTTCTCTATTTTATTACTAGATGGATGTCATGTGTGATACCACTTTAGATTCTGAGATTCTATTTGTACAATTAGTAAAATTAGCGGTATAAATTAGTAATTAATTGTCAAAATTAACCATGTAGTAGATTAGAAAAAATAGAGCACAGTTCGTGATTTCCTGCACAAAAAATATACTTCGTGATGGACTGGAGAATTCTTGAATGCTTCGTGATTTTTTTGTTAAAAATAATTCGTGGTAAATTAAAAAATTCTTAAATAGTTTATGCCTTGTCGACAAACAACCGTTTTTTTCCCTCGCTCTCATTTTGAGTTCTGCAAGCAACCTGGTTTTTCAGAAAAGAGTATTATATCGATACAAGTAAATTTAGGCGTGTAATATATATCCAGAGCTCAGATATAAAAAATATGACTCGTGTACAAATTAAGAGAAGAAACTGTTTAGAGTCTTAACAACTGGAGGCCTCCATAAAAACTGTACAGTTTAGTACCGTCAGCTGTTACCGGGTACAACTGGTAGCCAGAATTACCTTTTTCATTTTTATTTATTTATTTATTTATTTATTATTATTATTATTTTTATCTTTTGTATGGCGTTGTGGTGTTCCAACCGCTGCGCCGCAACGCTAGTGTAAACAACTAAAATGCACAATGGCTCAACGATCTATAAGATTTGTAATTCTTTGAATTGAATTTATAATTAATGCAAAAGAGCTGTAATTTTAATTCAAAGAGTTATAACTTATTGCAATCCTTTGAACTGAGACTAACTAATCACAGAAGAGTTGTAACTCCAGTTCGAACAGTTGCAACTAGTCACTTATAATGCTTTGAAATTATGTTACAAATAATCGTGAAAGAAATGTGACTCTATTTTAGAGAGTTGTAACTGTCGATTTACAACTTTTTGAACTGAGGTTGCAACTAATCGTGAAAGAGTTGTAATTCAAGACTTACCACTTACAACTCTTTGAACTGATATTACAACTAATAGCAAAAGAGTTGTAATTCTAGTTCAAAGAGTTGTAACTCTAACCACTTACAACTTTTTCAAATTTGGTTACAACTAATCGTGAAAAAGTTGCAACTCCAATTCAAGTAATTTTAAATGACAATTTATAACTATTTGAATTACGGTTACAACTAATCACGAAAGAGTTATAATTCTAATGAGGTGAAATGTTTTCTAACACCAATAATAAATTTTATAACTAACACCACTTTATAATACTTTTCAAAACTAACATTACTATATATACTCCTTTTTTATAATTCCCAAACTACCCTCCTCACTTTTTCACAATCCTCCCGCTTCTTCTTCCTCTCCTTTCTTCCTGGTGAATTGCAGCACCACTGGACTCCCCTCGGTCGAACAGAAGCCCCACGCCCCCGCCTGTCGAACAGAAGCCCGACGCCCGACGCTCCATCGTTTTGGTGCCCGATGCTGGTCGTCAACGGAAGCTCCGGCGCACCAGCACCCCCCGACACCCCCGACACTCCGGCGCCCGACGCTTGTCATCGTCCGTTGCTTGCCGTCATCCAATGCTCGTTGATGCATTCATCCGTCGCTCCCTGCCGCCCGACGCTCGCCACCGTCCGACACTCGCCGTCGTCCAACACTTGCCGTCGCCCGACTCTCCGGCGCCGGAGGTCACTGCCGTCCCGTCTGCTCCCGTAAGCTACAAGGGCAAAAATGATATTTTACACAAAATGGTGCTATTTTTCAAAAACAATATAAAGTGGTGCTATACATGAGAGATGGAAGAGGAGATGGGCTAAATTTACCTATTAACACTAATTTCTAATTCAAAGAGTTGTAACTAGTCAACTACAACTATATGAATTGAGATTATAATTAATTGCGAAAAAGTTGTATTTCTAATTGAAAGAGTTTTAAGTAACCAATTATAACTATTTGAATTGAAATTACAACTAATATAAAAAAAAATTGCATCTCCAATTTAAAGAGTTATAACTCTTTCATAATTACTAGTTACCTGCTTCCCTGTAAAACGAAAATTTTACAGAGAAATTGTCCATTTTACACCTCATTTTACGGGATTTGGATGGAAAATTGGACGTGCACTACTTTTACCCGGCCGGATTTATTTTACCAGTTTTGAGTTCCTTTCCGGAGTTTTTTTCCCCAAAATAGTCCTCTTTTTTAAATTATTTTTCAATCTAATTTTCACTAGAAAATATTTTTCAAACTAGTTTTCTAAGTGCTTATGTGGTAAAAATATGTTGATGTGGCAAAAAAAGTGTTGATGTCGCAAAAGAGCGCATACATGGTAAAAATTCTATTTAATTTTTTTACATGCGTTTCAACTCACTCATTATGTGTTTTTTAACTAATTTATAGGACTTACCACCAATTATATTTAAAATCCGATGGATCACATATAATACAACTATTTCTTGTAACCAAATTTAAAGAGTTCAAATTTTAATCAATTTTTCATATTTTCACTATGAACAATGTTTGCCTATCAGCCCGCAAGAGGATGGATCGCAAGTAGTAAACCCGGTGAGCGGGTATCGTTCCCATGAGGATCAAAACCTATCGAGCACGAATTTAGAACACCAAATACCAAACCAATCCGCACAATAGTTGAGAGAATGCAGAAATAGCTAGAAACAGAAGTAAAATCAGACAACTGACAGAAAACAAGGATAGCTTTATACGATTTCGACAAGAAAGCAACTCTAGGAATTCAGCTTCACTTAGGTCTATTTCAATCCTTTCGAACTTGATTAATCGGATCAAGTTAAGTGTCCTCTTCGCCTATCCACGGGTTCGAAAGTCACCTAATCCGACTCTCGTCGTAACTAGGATGTATCCCTAGGATGATTCTAACTCACTCTATCTCTAGGTAGTTAGAATTAAGGGACCAAATGTCATGTTCGTAACAGTATTAGGATGCCTAGGGTGATGGCTACCTCTCGGGCCTTCTCACACGTCTCTTCTAACTCTTAGAATGACTAGCCTACCTCTCGGTACGGTTATTCCTAAGCTATGTTTACTTAGGCAACGAGATTCTCGCTCTCATGTTTCCTCACCGTTCCTTAGATCAATTCATCGAGTTGGCCAGACATTAACAAACGCATGAAGTATAGTAAACATAAGGGAAATAGAACACCTTCGTAGATCCGGGAAATAGAAATTCAATACATGGATGAAATAAACACTAAGATCCACTTACTTCCCTAGAGAATAAGAAATTAGCCGGACATGGTTATGTCACAATACAGGTTCATCAGAATTGAAAGTTACGAAACCAAAATGAAGAGAAAGGAACTAAGAGTAGAAGAAGTCTCAAACACTAATGAGGAGCTTGATTCCTTAGCTTCTTCTATCCCCGAACCGTGTTCTGACGCTTCGGGCTCGTAACCTTAATCCGCCAAGAATATTGTCCTGGAATGGTTAGTTATGAAATGCTATCCCTCTTCCTTTTTTTCTTTTATGGGTGTGCACCTCTATTTATAAGGTATTTGTACCCTTCCCAAAGTTGGCATGGTCAGTGTGGGATAAAAATGCTGGGTTCCACCATTTCGCCTCAGTGCACCACAGTATGAACAGTGCTGCACCATGGTGAGCTGAGGCGAAATTCAACCCTAAATGCTCTCAGTGAACTGCAGTGTTGCACTGTTCACACCGCGATGCACTGTGTCTGTTTTGCGCAGTTTTCTTCGGTTGACCATAACTTCCTCATTTTAGCTCCGAATCATGCATGGTTTGATGCGTTGGATTTCTAACTCAACGAGCTTTCTGTTGATATACTATTTGCCATATTTTATGTTGAGGAAGTCCTGCAAACACCCAGATAAACTTAGAGGATGGATAAGGAGTATAGAAATTCACATTTCAGCAAAAACAATACAAATAACAAGTGTGATGCATGCTTTCAACTCAAGTTTAAGGTCTGAAAGTGTACTTCAAATATAACTTCTATGGCATTATCAAACAACAAAACTCATAATAATACACTTCTTATTATACAAACATATTATCAGGTTGAACTTAAAGTTTTTTCAAATCTTAAAATTTAATCAAATTTATAAAAATCTGACCATTTTATATTCTCAGTTATGAAAGTTACGGAATATAATTCAATTAATATTTAATAAAGAGTGAATTGAAACATGATTTGATTAGATTTATGTTCTTAAATCTAATTTGTATAACCGATGATATAATGATCAGATCTTTATAAATTCGATTTAAGTTTTAAGATTTGAAAAAAAATTAAATTCAATTCGATAATATCATTATACAGTAAAAAGTGTACTATTATGAGTTTTGTTGGCTTCAGAGAAAATTTGGAAACTCAATTAAAATTTAAATTATTTAAATTTGGTTACAAGAAAATGCTTGTATTATATGATATCTATCGGACTTCAAATATAATTTATAGTAGGTCCTACAAATTAGTTAAAAGACACATTAAAAGTGATTTGAAATACATATAAAAAATTAAATAGAATTTTTGTCATATGGACACTTTTTTTTGCCACAAAGTATTTAGAAAATTAGTTTGAAAAATATTTTTTTAACGAAAACTAGACTGAAATTTTTTTTGAAAAAGAAGACTATTTTCGAAAAAAACCTCTACTTTCCGTGGGAGCTTTTTTGGTAAAGTTACTTTACGTCGGACCCACTCCTCCAACCATTTAAAATGACAAAAACCATCCATCTCTCTTCCTCACGTCCAGGATTAGGAAATTAATATGGGTGAATGGAGAGTTGAGAAAGGGAGGGAAAGAGAGGGAAAAATAGTTATACAATTCGGATGTATCATAATAATGAGAATCGAGAGGAAAAATTAATCTTGAATGCACATAAATTCTTAATTAATAATAAAAAAGTACAATCTTGTGTTTATATTGTTAGTCCAAATTCATTTTAGGAAAAGACTTAAATTTTACACATCATACAATATGCAATACATAAAGAAGATATGCATTTTCTCTAGATTACATATAATAAATAACCTAATAATCCAAATGTACTAGTGTTAGAATCTTAATTGGATCAAAAGTGAATAATATGGTTTAGTATAAAACTTAAAGTTTGTTGCGGGCCACTGGGCATCACATAATACATCTAGTTTCTTGACTCATCCTCAAATGACAACCAGCAACACTTATATTCTCAAAAATTAAAGATTGAAAAGTGAGAATGTGATTTTTTTTTTATTGATTTCGCATAGAGGTAATTAGGTAATTCTATTTTAAATAAAAATTTTAAAATTGCTTCATCATATTCAACCCAAATTAGAGGTGAGAGGAAATTAGGTTTTGGAGGGGGAATCAAGTTGAAAATTCTCCTCTATTCCCTTTTTCCTCTATTAAAATTAGGTAACCTAATAAGGGAAAACTTTCCTTTGCATTCAGCCCATTCAAACATAGTGTAAACCTTCAAGATTACAATATTATATTTCATCTACTTTCCAATAATCTTTAATACTTGCCAAACACAATAATTTAACATTAAGACATTTCATGTAAAATATAAATTTTCATGTGATTTTACTTTCTTCTGCAACTGACAATACTCGAGTCCCCTTAGTTGTAATCTCAGTTCAAAGCGTTGTAACTAGTCACTTACAATTCTTCGAACAGTTACAACTAAATGCGAAAGAGTTGTAACACCATGTCAATGAGTTGTAATTGACCACTTATAATTCTTTGAATTGAGATTAAATTAATTACAAACTAGTCGTCAATTACAACTCTTTGAACTGATGTTAAAATTATTTGTGAAAGAGTTGCAACTCCATTTGAAAAACTTCTAACTAACTATTTACAACTCTTTGAAATGAGGTTACCACTAATCGCGAAAGATTTTTAACTCCATTTCAAGTAATTGTAATTGACCACTTATAGCAAATAATCACAAAAGAGTTATAACTTAACTTCAAATATTTTTAAGTGAAGAGTTGTAATTGATTACTTACAACTTTTTCAACTAATATTACAACTAATCGAAGAATTTAGTTTTCGTACTTAATGGCTGAATTTTTTCTTCTCTCTCAACAGTTAATGCTCTCCCTTCTCTCTACAAGGCTAGTCTCTCTCCTGACACGAATAAGCATCCCATTGATGGGCGGATCTCAAGTTCTGGGAATCATCCCAGAGAAAATCTATCAAATTAATGAGAAGCATTTATTGCTCCTCAGTTCACTCTCCACCAAAACTTTCCGTTCAAAAAATATGAAAAATCAACCCTTCCTCTTCTCCCTCAGAGACAGACCCACACGAAACCTATCAGACAGATACTCTTTACCTTTTCTGCATCTATTCTCCATCACAAACCCTAACCCGATCCTCTATTCAAGATTTCAAATTTCGTGCTGCATGGATCTAAAAGAACCTGATCGAGATCTCAAACAAGCAGAACTCCTGGACAACCAGATGAAGATGATTGAAGAGATAGAGACTGTGGAGCTACCGTACGAAGATGAGGCAACCGCCCAGGCACTATCACTAGCTCTAATCTTCAAACTTCTCGGGTACAAAAATCCAAACCGCAACACTGTCATCGGCCACTTGACGAGAATATGGGTCGCCAAGAGGCCATTTGTCATCCGACCTCTAACACAAGTGAAGGATGCCTTCGTCTGCATCTTCGAAGAGGCAGCTGATACGGAAAGAGTCCTACGGGGAGGGGCTTGGTCTGTACGCGGAGCTCACCTTCTACTTTGAAAATGGAACCCAGTTTAACCCATAGAAGCCATCGACTTCAAGCATGTCTCCTTCTGGGTAAGAATATGTGGCATGCCCCCTGAATTAGTCAACCTGCAGAGCATCCATTTTGCAGCGTCACAATGTGGAGAAGTCATAGAAATTGATAGGAAAAATGATCCTCTGCCTACATGCTTTCAGTCTCCAAGAGTTCTGGTCAGGATTAAGGCTAAAAACCCTCTTATCCCGAGTTTTGGTTCAAGGAAAAAAGACAGAACTCGGATTTGGATTTATTTTAAGTATGAGAAGATGGGTATTCTCTGCTACCATTGTGGGAGATTAGGCCATGAAACTAATACCTGCCCGCCAGCAAATGAAGAATTCCCATTCAAGTATGGGCCCTGGCTCAAATATAGCCATACCAATGATCTCCCATCTCCAAATCCTTTTCTCCAAGCCACACAGACAATGCATCTTACATTGTTGTCCGATTCAAATGCAAACGAACTCGACGTTGTCGGTTCCTCTGAAGAAAGCAAACACGGCCCCTCGAAAGCATCTATCATGCCAGTTTCTGTTGAAGGTAGGATTTCTTGGGCTGATGATTTCAATACTCCACAGAGAGGTTCGACATTCACTTTCCAAGCACAGAAGAACTCTCAGCTCAGTCAAAAGGCCAATTTATTCCCTTCACAATCCATTGAAGTCCCATCAAGCTATCGCAGGAAACCGATTAAAAGAGTAACCCAGAAATCAGGTCACTCGGGTGATTCAATCAATCTTGAAGCCGATAATGACAGCTCTGATATCCACATGCCACATGGTACCAAAGAAGAGGAAATTAGAAGAGGCCATGGCAACTCCTACCTATGATGTGATGTTAAACATCTTAGCTGAAGAAATTCGTGAGAAGGTCAGAGACGACCTCATGAGAGAAAAGGAAACCACATCAACATACTTCCTCGATAGCCCAAGCTCGGCAATAGACGGAGGCTCACATATCATTGCCTACAATCCAAGAACAATTTCTATCATTCCATTCCAGCTAGCTAATGACAATCCTTCTGAAGATCACACTTCTGATCCTGTGACTGGATCTAAGGTCGGGGTGGTGGGCCCAAACATGCCCCACTCCTCACCATGAGTCTACTCACTTGGAACTGTCGAGGTATAGGAGGTACCCCGACAGTTCAAGCTCTCAAAAAACTCCTACTCCACAAACCAGACCTCATCTTTTTGTCAGAAACTAGAACTCACTCCCAATGAAATGAAAGGATAGCAAGAGCCTGTAAATTCAACAATGTCTTCTCAGTTGATGCTGAAGGCAAATCAGGAGGGATATGCATCCTCTGGCACGACTATGTTAAGGTAACTATTTTATCGTCCAATAAGAATTTAATACATATGGAAATTAATCTCCCTCATTTTCCGCTGCGTGGATGCTGTTATGTGTTTATGGCCCTCCATATGAGCATGATAAATTAACTTTCTGGACAAATTTAGAAAGGCTAGTTAACAGTATTAATGTTCCCTGGTTAATGATTGGTGATTTGAATGAAATTCGTAGTTCTGATGAAAAATTTGGGGGTAGATCGTTTGGATCATTCAGTCGTTGTTATCTTGACAATTTTATCAATGCAACTAGCTCTATAGATTTGGGATTCCAAGGCAACATCTTCACATGGAGAAATAACATAGTAGGTTCAGCCCATATAAGGCAAAGATTAGATAGAGCACTTTCAAATGATTCATGGAAACTCTTGTACCCAAACTCAACATTAATTCATCTTCCGACATCAAATTCTGATCATAATCCTATACTATTCAGTCTATTTCAGAAACAAAACAATAAACCTTATCCCTTTAGATTTATTGCAGCATGGACCAGGGATCCAACATGCTTAGAGGTAGTAAAAAAAGCATGGAATATAGAAGTCCTAGGATCGAGAGCATTTAAAGTTAGCAGAAAAATAAGGAATACTAAAGAATCATTAAAAGTTTGGAATAGGACTCAATTCAGAATACGTGAAAATAGAATAAATGAAATCACAACTGAGTTAAACCATATACAACAACTAGAGCCAACCCACAGCAGCATACATAGGGGAAAAGAATTACAAGAACAATTAAATGAATATCTAATCAGAAGCAATCTGATTTGGCAACAAAAATCTAGGGAACTATGGTTGAAGGAAGGTGATGCAAATACCAAATTTTTCCATCTCTCAACAATAATTAAAAGGAAATATAATACAATAAATGTAATAAAATTAGAAAACAATCAACTAATAAATAATCAAGATGAAATTTGCAAATACTTTACTAACAACTTCAAGGAACTCTTTGAGACAACCTCCCCCGCATTCCCAGAAAACTTAGGCCAATTAATCATCCCAATTATTTCTGAAGAAGACAATATATCCCTGGTTAAGATGCCAACGATTGATGAAATTGAAGAAGTAATCAACAATATGAACTCACTTAAAACACTTGGACCGGATGGTATGCCAGCCCTATTTTATAAAAAAATTTTGGCCAATAATAAAAGAGGACTTCACAAAAGCAGTCCAAAATTTTTTAGAAATGGTCACATCCTAAAAGAATGGAACAACACATTTATCACACTAATACCTAAGAAACCAAATGCGAATAATTTTGCCGACTTTAGGCCAATAAGTCTTACCAATACATGTTACAAGGTAATCTCTAAGTTACTCACGAATAAGTTAAAAACAGTCCTTCATAAAATCATATCTCCCAATCAAACCGCCTTCTTGGAAGGAAGATGGATTAACGAGAATGGAGTCCTAGCCCAAGAAGTTGTCCATACAGTGAACACCTCAAAATCAAAGACGGGATGGATTGCACTTAAAATTGCTTTTTCCAAAGCTTTCGATAGAATGGAATGGCCTTTTATAAAAAAAATTCTAGATAATCTAGGTTTCCATACCACCTTTATAAATTGGATAATGCAATGCATTACAACTCCATCTCCTTCGATATTAATAAATGGCTCACCAACGGGGTTCTTCAACCCAAAAAGGGGTCTTCGTCAAGGAGATCCACTCTCACCCTATTTATTTATCCTCTCAATGGAGATACTTTCGAGAATGTTTCACTTAGTTGAACATCATAAAAAAAATACAAGGAATCAGGCTTTCTCGAAATAATCTCCCCTTAACACACCTGCTCTTTGCGGACGACTTAGTGGTTTTTATCAAAGCCTCCTCAAAAAATGCTAGAAATTGTGATACCATACTAAAGCTCTATAGTTCTTGGAGTGGACAAGAAATTAACTATAAAAAATCAAGTATATTTTTTTCAAAATATGTTAGAGGACGCATTAAAAGAGAAACTAAAACAATTTTACAATTGAAAAAACTTAACAAAGATACAAAATATCTCAGTAACTCTTTATTTTTAAAATGTAACAAAAGTGAATCCTTCCAATTCCTTGTTGAAAAGATCCAAAATAAGTTATCATCGTGGAAAATTAAACATCTCTCTTGGGCAGGAAGAACTACCCTCGTACAATCAGTTATTAACTCACTCCCGGTGTACCAAATGGGTATCTTTAAAATTCCTAATAAACTCTGTGAGGTAATGGACAGAAGGGCAAGGGAATTTTGGTCGGGACAAGGGGAAAAAAATGGAAAATTCTTCACCCCATTAAGCTGGAATAATATCTGCCAACCAAAAAAATATGGGGCTTAGGTTTTTGAAAGTTTGCAGATATAAACAAGGCTATGTTATTGAAAATTTCATGGTTTTTGTCCACAAATAAAAAGAGTTTAGCAGCCAATATTTTTGCTCAGAAATATGGGAATATGCTATTAAATGAAAGTAGACGAAGAAGACAACAATCAACAATGTGGAAGGATTTACAAAGCTGCAAGAAAACAATAGATAAATCAATAATCAAGAGAATAGGAAATGGTATAAACACCAAAGTATGGATAGATTCATGGATACCTGGTAATTTAGACAATAAGCCAAACCGTAAATCACCAATGATCCAAATTGATGAAAACTTACTAGTAAAGGATCTTATCAATCCTATTACGAAGAAATGGATTAGGAAGAAATGGAACACCCAGCTATTGGACGAACTCTTTGACACACAAACAATAAAAAAATCACAAAAGTGTACATCCCTCAATCTTACCATGAAGACGAAATAATACGGTTCCCTAATAGATCTGGAGAACATTCGGTCAAGTCTTTTTATTTGCAGGACCAAGACTCCAGATTTAATAAAGGACAAGAAAAATTCTAGAATAAGATATGGAACTCCAACATCCAACACATACTAAAACTCCATTTATGGAGAATAGTAAAGGAGTGTCTGCCTTGGGCAAACCGGGATAATGGCTCTTGCCACCTGTGTAAAGCCTCCACAGACACATACGTACATCTTTTTAAAGAATGCATTTTTGCTAGAATTGCTTGGAGGGAGTCAACCTGGAAAATATGGGATATACCAGCTCAAACCATTACTGAACTCGTTGATTTTATATGTGACCCACAAGGTCTCCCATTAACAAAACAAGATAAAAATAATTTCACTACATTTGGGGCTATCCTATTATACAACCTATGGAATGAAAGAAATAAAATCCTTTACTTAGAAGAGGAATCAAACCTCTTAAATTTCTTGCACAAGACACACAGAATGTATGGTGAGTATAGTACTGTCTCAACTAAGAATGAACATTTTGTTGCCTATCAAACAGAGGAGGTCACTGACATTCCACGACCCCACCCTTGGGCACTTACACTATTGACTTTTGCTGTCCAACACCAATCATCAATATCTATGTTGATGCAGCTTGGAAACTTGGTGAGACTTGTCTTGCAGGGGCAGCTTTTAAGGAGGGTGAAGAAATCGTATGCTGTAGTAAAAAAAACCAAGCGTCTTCGCCCTACCAAGCTGAACTAAAGGTAGTCCTTTTGGCTTCACAAATTGCCAAGCAGCGAAATTGGAGACACGTAGCAATATACTCGGATGCTCAGCAAGTTGTAATGGGGGTATCGAGGAAACAAGGTCCGCCGTGGGATTCACATCATCTACTTTCGGACCTATTTGCTCTTGTATCCAATTTTGATGGATGGGAGATTTGCTGGATAAATAGGAATCAAAATATGTTAGCACACTCCTTATGTCAAAGGGGGTTTTTTGTTACAAACTTATGATGTGTGTTTCTGGAACTCCCTTATATGAATGAATGACTTATTTTACTGATAAAAAAAAAATATTACAACTAATCATAAAAGAGTGATGTTAAGTTAAATAATATCAAAATTAATGCAATAATTTCTTAAATATGAATATCATAAATTGAAACTAATTGTAATCAACGTGCCCTCACATAATACTTATCGTTATAAACATCTCAATTTATACGTATGTCTCATTGTAACGTTAAAAATGACGTAATTTCCAAGTCACCTATTTTTTTTTTTTTTGGCTAAGCTCCAAGTCAAATCTTCAACGTAGCACTATGTCCGTTATTTAAGTTCAATATTAATTAAGAAAATGATATTTAGTTTAATAATATCGAGTAATATTTGATCAATAATTAAAAGATTTTAAATTTGATACTATCAAATTCATTTGCAAGACAGGTACCTGAATCGCTTCCATTTCGATTGTATTATAATAGCATATATTATGTTGGTGTAAACAATAGGTAAGCCTAATAGAGTTGGTTGGGTGTAGGGCCACCGAGCTTTTGGTACGGAGCTAAATTTTTGTTGCTTGATTTTTTTACGTCCTTGAAAACTATTTAAAAAATTGTCCAGGCTAAAAAAAAGGTTCGGTTTTTTTACTCGGGTTGGGTTGGGCTGGGCTTTTTCATTTTTTAAATTTTCGAATTTTTTCTTACACTCCTAATATAAAACTAATTTCTCACTTTGAATCAATTTTAATTGGTTCAAAGCATCACAAAGACTTCAATCATGCCCTTAACTTCAAAACCGAAAAGAAAAAAACAGTCGTCATCTTTCCATTTAAATAAAAGAGCCAGCCAATTCTGCTAAATAATTGCTCAGTTGAAAAACTAATTTCTACTCTATAATTTGCCTACTGTTTTACCATCAATTGCATAATTCTTTGAAATCTATGTAACAACTAAGAACCAGAATAATGATCCGTGAAAGGGGACTGGCTGTCCAACACCATTCCCCTCGAACCAGTCCCACCTTTGCCCGGTCCAATAGAATAAGCCTGCATAATTTATTTAAGAACCAGAGTCCCATCATTCGTTCAACATTTATGTAACATTAGTTTTGAAAGAATCAGAAGAAACCAAAGATACAGATCATATAACACATGGAAAGTGAACCAACACTCTGGTTCCCCTCACAAGATGGGTGTGTACCATAGCCAGTAAAGAGTTACAACAATCACTGCCATTGAAGGCTAAAACTCTCTTTTGATATACGTACGCACATTACATATGTCAATATCCCAAATGTATCTTCGATCCATCTCATATATTGCATCGGTCGTACCCGGAGAACCACGATGTGGGCGTCTCGAGTCTCAACAAGTCATCTTCTGCACCTTTATCATAAAAGGCTTTGAATTCATCCCTCCACTGCTCGTCGTTGGCAGTCTCCACGCCATCGGTGTCATACTTGGCAATGCTTGCATTTTGTTCATGATAAGAAGGTGGGAGAGCATCATTAGGTAACTGAGGTTCTGCGAGGAATTGGGTATGGGTTTCCACCAGGTCCTTGTGTTTCCGTTTCAGAGTATCCATCTCCCTGTAGGCATTTTGAGTTTCCTGCTCAGCTGCCAAGGCTCGCTTCTGGAGAAACAGTATAGGAAAATGTCCATTTATCAAGCAAATAATGAAAAACATGTCCACACCTATGTGCCCGACAGAATTTCACCTAGGCGGTCAAGGTCACAACCAAGTTGTCAAAAATTGCAAGTAGTAGTTAAAATCTCAAGCAGGACAACATTGAAACATTTTATATCATGAGAAGTCGAGAATCTAATGTACGTAACAGGGAAATCTATATCTACTGCAACTAATTAACATTGAAGAGTCTTGAAACAGGAGGAAAACTCTTGGAAGCTAACATCATGAGCAGAAAAATTGCTGAAACAGTTAGTGCCAGTTAGTGAAAACTTTGGTATCTCCAAAGTTGTAATAGTGAGAGACACTAGCATCAGAATGAGGTGATGATATTGATGTGATCAATCTGAATGAATCTTGTCAATAAGAGCAGGAGAGTTCAGCAAGAAAAGTAATATCTTCAACTCACCTGAGCTGTGGCAACAGCTTCTTCTGCATCTTTAAGCCGTGCTAGCAATTCTCCTGCTGCTTGAACTGCTTCAGCTGTGTCCCGCAATTGAGTTTGAAGGGCTCTGTTCTCATTCCTCAGCTGCTCCCTCTCCCACTCTCTTTGAACCTTTAGGGCTGAAATTTCTGCTGCGAGGGAATTTATGAACTTAGACTCGGCACCCCTAACACCAGCCTTAGTAGCAGCCTTCTTTACATCCTCTATTCCGTCTTGCATCTTCCTGTGCCGTGCAAGCAGATGCATATGTTTCTCCTCAAGATCAGCATATTGCTCAAGCATTCGGGCATGGCCTTCCATTGCCAACCGCATAGCTTCATTCAGATCTTCGGCACATTTCTTCTCCATGTCTAATTCCTGCTTCAGCTTTTCAGCTAATGACCTGCTCCTCTCAAGTTCTGACTTCAATTCATTAGCAAGTGATATCCACTTGCTCTCTGCCTCAGTCCACCTGAATCGTTCCTGTTCAAGCTTCTCCTCTAAGCTTTCCTTTGACTCTGGAATTGTAGTTAATGCTGAAGGTGATTCAGGCTCACAGGAATACTTCAGTAACAGCAGTTCATCATGTTTCTGAGCCGGTTTTGATGAGGAATCTATGTAACACTGAAGCTGGTATCTCAAGTCTTGAATCTCTTCTAACAGCACCTCTCGCTCCCCTAATTCAAAGAAATTCCTATATTGTTCTAGCTCATCTTCACGCCTTTTTAGCTCAATTTTCACCATCAGAAGTTCAGGATGATTCGTGTATTTCTCCTTCAGAATCTGACAAGAAGAGCACATATAATTTATCTTGTAGAAGGTCATTCTGTATAAATATCTGTAGGATTAAAATCATGAAATGAAATACGACAGTTTTTAAATCAATGGAGAAGGAAAGTACATTATGCTCTTGGGTGAGAGATGCAAACTCTTCCTGTATGAACTCCTCGCGAGGTAATACACCATCCATGAGGCTCTCGAGACGAAGTATTTTGTCCTCCCTTGTTTGAGCGATAATAGCATTGCACTCCCTTTCATGCTTATATTGTTGGACCTGTAAGAGATTTCTGCAAAGTTAATGAAGAGAACTAAGCACTAGACTTTCAACAGATACTGAAAATAAACTGACCAAGCGATTCAGTTGCATGATCTCAGCAGCTTGCTTAGAACAGAATTCTTCAAGTGCTATTTCTCTTCGAAAGGATCCAGCCAGAACCTTCTCAACAGCCTGTGTCAAAAGGAAATGGGAAAGCACTTGAATTTATTGATAAGAACATAAACATTTTAACAAACACATTCATATGCTCTAAACAAAACAAATTCTTGTTACTTACTCTGGGTACTTGCTTTGACTTGTCAATGGCGTCTGGTCCATCAATGGGTACAAGCTGCATGTTTGAGCTATCATTGCCCTCACCGACCTCCATCCTCAACCCATTCATGCAATTTAAACATAACTGAGGTTCCGGGGCTTGTCTTAGTATCTGACTATCTGGAAAAGAAGCCTGAACTCCAACATCGACCTTGACGCTTGGTAGTATCAATTTCAAGTCTGCAGCTCTATATGAAAATCTGAATGCTGACTGCCTCAATGCAGAACTCTTTCTGAGACCATCTATTATTTCAAGACCTCGGTGGAGGCTAGCTGCTAGGTTCTCTCTGACCTTTGGTTCATGAGTCTGCTCGGATATTCCTTCTTCCATATTAACATCCGAATCCCCTGCACAATGTTCACTATGGCACGTACTTTCTGAATTGACCCTAACATTCCTCTCATTATCTTCAACACCAGATAAATGCTGGGATGCTTCAGCACAGAGGCTCTCAATGGCCTCTTCATCTACTTCCATTTCTTCATCGCCATCGTCATCAACTTGAGATAATGTCACAGGATGGCGAAGGCTCAGTTTGAGGATATTCATACTTCTCCGAATATCTTGCCCTGTCAAGTGACATCCACTTTGGTCACTTGGGTTGTTTCCATTTGCCTTCATCCGGAGTAGTTCGTCCTGCAAATGTTATTGGAGGGGTAAATATTTCCATCCCATTTTTGGATATGGTACTTGAATTCATGAACTGGGAAGGAAAGGAGTGTGGGAACAAGTGCCTTCAGTTGGCGTATGACTCCTCGCAAATATTTCACATCCTCCTGCACTTCTTCATTGACAACTGCCTTGTTCTTAATGGCCTTCGCACGTTGTGCAAATCTCAGGGTACTGAAAGTCTCGCTCTTACAGCTGTGATATTGGTCAATATGAATATCTTTCTCAAGTAAAAACAGATAAGGTTTGTCTTGGTAAAAATATATTAAGAAAATCACCTTTGAGCTGGAGATATAGCACAAACCATTGCTAATTTTGCATTTCCACCAAGAGATTCCTGCAGCAAGAACGTCAACTTGGAGTCTCTATATGGAATATGCCTTTGCTTCCCAGTTTGAGAAACTTCAGCAAGAATGTTTATTAAGTTCCTGCATTTTTTATCACATAATTGAAGTATTAGTATTGAACTTGGGATTCTGTCTCAATCATGCCCAAATTGCCACAACCAATAATGATCTCTAATTAGGAAAAATATGCTGCTTCAGAGTTAGTGAGTACACACAATATCACACTGGAATGGAACTGATTAAATTACCTTTTGACTGACACTTTTCATGTACTCAGTAATATACAGGCACATGAAGAATTGTAAGCAAAATTCATGGGCTTAGCAATAACATAATTGAATGTGAAATTCAAGATGCCAAATATACTTCATCTCTTTCCATGGTTATATTCCATATCCAGAATTAAAAAAGATAACATAAGCACTATCTTAGTCATGGGTTATATTTTCACGTGCTCAGTGATACACAGGCACATGAAGAATTGTAATCAAAATTCATGGGCTTCACAATATCATAATTGAATGTGAAATTCAAGATACCAAATATACTTCATCTCTTTCCATGGTTATATTCCACATCCAAAATTCAAAAAAAAAAAAAACATAAGTACTATCTTATTCTACGGTTAGTTTCTTCTTCTGATTTCTAATAGCATTTATAGTCAAGAATTTAACATGGACATTATTCACTCTCTTGACAAAGAATTAACTGTAGCGCAATGGGGATATGGCACCATGACATATGCACCTTGATCATTTCACTCATAGACCCACACCATTACTCAAAGTATTGCTGTAGAACAATTGGAAGTTAACAAGCATCTATGTTCTATCAAAGGCACATTTTCATACATCAGATCCCACTTGTCTACGCAATGATTATTGCACAATGCCAATAAAATTGAGGGTGTTAATGAAATTTTGCGCAAAATTCTTCACTGTTTATCATCTACAGCTCAAATGATTTCACAAAATCACTTGCACTTGTCCCTACATTGTCCAGATGATAAATATCTACTTACAAACACTATCCATTATATCAACCAAATTCCCAATTATCATTTTCTGTTCATATTATCACCAGTTTTCCATGGAAAGAAACTGCAGAACTATTTATAACATGTATAAATGAGGGGAAAAATGGCACATGCAGAAGTGGCTCAAACAGGAGGAGTTAGGACAAATGAATCTGGAGCAGATACAGTCGAAGATGTCAAAGACCTTGTCATATTACATAGATCATAATGGCATGGAAAATTTGATCTCTTTGCAGTTCTTTTTCCTCCCTCAGAAAGACATTTATTTGATTGTATTCAAATAAGCTCCACATCACAATTACAATCCAGAACATCAATTCAGGTCAGAAAAACTATGGTAGTAATAGGAAAAGTATAATACCCCAGCTGTGATAGAGAACGATTGATATTCCCAGCTTCTTTCAGCCTTTCTCCCGCTGCACCAGTTAACTTCTGTCTCTCAGACCCAGCCAGATCAACCAGATTGATTCTACTTGTTTTGAAGCTACTTAGACCATCTGCCATGCTCTGGAAAAACAAAAAACCAATTATAAACAGTTCAAGAAAGTATACTTGCTGATCTCCCTCTATTGACAAGGCTACAACTATTTAAAAGTCTCGTGTACTCTTACATTGGTTTTTTGCAAAATCCAGCAGGGACCTATTTCATTGCATGGCTACCTACATATCTTGAAATTTCATTTTGTTGTATTGATTGATCAGTCATTGTCAAAGAATTAGAGAATCAGCCTATAATATAGTCAATGTTAGGCCAATTTTCACGTTATGTGTAACAAGTGAAATAAAACAACTTTAAAATGCATTTCCCCAATATGATTGCAAGCTCTCCATTTTTAAGCTGTAATTGCTCAATTTCCATCAAAGTAATAAACAAACAATCTTGTTTTGGTAGTTCATAAAATGAATTTAAAGGCCTAGGTTTGATTTTCACATGATAATGGCTCAATAACTTGCTGAGCTAGCACCATTGTTCCGGTCTGTAGTTTTGGAGAGCAATTGAGAAATATACTCCTACATTGATTGTATAGCAAAGTCTTAATTTGTTTTCAAACAGAGAACAAAAGGAAAAACCTAATCAATATCTTTCCATTAGAGATGTACATATACTACTCAGAAGACTCTATTCCTGCCCATGATTTTACCTTGCATCTTGATTCGATAATACAAGTGAAAACACTATGTGAACGAGAACTTTCCGCATTTATGCTAGTAGCACCAGTCCTTCTGTTTAACAATCCCTGCATCAGACATCGATATATAACACAAAGAAATTATTATGCTTGAAAAATACAAGTTTCATGGCATTGGAGGATATGGCTACTATATTTGGTCATATATTTTCGTGAAAAGAAAAGTAATTTATACATTACTCTCAAACTTTCTCGAATCTACACCAGAGGGAAACTCAGTTTAGAAAGTGCTTCCAGAATTGGTACGTCTAGTTCTCCTTCCCAAAAGATATAGAAGGGAGTTTTCTTAAAATCTAATACATATTCAGCACGGCTTTATCTAAGAAACCATAGTGACAATCTTTTGTATCAAGATAAAGAAGGGAGTTCTCCTAAACAAATTCTGGGTATCCCATGAAAATAACAGCACATTTCAAAGTGAATAAATTTATTAAAAGCATATAAACAAATACAAAAATTCACCAAAAACTAAAAACACTGCACTCAATAACATTTGAGAAACAATTAAAATGCTATTCTCTCACCAGCTGACCAAGTTTTAAATTGAATATTTGAGTTGTAGATATTATGAAGAAATTTCATGACATACAGCAACAGATAAATGAGCCTTCCACATCATATGTATTTGAACAGCAGAAGTTCAATTTCTGGCACAAGTAAACACTAGCTTTTATTAAGAAACCCTCCCAAAATGAAGCTATAAACCATAATAAGATTTTATTAGGCCACAACATAGAGAAATTAATGAGGAAGTACAGAGGAACTGAAATAAGGCCTAACCTTTAACAAAAGCTGTCTCACATCGTTCATTGTAGAGACACCTTCCTCGGTCAAGTTTTCAACATAGACACCTAATTTTATGTCCTCTCTTATCTAGCAAAAAGAAACAAAGAAAATGTTTACATTTTTCCAAAACTATTAAATGGATAGAAAGAGAAAGGACAGGTTCCTGTAACCTGGAGGTTCCTCTGACTTGGATCCAACAAATCAGTTATTTGCTCATTGTATATCTACAAATTTAAAGTTGTTGTTAGCTGGTGCAGAGGAGCACTTGAGCAATTCTAATGAAAATGCAAAGGTTAAAAAAATTAACCTCAAGAAATGAACAACGGCATTGGTAGTTCAGCTGTTCTTCAGCATGCTTCATTTGTTCCTGAAAGTAGAAATGAAAAAAAAAGAGATAGTGAATTATAAAGACCTCGTTGTGCAGTAATGTTTCTCTTTCTTGGTACCATCTATAGTAATTGATAAACTGAAGAGTTTGCACAACGTTTGAACCTTACCTCACTTATTCGGCTGAAGAGGCGCTCAAGAATGCGTGGAGTTAAACCTAGCTGTTCATTAGATAACATATCTTCTGACAGAGCATGTGCTGGACCCCACATAGTGTAAGTTTTCCCACTTCCCGTCTTCAAAACAATTTTTTGAATGCTAAATTTAGTGATGTATAATGATTAGCACAATAGTAGATGTAACAGATATGCATGATAAAACACCTGGCCATAAGCAAAAATGGAACTGTTGAAACCTGCCAAGCAGTTTTCAACAAGAGGGCCGCCCACAAGCTCAAATATATCAAGCTGCAGATTCAACAGCAGAGAAAAAAGGTTTATATTTAACGAATTTCCCATTTCAAACTTGAATAAAAAAATTCTCTTTATTCGTAGCAAAGGTACCTGCGTTGCTCCTATATCAGCCACAGCATCAAATGTGAAGGTCTGACCATTAATTAGCAAAGAATCAGACGATGTCTTTTGCACTGTCATTTCTCCATCTCCTTCATCTTGGTTTAATGGTCGCATTCGTACAATAACCTGATAGAAGTTGGACATATATGTTGCATGCTAAGAACTAGTTGCAAATAGAAGCATCCAAAGCAAACATGTTGCTAATCAGTACTTAACCTGAATAAAATTGAATATAAGTATACACTGAAAGAAGATAGGCAAGGAAGATTAATGCTCAACTTGAACAAACCTAATGCATCCCCACCAACGTCATGCACCATTATTAAAGGGATAAATTTTCTTCTGAAAAGGAGCTAACCCAAAACAACAAATAACATTCAATTTCTTTGCTTGAATTAATCATTTTCAATTATAAAATAAGCAGTGATAAAATGGAAACTGTGAAATTATGTTTAAAAAGAAACTAGAAGTTGACAGAAAGTCACCCTCTAAAACAGCTAGATCACCATTGTTCTGGTAAATAAAATGTGAAAGCAATAAACTGCACACTGTTTGGTAATACATCTTCCTTTCTTGAGTTGATTTGAAATAGTATAACAACATATTCACATTACTTTGCCTCCTAATTCCCCAGGCTTCCACTGCAGGCCTAGGGCCAGCTCTCCATAACTTAATGCACCAGGTATGGCTTTGCCTTAGCAATCAGAGATATAGACTTTTCAAAATGAGTAGATCCTCCATTACTTCTATCATCAAGCTCTACCAAAACTCACATTCTGATTAAGTTTTTGTTTTTAAGTTAATCTGGCTGCAACTCATACTCTTCAGTGTTTCCATTCACGACAATCCTTTTCATCTTCTCCCTATCACTTCCATTTTCTATTCAACGCAAGTAAACTATTATCATCTTTTTAGGTCCTTTTCTGCACAACCACAAATTCCTTGAATCACCCTTTCTTCCATCACCAATTTCAGCTCATGCCATTAGTCCTAGAAAATGTTGTGGCCCTTGTCTCATCATGCTTTCATAGTATTCAACAGCATCCTGTAATATCACAGAAACTCCAGGGACTTCTCCAATTTACCCATCTTTTGACGAAGATTGAGAATAGGATTGGAATGTACGGAGCAACAGATCTACAATTTTACCAATACTATCTCATTTTCACCTTCTTCCTTCAAAAATTGCAATCCATGCATTTAATTTATAAGACAACCATCTTCCAAGTCGAACATATTTCCCACTCACTGAATATCAGAAATCAGCATAAAGTTTTTTTAGTTGATCAAATATTCAACGATTGAAGGAAATTCATTTCCTGGAAATAGATCCATGCAAGACAAGAAGCAAATGGACGACAGAATTAGCCAGAGCAAAAGTTGCTTCCATGCTGATGAACCTTCAAGGACGACGGAAAGAGACCTTAATCAATCAAAACGAAGAATGAGCTGGTTTACAAACAAATCAAGATACCTTAACGCCGGAGTCAGAGTTTCCAGCTACAGCATTTTCAGTAGCCTCGGTCGTAAACTTCCTCTTCAGAGGATTGGACGAAGGCGGTCTTGGAGGAAGCGGAAACCTCAGCTTCGCCTTGGCCGGAGACGCACTCCGATCGGAGGGCAAGGAGTTCTGGTCTGGAGGCGGAGTATTCTCCTTCGACCTGCTGTGCTTCTTGGAGCCCTTCGGCAGCATGAAGTTCTTCATCATCGCACCTTACACGAGCACCAAGAGAGAGAGAAGGATGGAAGAGGAGCTTCAGGTTCAGTGTTAGGGTTTCCACTGAGAGAGGAGAAAGAAGGGGAGAGAGAGATGTAGCCGTTGAGGCGAGACAGTGACCCGCAGAAGAATGAGATTTGAATTTAGAGAGCTGGGGAGAGGAGAATTTGAGTTGAGTTCCCACATGCGAAATGCTTTTTTTTTCCCCCTTTTTTTAAATCATAAATTTCATTTTGAATTAATTTATTTAACTGGGAGGAGACAGAGAGAGGAGACAGCGGAGCCATTTGATTACTTTTTAAAAAATTCTCGGTGGATCTAGTTAGAGAAATCTCTTAATAATTATTAGAACTGTGTCAATACTCCATACGACAGGACAATAAAAACTAACAAAAATTGAAAACAGTCAATAAAATATTTTAAAAAATAAGATTTGAAAATTTGATTTTTATATGGAATGAGAAGGAAGAGAAAAAATCATATTAGAAAGATTATTTTTTATTTGATGAATATTAATAATTAAATTTTATATATTAATAGGTAGTTTAGAAAATTGAAAAACACATCAAAAACTCAAACATTTGTATATATTAAAACATATATAGATATCTCAATTTATTATTATTTTATCATCATTTTATTGTGGGACAGGGAATTTTAAGATCTTCTCATCTTCTCATCCTGTTGTTAATGAAGAATAATTAAAAAAAAGTAAGAAATAATAAGTGAATATAAGAGAATTACAACTATGGGTTGGCATAAGATCCGTAAAGCAACGATTTAATTCCACTGTTAATTTTACCATTCGAAAATGCACTGTAACTCGTGCAACTGTGGGCGATTATCATGAAATTTGGTGAAAACCGTTGACTGATAAAGCAAAAAATCGTGGATTTTAAATAAATCATCATGCGGGGTCATCTTTCATTATGCTACGGGAGATTTTAACTTTTATCGAGTATTGTTGACCAAGGTATGTCCCGAATCTGCTTCTGGAATGCAAGCGCGACACAAAAAATAAACATAAAATTTTATAGGAACATGGAAAGGGACAAGGGAAGCTCACTAACAGGGTTACCTTATGAGGAACAACCAAAAGTATGATCGATTTTAAAACAAATTCTTAAAAACTAGTATTTTTTGAATTATCTACGAGAATCTTGTTTCTAAAATGCTAACTGAAATAACGTTTTTGGTAAAAAAAAAAAAAGAAAAAGAAAGAAAACACCAACTTAATTGGTATTTTATGTTAAACTGAAAACGCCAACTACAGTGATCACATAAAACTTCTGGTGTTTGTTATTATTAAGGAGTAAATGTTAAGTGTGTAATATACAATAATCTCCTTTTATAAATCTCTATCAGATTTTTATATGTATAAAATTTTTATAAACTTCTAAAAGTAAATTTTACAAGTATCGACACATGAATGATAGTTTATATAATGAATTCTAATGTGTGAGAGAGTTGTGCTACAGTATATTTTGAGTAGGTACTCATTTATAACACATTAGAATTTGTTATATAAACCACTATTCAAGTATCGACACTTGAAAAAATTACTTTTAAAAATTTATAAAAATTTTATATGTGTAAAAATTTAAGAGAAATCTATAAAACGAGATTATTGTATATTACACACTAAACATTTACTCCTTAATAATAGTCAATTTTCTTCTTTACCAAAAATGTTAGCGTTTTAAAAACGATATTGTAGTAAATGGTTCAAAAAGTACCATTTTTAAGAAGTTTTTTTTTAAATTAACCATACTTTTGCTCATTCCTCGTTACCTTACCTCTGCCAACTCACCGTTTAGACTATTAAAAAAAAAATCAAAGAATTGAATTAAGTTATCAAATCAAATCGAATCAAATAAAAAATAACTGAATCATCCAAATCAATTCTTTATTCTTTTGGTTTTTTATAAAGAAGAAATTTGATGAATTATTTAATATAATTGATTTGGTTAATTGTGATTAATTGGTTTACATTTGTTTTCAAAATAAATAAATAAATATATAATAATTTTAAAATTAAAATGTATGGTAATAGATTTTTAACGGTTCATGCTAGTTAATTTTGAATTGAATTGAACTAATTAGATTTTATTGATTAAACTATATAACAAGGTATTTGGTTCGGTTCGAAATGATTTTTCAAATCAAACTTAATTATGAACACCTCTACCCTTGGTGAGGTTCGTTGAAGAGCTCCTGCCCGTCAAGGGCTCTTGGGCTCCGGTGACCCTTGTAAGAGAGGTGGCCAGCGACGAATCGAATATGATGAATCTCTCTCTTTTTTTATTTTTATTTTTAATTCTTGAAATTTAAAAAGATTTTCCATGTCATGTAATAAAAAATTTACTCAAGGCTTCTGAGCCGTGACGGGACCCATATCTACTGTGAAACCGATGGGGTGACGGATTTTTTAGCCAAGGTAGCTAGGGACGGACAACTATCTGCTAAAGACTTGCTGGTGCTCCAGCATCCGTTTGGAGAGCTATTTGACATGTTGTACTTTGATACTATAGAGGTTTACAAACCTAGGGAAGTAAACTTGTTTGCAACTAGTTGTAAGAATTCCCATTATCCTTGATAATATAGATATATGCCCTATTTCACCCAAAAAAAAATTCGTAATGAATTGAATACCATATCAACAGTTCCGTTAGTTACACTTTGCAAAGTTAGTCAAATTTGATTATTATAATAAAATTTTATGTTTAATTTAAATTTTATATTGCTCAAAATTTTGTTTGTTAAGACAATTTTCTGCACTTAAACTATATTAAAGTGAATTTGTAGAGCTTGAGGGTATGAGTGGCCAGTGGCCCTCTTTAAACATTTTGATGTTAACCTCTCATTTACATTTAGGTTTTGTTAGGTTTGTATATCTCATGTAGGTTATAGGACAGGTTCTGCATGTATAGGAAATTAAACCATGCATTGAAGTACATTTACACTTTAACCAACATTTTATGAAATTGCTTGTTAGTCCTTTGGATCTTGGCCAGATCTAATTCAATCCATGTACAATTGTAAATATGAAGTTCAGCTTTGGCTAGGTCAATTCATGCATTTTTTTTAATAATAATGAGTTTATTTTCCCTAACCCATGAACACCCCATAAGTTTATAGATCTAGATTTGTCCATGTGTAAAACACGTTTGGGTGGTTTCACCAAGGACTACGCACTTAAATGGAGATTCAAACTTCCGACCTTGTGGATTTCCACATGAGTTGTACACACGTCCTCTCCATAATTTATGCATTAGAAGAAATGTTAACTTTAGGTCCTCACCTTTTTTTCATATTTTTCATTCTACTCCCTTCTTGTTGATTTTTCCTATTCTATACTTTTTATTTGTGGACAAATCACCAAGATAAGAGGGAAAAAAAATCTGTCTACCTTCCACAAGGACACTATAACCACGAAAACTACAATAGAGGAAGAAGTTTAGCTCCAATGGAGTAGCAAGAAGGTCAAAGAGTCTCCTATTGATGTAAAAGATGTTGATATGTTACAAGATATATAAATCAATTCCTTCATAAAGAAGAAAAAAATCAGAAAGGATTAGCCAAGACCTAGAGATGGCATAAGAGCAGACGTTAGTGAACTCAACCTAGGCAACAATGTAGTCATATAAGGAAAAATTGATCGAACTAACTCTCGGAACCTACTGGGAGGCTTTCTTCTTCAGGTCTAATTGGTGTAATGAATTGGATGAAGAGTTGGAGGATCCACCAGATAAAGGTGAACCCCAATTCCTCCTACCTGTGGAGAAACTACACATTAGAAGACCATGAAGAAAATCCTCTACTGTTAAGCCGAATGGGAAATCCTTAAGGTACATGTTTCTATCCCAAAAGCTCCAACCAAGTGATATGGAAGCCAAAGGGCGGACTGAAGATTACTATAGACCTTGGCAATGGATTGCTAATGGTCTTCTACAGGTCAAGGGGAGTACAACAGGGTCCTCAACAAGGGGTCATGGTTCATTAAATACCTTCACATGATATGATTATGTGAGCCTAATTCTAGAGCACCCAGAGTGTTAGTCGTAGTGATTGCTGTCTAGATTTGTCTCCTAGGCATACTACGATATTTCAATTCTAAGAGAATTGGACATTAGATCGAACCTCGTATTAGTACTCATACAACCAAAAGAGAAGAAGGATACTTTGCTCGACTATACGTGCAGATAAACTTATAGAAACCCTTCACTGCACATGTTTGGATCAACTCTAACAAGCAAGTGTTATAGTATGAAGGCACATGTGCATTGTACTTATCCTTATGAAATAATGGGTCACATGAAGGAACAATGCCCGAGCTCATTGGAATGGGACCACAATGAGTAGAGCAAGAGCATACCAGTCACCTATACTCTCACATGGTTTCTCTCTCTTAGTTTCTAGAGAGAGAAAATCCTCTCTTTAGTCAGAGCAATTTTCTTCCTCCCTAGTTGGAGCAACCCCCTTCCCCTTGCCTTTACTTTACTTACAACTTCCTTATAACCATAAATATAGTATTAACTTCTTTGTGTAATCTCCTCTCCTTCTCAACAACCACCATGAGGAAGCCTTAAAGGTGCTGCCTGCTCCAAGCAAGATAAGGGATAAATACAAATAAGCTCAAAGCCAGCACAGCTCTGAACCAAATTCACAGTGAGCTACAGGAGAAAACATGGAAGAGGAGTCCACTGTTGCACTAAAAAAGCTCATTCACCCCCAATGGCCTCCATGGATAATCCATCTCAAACTCAGCTCAGGAAATGGAAGAGGAAGACCTAGAGATCCTACTTGAAGCAATGTTCAATGCCCAAGTAGGTATGAAGGACAAAGAGGAGATTGTGGAACTACCTACTAATGAGGATGCAGATATACACAAAAGGGTAGTATCTCTTCTAGTTAAATCCCATGGCTCAAAAACTCCACCCATCAAAGTTGTTGCCTCTAATCTACAAAAGGCTTGGAAGTTCACCAAGGGAGTCACTATCATGCCAAACGAACACGTCAAGAATACCCTGGTATGTTTATTCTGTGATCCTATTGATAAAGTGGAAGATGCAAGTGCATGGACAGTAAGAAATTTGCATTTGATTATTGGAAGATGGCCCATTGATATTGCATTAGAAGATGTGGTGCTTGATTCAGTTAATTTTTTGGTGCATATTAGAGGCATTCCACCATATAACCTATCAATTCTAAACATAAGAGAGGCAGTGGGTAGAGCAGGGCATGCTCCGGAGGTTAAATGGAGCGATTTCACACAACCACAATGATTCACTATTCCAAAGCCTTGGTCAAAAGTAAGAGTGACAAGTCCATTATGCCCAGGTTTGAAACTCAAGAAATGTAGTGGTGGATTCACATGGGTTAGTTTCAAATACTAAAAACTTGGAATTTTCTGCAACGATTGTAGTATTTTGGGTATGGTGCTTGCCCATCGAAAGAGCTCATAGATCTTGATTGATATGTATCGTGGTTAAGATACTATGAGAATTTTGACATCCCTCCCTCAAGGATGAAATCACCCTTTCAAGATGGAGATGTTAACCAACCAAATAGTCATGAAAGCGTGGAAGAAGAAGCTACAGTAGCAGAGAAGAAGGAAGAAGACATTGGCTTCACATCCCCTAAGATACAAAGGTCAAAAATCTTCTGCAGTGTACCTGATAAGCTACATTGGTAATTATTAAAAGGGTAGTAGAAGAATTACAAAACTCCTCCTATGAAATGGAAGGTACAAAAGCATATAATGAAAGGGGTATTAAAGTGGTGGCAGACAGCTCAAGGAAAAAAGTTACCGTTGCTAGCAATAAAAAATGCCAAAGCTCTAAAACTTTAACCCAAGAAGGGATAGGCCTCCGCCTGAGCCTGGGCCATGCACAGAAAGATGTAGTTAAAACCCTTATAAGCCCAATGGACTTGGACAAAGAAGAGCTCTAGATGACGGGTTCTAATAAACGAAAAATTGAGTTCAATTATGAGAAACTTTGGAAAGGAAAAACAGTCTACAATGCTTTCCTCCAAAGAATGTTGATGAAGGTCACTGATGGGACAAACTTGTAGATTGGAGTAACACACAATAGAGCATACCCACAAAGCCACACAAAATACTTTGTGGAGGAACCAATGGATCCAATTGACTCCAAAAAAGTCCAAATGGCCGAGGAGGCAGGCCTTACCATGCCCCCACCCTCACCATGAGTATACTCGCATGGAATTGTCAGGGAGCGAGAGGGAAACCGATAATTCGTCAATTGAAGGCCTTCTGAAATAAACACAATCCTAGTTTAATTTTTCTTATAGAACAAAAGCAGATGACAAAAGGTGCCTAGAAATAGCAAAAAGACTCAATTTGAATGGAGTGTGCTACATTGAGATCGTCAATGCTGCAGGAGGACTTTGCTTACTATGGCATGAGGAACTAGAGGCAAATATCTTACATAAGAATCATTTCATGATACATGTGAGCATTGAGCATGAAATTCTTCCATCTAGATGGCCTTTAACGTGTGCTTACGACCCACCTTACACAAATCTGAAAAACTCTTTTTGGGCTAAACTTAATACTCTAGCTGAATCCATTAATGAATCGTGGGCTTTAATAGGGAATTTCAACGAGATTATGAACTTGAACGAAAAATGGGGAGGTAGATCCATAGCTAGTAGCTCTCGTAATTTTCTAGAAATTTTCATTTCTAATTCAGGTTGTATTGACCTTGGGTTTGTGGGCAATCAATACACATGGAGAAATAAGAGAGAGGGATTGGCACATATCAGACAACTATTGATATAATGATTTATATGATTTGTTTATCCATTCCCGACTTGGAATCCTAAGTTTGAGGCCACTTCCCATATGATATCAATTGCATAACTTTTCATCATTGTGATTGAATGATTATGAATAATAGTTTTCAGATCTCTACATATGGATTAGTTACTGCTGGGAGTTGTTTGATGTGCAGGAAAGAAAGAACATGCGCAGAAAAATGATGAATACTTGGCTTGTTCGATGTAGCAATTTTTAGACAAAATTTCTCATACTCCGTGTACTATAAATATGGAAAATAATATATCATCGGAAAGCTTGTCGAGTCAAGATTCCAAAGCATCAAACGGATCATGAATCGGAGCTGAAATAAGGAAGTTATGGATGAAGGAAGAAAACTGCGCGCAGAACAAAGGATGGACCGCGGTCTACTGAGGCGTTTTAGCGAAGCAGACTTGGACCGCGGTCTACTGAGGTAAAAGTCTGGGACACACTACCTCCTATCTCATCAGACCAAGAATTAAGGAAGTATACTTAATCTATATATAGTGGTACACTCCCACAAGTGAGATATACATACATATAGACAAAAGTTGAAGAGGAGAAGAAAGGCAACCATCAAAGAACACGAAGAAGGGATCACAACAACAAATTGTAAAGTTGGGATCGAGAGATTCGACTTCACCAACCAGAGTTCTTTCTATCCCTTTTCTTCTAATTTTCATAATGTTGTCTTCTCTTCCAACTCTTGTATTTCCTTCTAGTATGTCGAACTACACCCCTAGATTCCTAGGGGATCAATGGAACCTTTTCTACGTTTTAAGTAAAGTTCTTTTCTTTCATACGTATGATTCTGTCGAGGTACGCCTCCTTAGTGTTATTTATGCAATTTTGTACTTCATGCTTTCTTTTGGCCTGATCACCCACGAGATCGAACTTGAGACTAAGAGGAGCCTCGGAAGAGGGAATCAATGTCACGCTAGAAATTGCATAATCTAGGTTAGCTTTTGCCGAGAGGTGAGGTTATTCGTGCAAGCGCATCGGGAGATGGTGAGCACCCTAGATAGCCATGTAGGGTTGGTTTAGATTGGCCTTTCAACATTAATCGTCTAGGAATAGAGTGGACTAGTGTCTTTCGCTTAGGTACATTCGTATGACATCGGAAGTTGCGTACGATGGAAGTGGGGAAACCCTAGAACCTTAGATTAATAACATGATATAATTGATTGTGTGAAAGAGGGATTCTTGCTTAAGACTAGAATTGGTGAAGTTGTGAATCTCAGGAGTTCTTCATCAACTGATTTCTGTCTGTTTACTTTTTGTCTTTTTAATACTCGCACTCTACTCAACTTAGTCGATTGACTTGACTTAGAATTAGTTGTGCCAATTTTAGTGATTAGTAGAAGAGTCCTCGCGGGAACGATACTATACTCACTCTGTATTACTTGTCTGTGATGCATATACTTGCGTGCATTATCTACAATAACTTGCAACAACAACGTCTTGTCACAGCATGAGGAAATTATCTGTGGAGAATCTTATTTCCCAAAGTTGGTATCCTACACTTACCAACAGTTAAATCAGATCATAATCCCATTCTATTAAAGCTTTGGATAGAAAGTGAGTCAAAACCCAAACCTTTTAGATTTGAGGCTATGTGGACAAGGGAAAAAGAAAGCTCCAACATCATAACAGATGCATGGTCAGCCTCTATATATGGATCAAAGCAGTACAATTTTACTGGGAAGATAAAGGAAACAAAGAGGAAATTGAAAATTTGGAATAGAACTACCTTTGGATACATCCATCAAAGAATTGAGCAGATCCACCAATTGCTCGACAGAATCCAATAAGAAGAGCCTTCTGCAAAAAAGATCAAGGAAGAAATCATGTTACAAAATGAGCTGGAAGAGCAGTTGATTAGAAAGGAGTGGTTGCGGAAACAAAAATCAAGAGAACTATGGTCAATAAAGGAGATAGGAATACCAAGTTCTTCCACTTATCCATGGTTATTAGAAGGAGGAAGAATCAATTAAATGGCATTAAAACAATTGAAGGTGAATGGACATATAGGGTTGAGGCAATAGAGCAATATTTTCTAAGGAACTTTGAGGATCTATTCACTTCCACAAAGAAGATTTTCTAGATGATATGGAAGGGATATTCCAGCTTGTAATAAGTGATGAAGAGAATGAACAGCTCATTGTCATTCCAATTGAAGAATAAATTAGCAGAACACTGAGATCAATGCCCTCCTTAAAAGCTCTTACCTCAGATGGTATGTCTCCTCTTTTCTTACAAACACTACTGGCATATCATTAAAATAGATTTTGTCCTATAAATACAAAATTTTTTCAGAAATGGTTATCTCCTCAAACAGTGGCATAGCACTTTCATCACTTTGATCCCCAAGACTAGAGAAGCTTGCACTTTCAAAGATTTCAGACCTATTAATTTAACAAATGTTTGCTACAAGTTCATATCCAAATTCATTGCAAAAGGCTAAAACCTTTTTTAGAAAAAATCATTGCTCCAAATCAAACAACTTTTATACAAGGGCGTTGGATTATGGAAAATGGCTTGATTGCCCAAGAAGTTATTCATTTCATGAAGAAAACAAAAGCAAGAAAAGGTTGGGCAATAATGAAAATTGACCTCTCAAAAGCTTTCGACAAAGTAGAGTGGAATTTTCTATTAGGTATTTTAAAAAATCTAGCCTTTCACCACACTTCCACTCACTGGATACACCAGTGCATTGCCACAACATCCATGTCTGTCTTACTAAATGTTTCCTCAAGACAATTCTTTAAACCCACAGGAGGCCTTACGCAGGGTGATCCCCTATCTCCCTATCTATTCATTATCTTGATGGAAACACTTTCCAGGTTGTTATATAGAGCTGAACAGAGAAGGGAGGTTAGGGGAGTGAAAATGAGTAGAAATGGTCCTAAATATCACACTTATTCTGTGTAGATGGTCTGCTCCTGATGTGCAGAGCTGCCCAAAATGATATTACTCATTGTAAGGCAATACTAGAAAAAATTCTGCAAATGGAGTGGGCAAGATATCAACTTTGACAAGTCAAGCATTCACTTTTCAAAAAACACTATAGCTCAAACTAGGAAAGACATTAAGGAATTAATGGGGATGAAAAAACTGAGAATAGACTCTAGATATCTTGGAAAACCCATATTTTTGAAGAGAAAAAGGTCAGAATCTTTTTACTTCATTATTGATAGAATGAGATCAAAGTTAGCCTCTTGGAAAGCAAAAGCTGTAACTTGGGCTAGGAGGGCAACTCTCATAAGATCATCTCTTAGTAGTGCCCCCAACTATCCAATGTCATTATTCAAGCTACCAAAGCAAATTTGCAGGAAAATGGATCAAATATGTTACAAGTTTTGGTGGGGAAAAATAGATGCTAATAGTATGCCCCCAAAGTCTTGGGAAAATTTGTGTACACCTAAGGAAGAGGGTAGTTTGGGATTTAGAAAAGCAAAGGACCAAAATCGTGCACTACTATCTAAAACTGCTTGGGCTATCACAAAACCAACGTCTATCACAACTATGAAGATGATGACTAGCAGGTATGGTAAATTCTTATCTGGTCAAATAGAATAAGAAACAACCACTCTGTTGTTTGGAAAGGCCTTCAAGATTGTAGGGACACTCTTCAAAGGGGAATTGCTAGATTAATTGGAAATGGAAACTCAATCAAGGTATGGATAGACAATTGGGTCCCAGGTATTTTAGATCTAACTGCCTTTGCTATTGCACCTTCTTCCATGAATTTATAGCTCAAGGTAAGTGACCTGATCTTATTTGAGCCTAAAAGATGGAATAATGCATTTATTGAACAACTTTTTATTAGCTCTACTACTGATATTATAAATGCAGTTAATCTCAATCAGCAAAATTCAGAGGATGATTTCATGAGGGAACCTAGCCCTTCAGGTGTTCAATTAGTGAAGTCTTTCTATCTACTAGACGTTAGTAACAGGAGGTCTAATACAAACATTGGCTTCTGGAAAAAAAACTTTGGGATTTGAAAATCCATGAAAGGTATACAATCCATCTATGGAGAATGGTGAATGAATGCCTCCCCTACCTTACACATGGGGATGGAAATTGCCCAATCTATAAGTCAAGATCTGACTAGTACAAGCACTTTTTGGGAAATGCTTGTTCTACCTTGTCAACTGGAGAGAGTTACATTGGAAACTTGGGACTATCCCACACCCTTTGGATTTGTTGATGAATACGGTACAATTCATTATAGATCCACCAAAGGAGTTTGCTCTTAATGTGATTAACCCTTCAGAGTTTGCTCTATTTGGTGCTATATTGCTATACTATATGTGGGAACTGCGTAACAAAACTCTCCATGATGTTTTTAAATCTAACTTATATGATTTCATGGGAAAAATTAATAGAATTTACAAAGAACACGAACACTTGACTGGACACAAGAAAGGAGGTAGGTATGGCCCATCAATCTTATATAGTCATGAATGAGGAGCATAACTTCACATGCCCACCAGGGATGATTCGATTGCTCTCAGATGCTTCATGGACAAGCCATAACTCGGGAATGGCAGGAGTGGCCCAAGATCATCAGGAAAACATCCTTTGCGCCTGGGTCAAAAGGAAATCCCCATCCAGCCACTTGTATGCCAAAGCAATTACCCTTCTCAACTCAATTAGAACCACAGCAGACAAGCAATGGAAGAAAGTGCATTTTTGCTTAGACTCACTTACCCTACTTGAGGCGGTACACAGTGACAATCAAGCAAAAGCAGAAATTAGGGATTTAATTTGGGAAATTAGTAGTCAATTGAGGGTTTTTGAAAGTTGGGATTGTGTATGGATTAGCAGGGAACTTAACCAAGCAGTAGACAAACTATTGAGCGGCATATCCATCACAAAACTCTCTGGATTTTGTATGCTCGAAGGAGCAGAGCTGGGTGCTTTTTTGTCTGATTCCCAGTCTCGGCTCTAAACCATCTAGGTGCACTGCCTTTTGTTTTTCTATTAATATAATTATATTTAGTGAAAAAAAGAAGCACATACCAGTCACAATGAAGAAGAAGAAAAAGAAATGGGATTTGGGACATGGATGATGGTCTGACATTGGAAAAAGCCGAATAGCATGTCCAAGCCAAGGCAATCTCATTGTTCATTTCAACAAGTTAACAGTAAAAAAACAATTCCTTGCCTTATAAAAAAATAATAAACTTTGAATCTCCCAAATCCTATGCAAAGCATAGGTTATAGGTGAAAGAGTCTTGATGAAAACAAATTAAACTCGATCAATAATCCATGTTGATGTGAATCAAGAGAAGGATATCAAGAATGAAAGTCAATATCAGCTACACGGGAAAGAGGAACTCAAGTGCAGCAAAACGAGCAACAAGATACCAAGCAATATTTGTTAAATATATCTAATACATTTGAATTTAAATAAATTAGGAGAGTGCATTTTTGTTACCTTTATGAAATATTGTAGTTTCCTAAGAATATTATGAAGATACCGTTTTCATATATTTAGATCATATTGATCATATCTTTAGGATATATACTAAGATATATTTGCATCTTTTATATTCTTATTAGTAGTCTATAAATACACAAGTAGGTCACATTGTATTTTCATTCATTCAGATAATGGATCAATAAGAGTGAAATCTTTTTTTTTTTTTTGCTTCTTTAGAACCGTTGAATTTATCGGAGTAATCCGTGACGTTCAATCCCAACTTATCAATCAACCCTTCTATAGTTGATTGTGGCGTCTTCACTATACCAAGGTTCTTACCTTTTTATAGGTAATGGGTCAAGGTTCCACCTTTCGAACTTGACAAGGACATGTTTCCTGGAGACCTTAGTTGAATACGGGTTTCGTCACAAGTTGATGAGGTTCATATCATACTTGATATCGGGTTTCATCACGGTGTTGGCGAGGTTCGCATCACATGTATTACATGGAGTTAGGAAATTCCGACACTTATCATATAGATTATGACAAAATGATGTCAATGAGAGGAGAAGAAGCTGCAGAGGTTGCATAGCCTAGAATAGAAAGGGCTAGTCCTGGGTTAGAGCAGTCCACAGGCCTAATTAACTCATCAGAAGCTGGTTTAAATGTCAAGGTGCAGATGGACAAAAATAATACTAATTGCAAACTCCTATTACCCAAAGGGCTAAAAATAAATCCACAAATAGTTTGTGGGAATTAAGCTCACAGAACTTCTAAATGCCTTTGCCTCAAATTAGTTAAATTTAACTTTAAGAAAGTTTCAAAGGGTGCTGAAGACTAGATTTCGACCCTCGACTCTTTCCTCTACTAACTTTGAGTTGGATATAGCAGTGACCACAACAACGATGAACCACCTGCTTCATCTCAGGCCCCGAATTTTATGTTTGGTTTTTCCCACCTTAAAACTGCGCTAAATTTATCTCAAGACCCATAAATTTAGTTTTTTTTAGTTTGGATTGGATTGGTTTTTTTATTTTTATTAACACCCCTAACTACATGGGATTTTTTATACCGAAGTGTGAATATTGAACTTTTAATTTAAATTGAAAAACAAATAAATCAAGCATGATGTATAACTTAAATTAAAATTGTATGAATAATACCTAATGGCCTAAAGACCATAAAAATCCTAAAAAACCAATAAATTGAAATTTTTAAAAATTTCAAGAGAGCCAAACCAGCTTGGAACCGCATCGAACCTAATGGTGACTGACCCGTTTATCCGTTGGTTTCAATTTGATTCATGGTTTTCACAAACTACGACCTGAGACCAACACAGACTGTTAAGTTTGACAGTCAAATTCGGACCCACTTCGGCCAATTCATGAACCATCATCAATCAGCCTGAACCAGACCGTTTAACATCAGTCTTCAGGGTTCCCCTGAAATTCCTGCCCATTGTCCATTTCTATACAGCAATTTTAAGGTACATCCTTCCTTTTGGACCTTAGGACAAATAAGTAACATTGTTTGGTCGGACCTGGAAATTTCCAACCTGGGTAGCCCCAAGGGCTATAGGAGCACATGAGACATAACTTGAAACTTTAATCGTATTTGGATTTTGAAATTGCCACTAATCATTTACGGGCTAGTCCGAAAATCGATCAGAAACTTACTATTTTCTTAAGAGAGCATGATACTAACCACTTAAGTTACTATTTTATTGGTCTTAAACTAGGATTTGGACTCGAGGTCTTATTACGTTCAAAAGGCTGGCAAGCCAATTGACACGTCCGAAATCGGTACCCATCCCTATATCTAAGTTGTTTGTTTGCTTGCATATTTTGATTCACCCAACTATTTTCCTAATCGAGGTTCAAATCGTAGGCCAAAAATGAAATCAGGAGTCGATATCAAGAACCCTAAATGCCACTACTCGTCCTAAAATGCAATAAAGAATCATAGCAATGAAAGCCAACTAAGACTCTAATCTCCTCGAAAATGGCATCGAGAATAGGAGAAATCATCGAGTAAAGGGGCTGCTGCAACTATGGACTTTAAGAGCCTCACTTTTATAAACAAATGCCATGGAAGTCAATGAAAAAGATGCAGCAAAGTGCCTGCAACAATGACAAGCCAATTAGAGCTCTAATCTCCTCAAAACAATATTGAAAATGGGAGAGATCATCGAGCAAAAAGGCTGCTTCAACTGTGGACTTTAAGCTGCCTCATTTTTTTTTAATTGCCATAAGAATCTAGGGAAAACTCGCAGCAAGGAGCAGAAGCCATGACAAGTAAACTAAACCGTATAGAAAATGGGTGAAATATCGAGCAAAATGCTGCTGCAATTATAGACACTAAACAGCCTCCATTTTCCTTGAAAATACGAGTGGAAATGTAAGGAAATACGAAGGAACGAAGCAGTTGCAACCAAGGATGCTTGATCGTATCAGGAATATCATTGAAAGCAAGGGAAAATCCGTACGAGAAGCAGCTGCAACTATTAATACCTAACAGCCCCATTGCCATAAAAAATATCATTGGAAGCTTGAGGAAGCACCGAGGAAAGAAACAGCTGCAACCAAGGACGCTTGATCATCTCGTTTTCTATTGAGAATATCGTGGAAAAAGAGGGAAAAGCTCAACAAGAAGCATCTGCAACTATTAATACCAAATAGCTCTAGTTCCATCAAAAGTACCATTGGAAATGTGAGGAAACACCAAGTAAAGAACCGGTAAAACTGATTTACCAAACCGGAATAGCAAAATTTATAGGTCGTTTCTATCCCAAGTTCAACCAGAGGATACCAGCGAAGAGCCAACCCATCAATGATTAATTGACTCTGGCAGCTAGTCACAATAATGGTCTAAGCATAAACGAACCAATATTTTAACAAAAGTTTCAACACCTACAATCCAAAATGGACAATATAAAGTATTAATTGCATCCAGGCAAGATAAGTCAAGTGAGCAAACCAGCCAGAAAATGCAATCGCCATCATGACTTTGAATTTGCTCTATCATGAATCTAATTGAATTCTCAATTTTACTCTCAAATATCATATTGAGTTGGGTATGAGCATGTGTTCATTTCAAGATTTAGGTCAAGTGCTTTTCAGGCCAAAATCATGCCTACAATGACCGACCCTTTCATTAGCTAGCTCTCATTTGATTCATGGTTTTCGCAAACTCCAATCCAAGATCGTGCATGAACTGTTAAGTTCAACTTTTCAATTCGGACCCGCTCTGGCCGATTCATGAGCCTGAGCCAGCCCGTTTAACATCAGTCCACCGGGGTCCCCTAAAATTCCTCCCCAATTTCCATTTCCATACAGCCTACTTTTTGGACCTGAGGACAAATAAGTAAAAGTGTTAGGTTGTCGCTGGAAGTAGCTGCCGCCTTTTATCTCCTCATTTCCCTCTCCCATCCTGAACTCCTCTGCTTAGCTGCTCCGTCCTTCGCGACCGCGACCGCCTCTCAGCAACTCAACCTATCGTGCTTCTTCAGCTGGCCGACCGATTGCACGAACCAGGTGGGAGAGCTTCCAACTCTATTTCTAGAGTTTTGCTTTTTGTTGGTTTCTGGCTTTGTCTGTGAGTTGGTACTGATCTGCGATATTACCTGGTGGACAAATTCTTTTTGTAATTGATCTTCTAAATTAGTTTCTAGGGCTTCCAGGGAACCTCCCGCGGACTTCGCCTCGGTGATGAGATTGGAGATTGCAATGTCTTTTGCCTCTGATTTAGTACATCTGACTATTGGAAATGGGACATATGCTGTCTCTATATATCTCTAAGGATCTCAATGGTCAATTAGAATTTGAATTCGAACATAGTGAAGCCGCTTGTAATGGTCAGACGATATTATACCAGCTTCTCCATTGCTTGCAGCCTGTGTTTCTCTTCCATCATCGTTGAACTTCTAGAAATCCCTACTGGTTGGGATACGTATAAATTCACGGACTCCATTGAGCCGAAGTGAACCCGGTTTATTCTTTCGGTTTTGAATGATGAGGGATTCCCTTTGAGTTTAGCCAATCTGGGACAGGCCTTGTGAACCCATAGGCCTTGGGAACCAGGCAAACTTCTCTTTCTATGGGATGGCAGGAGTAATCGGCTTTCTGACTTGGTTTTATTTTGGTTTTGGTCTAATTCTCTGATAATTGGCAACAGATGAAAGTGACGGTTGATTGGAATTTTTTCGCTGTCTTGCTAAGTGAACGTCGGACAACAATTTGATGTTTCTGATTATCTGCTTTGCTATATTGTTTGTGCCTTCTGTTCATTACTTTAATCATACTTATGTCTCTCCTGATCCTTCCACGTGCAGCCTTAAGACCCGGTTCTGAACCAGGTGCTCAAGAACCATGGCCAAGCATCATCCCGATTTGATCATGTGCAGGAAGCAGCCTGGGATAGCCATTGGACGGCTCTGTGAAAAGTGTGACGGGAAATGTGTGATATGCGACTCCTATGTTCGTCCATGCACACTTGTTCGGGTCTGCGATGAATGCAATTATGGGTCATTTCAGGGTCGTTGCGTTATCTGCGGAGGAGTGGGGATCTCCGATGCTTATTACTGCAAGGAGTGTACACAGCAGGAGAAGGATCGAGATGGTTGCCCCAAGATTGTTAACCTAGGAAGTGCAAAGACAGATCTGTTCTATGAACGCAAGAAATATGGTTTTAAGAAGAGATGATCGGTACCATTTGAGTCAATATTCCTGCATCCGTATGGAATCACTTTTTCGAGAATTGACATTTTGTCCTGGAAACTATCTGGTGATCTATTTTTTGCAGTTAGTCAGTCTCTCAAACTCTGTGTGAACTTGTCTCTGCACTAACATTCTCTTTCACTTCCTGATATCTAATCTGCAAAAAGTAATGCTGATGACTAAATATTTTCAACTGACTAATACTCTTACGTTTTGACTGGAAGCCGAACTTTGTGCTGCTGTGTTGGAGAATATATTTTGCAGGCGACGGTTGATCTTGCATTGAGTAAGGCATGGAGTGGCAACAAGCTTTACCCTCCATTTGAATGTGTAGAGGTAATTTGAACAGGGTTTTTTTTCTTTTTCCTTCAAACAATTCCTTCTCCCTTATTTTTCATTCTCTTTGTTCTCATTACCGCGAGTTTCACATAACTGTTTTTGTGTCAATGCATTAATTTCTTTGTAACCTAAGAGAAATTCAGTCTTTAGCATAAGAAAACACTAATGGTACGTTTGGTTCTTAGGAATGAAATTGAGAGGGAATAGAATGGAATGGGAAATGGAATAGAGTAGGGAATAAATAAAATGATGAATGAGAATGTTATTATTTGGTGGAAGGGAATAAAGTAACCAGAAATAGAGTATTTAAGGATAAAAAGACAATTGCCCTTACACATATATATTATTTTATTTATTAAAAAATGTTATATTATATTTATTTTTACAGAAAACTAAAAAAAATAAAAATATAAAAAAGTTCCAAGGGCACTATTGTTCATCTTCTTCACATGATAAACCACCCCCGCCCTGCCAGTAAGCTTCTATCGCGGCCATAGCGTTCTCCGCAAGGCGAGGTCTAACCATACTTGTCAAGCACCGTCCACTTGGTTCATGAAGTTGGTAGCTGAACTAGTAGAGAGAAATTTCAGCTGAACTAGTAGAGAGAAATTTCCCCCTCTTCTCAAAATAAGAACTAGCGCAGTGGTGACAGCACGGGAGGATGGGAAAGGTGTGGGAAGGCGTGGGGGAGACACAAGGCTGCACAAGAAGGCTCAGAGAGACGAAGGTCGGCAAAGAGGGAGAGACGAACTAGCACTAGAAGCTTAGGGAGGCTTGAGGTCAGCACCGAAATTTGTGTTTTTCGATCATCGGAGGTAGACGAACGATTGGCTTTCGGCGGATGGGTGGCTGACGAGGTAGAGGAACAAACATGGAAGAGTGGTAGAAGGTTTAAAATTTAAGTAACAATGGAGGGCAATTATGTCATTTGCCTTCCTATTCCATGCAAGAATATCTATTCCTTGTTATGGTGAGGGGAATAGTTATTCCCTCATTATTCTGGGTTCACCAGGAAATAGTATTCCGGATATTGCTAAGCATGCGAACGAAACAAAGGAATACCTATTCCGGAATAGGTATTCCTATGACTTCCAATCAAACATGCCATAAATGTTTATATGAGAGAAAGGAGATTTGATATAGTAGTATCATTCTCGACTGAACCTCTTTTTTTGGCGAATAAATGAGGCACATAGACCCAGTAGGAGTGGAAGGAAGAGGAAATAAAAAAGGCACAGTAACGTTTCTTGGTGAGATCGAAACCATGAGCTCGACCCGTAAGTCACAAGACGAGTAGTACCAATTGTACCTAAATCTCTTTCTCAACTTGACCATTTCAAATAATGGTGTTTTTTTCTAGATCAAGGTGAATTTGACTCAAACTCAACTAGACATGAAAGAGTTGGATAGTCCTAATTATGTGAGGTGTCAAAACATTTTTTTGGATAATTTTTTCTTTTCCTTAATTACCAAAAAAAGTTTTCCTTTTTCAAGTAACATTTAGGAAGTATTACTTTTGAAAGTATTAAGAGATGTTCCAAATCCTTGAGGCCCTATCTTCTAAATCTCCACTTGTGAGAGCTGATATAGACATATGTACTACCAATTCTCTCATTGGAATCTGCTTCAAGAAATACCGATTCAAATAACGGACATCGGATGTCCACAAAGTCCAACTTCCATACACATGATGAAAGCCGGAGAAGTTCGATTCTATCTCACATGGAAGCCCACTAAGTCCGACTTTTGCCCATATGGCGAATGTTGGACATCTACATCCACATGATGGAAGTTGGACAATTTGGCTCACTCTCACATGGATGTCCACTAAGTCCGACTCTATCTCACATGGATGCCCACTAATGCCGATTTCCATCCATATGACGAACATTAGACATCTACCAAGTCCAACTCTTTCCCATATTACGAATGTCAGACATGCAAGTTTGACTCTCTTCCACATGGATGTCGAACACCTACCAAGTTCGACTCTCTCCCATATTGATGCCCACTAAGTTTGACTTCCATTCATATGATGGAAATTAGACAAGTCCGACTCTGTCTTGCATGGATGCCCAATAAGTCCGATTTTCACCCATATGACTACATCGGATATCTACCAAGTCCGACTCTTTCCCATATTACAGACGTCACACATCCAAGTCTATCTCTCTTTCACATGAACGTCGAACACCTACGAAGTTCAACACTTTCCTATATTACGGACATTGGACATCCCTCCAAGTTTGACTCTCACCCATGTTCCCAACACGCGAGAGACATGATCGTGTCAATCTTCCGTATTAATCGAGATATATATATATATATATATATATAGCCATCCATGGGTGAGGTAACATATTCATTCCTCCCCTCTTCAGCATCTCTTATCCTCCCCCCCCCCCCCCCCCCCCCCCCGCTTTAGATTACTCTCTAACTTAGGATCGGAGTGCCATTTTGGGGAACCATCTTAGACTTAGCTTCCTACAAGTCTCCGACGAAATCTGCCCATCTTTTCCATATCAAGGCCAGCTACGATTTCTTCCGAGGATCTTTGAACCCGATAGGCCACCTGAAAGTACTATCAAGAGCTTTTTTTGCAATTAATCTTGAGAGTCTTAGGAGTGTTGAAATTAATATTTTTATTTAAAATCATAAACCCTCTCATGATCCCTTAAATCCTCTATAAAGTACATCTAAACAAGCTTGTTTGATTCTAAGAAAACCTCTAAAACACTCCTAATTAACATCATCACAATGCATGGGGATGATAGGGTTTATAGGAAAATGTAAGAAACTTCCACAACCATCTAAACTCCTTAAAATATCTAATTAGAAAATGTTTTAGTTCTTTACATTTGAAGGGCTCTTCCATTTCATCATTTTATTTCAGTTCAATTCCATATCTTATGTTTCATTGACTCCTTGTTATTAATCAAACTTTGATGTGGGATTCGCATATGATATGTACCAATTCGTAGTTTCCAAAAAATGAAAAATGTGAACATCAAATGTTCAACATGCATTTTCTTTATACAATGAAAAATATATGTTGAACATGCAATTTTAAATTGAGATTTAAAAAATATTTTTAAAATACCATTTTTAAAGAATTTCTTCTTTAACGAAGAGTACTTTTAACCATTTCTCCTCTTCTATCTCATTGATGAGGAGGCAAAACAGGCGCTTGAGCAGCTCCTACTGCTACCTATATAGACTCGGCCACGATTCAAGAACCAACCAATTCCAGTTCGGCCCAGGTCAAGGCCCAAGGCCCTCGCCCCTGACGAAGTCCAGCCTAGGTCAAGGCCCAAGAAGTAAGCCCATCTGCCTGTTTCAATGCCTAGGCTTAGCTACTTGCGCAGTATGGCCGGCGTCCGTACCACCAGCGTCGCTTCAGAGCCGCGTCAGTCCGTATGACTGACGCCGCTTGCGCCTCTGCAATTCTGACATCACCCGTACCACAGAAGTTACTTATCCCGTAAGTTACGTGACTTGTATTTAATGCATATGTTCCCACCCCTATATAAAGGGGATCTGTACAATCAAAATAATGGATACAAGACAACACTCTTAACTCATATCTCTTCCCCCTCTCGATCATTCTCCTACAACTTTTGAACCTAACATTTGGCGCCGTCTGTGGGAATCGAACTAGAAGCCATGGCTCGTACCCGTAGCAACTGCAGAGCGACCAGTTCTGTTCATGATCAAAAGGCATTCCTCCCTAACCTCCCACCCACGGAGAATACACCAGATGACCTCCCACGTGCTGATCCAAATCAGGACGAGCTCCTGGGGGCCCTCCCCATTGGAACTCGCCAGGCTGTGGAGCAGCTCATTGAATGCTGCGTCACCACCTTAGTGGAGGCCGTGCTATCTCGCCATTTGAACGGGCGCCAAGAGGGCGCTGGGGACACCTCAGGCGCGCCGCGCGCTCCCCCTCCTGCCGCAACGGCCATGAGCTTGCGTCTGATGCCTGTTCCCTCTGAAGACGACGTTTCCCAAGCGGGCACCAGCATGACCACGAGGGAGGTGTAGAAACTAGTCGAGGCTCGGGTGGCCAGAGCCCTTGAAGCCAACAACCGTCGTCGGTATGGCCTCCCAGTCGTTGAGGAGGATGTCGCCAGCCCGTTCTTTGCCGAAATCTAGGCGGTTACCTTGCCCCATAAGTTTAAGGTCCCGCAGATCGTTGATTACGACGGAAAATTCGATCCGCGTGACCACCTGCGTGCCCACGTCAACTCCCTCCTGGGAGAGGGGCCACGAATGCGATTCAATGTCTCTTTTTTCCGGGAACGTTGAAAGGCCTCGCCGCAGACTGGTTCTACTCGTTAGAACTAGGATCCATCTCCCACTTCAACTCGCTGAAAGAGAGGTTCCTGGAGCTCTTCGCAGGTTCACTTCGGATCAAGTGCACCCCGATGAAACTTTTCGGGATGCAACAACGAGATCGCGAGTCTCTTCGCCATTGGTACGAATGATTTGTAAGAGTGGCGGCCGAAGTGGACGACCTGACCCCAGGGGAGAAAATGGTCGCATTCCAACGAGGCCGAAGGGATGACGAATTTACAAAAAACTTAATCATTGATCCCCCCAACGATTTTGCCGACCTAGCGGCGCGGGCCCAGCGGTTCATGACAATCGAGGAGGCCGACTGGAGGCGCAAGGATACCAAGCGAAAAGAAACCTCTACTGGCCGACACGAAGAACGTGGACGAGACAATAAACGGGAGAAGTTCACCCCGTTGTTGGCCCCGCGCGTCGTTGTCCTCGCGGAAGGAGAGAAATGGCACCTGATCAAAGCTCCCCTCAAAACTAAAGAAACGTTGGGCCCGGATGTGAACCGGTATTGCCGATATCACTGGGCAACGGGCCACGATATAGAAGACTGCCGGCAGTTGAATTCTGAGATTGAACGACTGGTCCAAGGGGGACATCTGCAGGAGTACGTGCAGCGACCACCTGCCAGAAACACTTGGTGCCGAGACCCGGAGGAGAGGAACCCATCTGGGGACAGGCGAGGAAATGAGAGGTCGGTGGCCAGAGACCCACCACCCCAGGAGCGTCGAGGGACGATACATATGATCACTGACGAACGCTCCTTCGGAAGCAAGCGCCCTGCTCATGAGATGCAATACCTGGATCGCGACCACAATTATTTGATCACATTTATGGATGAGGATGCTGCATCTGTACCTCCTTCGGCACGAGATGAGGCGTTGGTGATCACGGCTGACGTCGGGGGATTCGAGGTGCGACGGATTCTCGTTGACAACGGAAGCTCGGCTGGCGTATTGTATTACGACGCTTTCCGGAAAATGGATTTTGCCGACGCGGACCTTTCCCGAGCGGAGACACCGCTGGTAGGGTTCAACGAGGGGACGGTGTATCCAAAGGGAATTATTGCCCTATCTTTCTCCTTGCGAGATGACAACAAGAGCTCAAGTTGCATGGCTACTTTCCTGGTAGTAGACATCCATTCTGCCTACAACGCGATCATGGGACGCCGGACGCTGAATGCTCTTCGTGCCATACCGTCCACTTACCATCAAATGGTCAAATTCCCTACCGCCCGTGGCACAGGAGGTGTTTGGGGAAACCATCAGGTGGCGAAGCGTTGCCATCTGGCAACACTAAAAGAGACCCGTGTTCGCCCCACTCTACAGATTGAGCCCGACCCTCGTGGAGTTGAGCGGCCTGCCCCGATGGGAGAGCTGGAGGAAGTTTTCCTGGTGCCAACACGGAGCGTCCGGATTGGCGCAGAGTTAGACACCTTTAGTAAGCAAAATTTAATCGCGTTATTATGAGAATTCTTTGATGTGTTTGCGTGGACGCCTGCAGACATGCCAGGCATCGACCCATCGATCATCACCCATCGCCTTGCAGTCAGCCCCGACGCTCGCCCCGTCATCCAACGGCGACGGCCTATGGGGGCGAAGCTGAGAGAGGCCGTCCGCAAGGAGGTAGCGAGGCTCCTAGCTGCGAACTTCATCGAGGAGGTGCGTTTCCAAGCATGGGTAGCCAACGTCGTCCTGGTGCGAAAGTTGAATGGGCGATGGAGGATGTGCGTGGACTGCACGGACCTCAACAAGGCATGCGCCAAGGACGCTTATCCGTTGCCCCGAATAGACCAGCTAGTAGATGCCACGGCTGGCCACGAGCTGCTCAGCTTCATGGACGCGTATTCGGGGTACAACCAAATAGCGATGCATCCGGGGGATAGGCAGAAAACAGCATTTTACGCGGCGGATGGGGTCTACTGCTACTGTGTGATGCTGTTCAGCCTTAAAAACGCGGGGGCCACATACCAACGGCTGATCAACCGGCTGTTCGCGGACCAACTGGGGACTACCATGGAAGCGTATGTTGACGATATGATCGTCAAATCCGAGCGAGCGACGGCGCACCTAGGAGACGTACGGGCGGCGTTTGAAGTGATGAGGCATTACAACCTCCGGCTCAATCCCGAAAAGTGTGCCTTTGGGGTGAAGTCGGGGAAGTTCCTGGGGTTCATGCTCACGCACAAAGGTATCGAGATGAACCCCGAAAAAATTAAAGCTATAGAAGACATGAAATCCCCTTCGATGATCAAGGAGGTTCAACGCCTCACAGGCCGTCTTGCGGCGCTCTCTCGTTTCCTCTCTACGGCGGGAGACAAGTGTTTCCCTTTCTTCACAGGGATAAAGGCAGGAAAAACCTTCACCTGGATGACGAAGTGCGAGGAGGCGTTTGCTCGGCTAAAAACATACCTCAGCTCTCCATCGTGTCTGGCGACCCCGATACTGGGGGAAACACTGCAACTATATCTCGGGATAAGCGAGGTTGCAATCAGCTCCATCCTCGTTGTGGAACGAGAGGGAGCCCAACGCCCAGTTTATTATGTGAGCAAGGTCATGATCCCGGCGGAGCGCCGCTATATACCAGTGGAGAAATTTACCCTGGTCGTTATCCTGGCACCACGAAAACTGAGACTGTATTTTCAGCTGCACACCATCGCTGTCCGCACCGACCAACCCCTGAAACAAGTCCTCCGCAAGCCTGAACTGTCGGGGAGAATGGTACGGTGGGCCATTGAGCTAAGCGAGTTCAACGTCCTTTTCTAGCCAAGAGGAGCTATTAAGGCCTAGGTGCTGGCTGACTTCATTGCAGAAAACACCGGGCCAAACGACCCCCCAACCCACCCGCCGGCTGACGTCTGGGAAGTGCTCGCCGACGGGTCCTCCACCGGAGGTGTTGCCGGGGCGGGATGTGTGATAATCCCCCCAAAAGGGCCGCCCCTCACCTATAGCCTCGTACTGTCCTTCCCCACGACCAACAACGAAGCGGAGTACGAAGCCCTGATCACTGGGCTACTGATAGCAAGAGGGGACGGGGCACGTCGAGTCCTTGCCAAATGCGACTCACAACTTGCAGTCGGCCAGCTAAACAGAGAGTGTGAGGCCAAGGGGGAAAACATGAAGCGCTGTTTGGAGGGAGCGAAAGAGGTGGTTTGCCAGTTCGACGAAGCGAAGATCGTTCAAGTCCCCAGAGACGCGAACCACTGGGCGGATTTACTCAGCAAGGCTGCCACAGGGCAAGCTTATTCCTCCCTCAACTTCATAGAGCGACGTCGGGTTTCCGAGACGTACACTCCTCTCGCGGTGTTATGCGCTCGGAATGAGGAGAGCTAGATGACGCCCATTCTTAGATACCGGGAAAGGGATCATCTCCCTGCCGACCCCATTGAGACTCGGCGCATCAAGTTGCGCGCCACGAGATATACCATATTGGAGGGCACGCTCTATCGACGCGGGGTATCCCAGCCCCTTCTACGCTGCCTTGGTCCAGATGAAGCGAACTACGTACTCCGCGAAATTCATGAGGGAATCGCGGGAAGTCATCAGGGAGCCAAGGCGATTTCTCGAATAGCCCTTCGACAAGGATACTATTAGCCGACAATGATGGATGATGCGCAGACCTTGCTTCGAAGCTGCCCCGCATGCCAGGCATTTGAACGCCACCCCGCTGGATCACCCACCGAGCTCATTGGTATGATGTCTCCCTGGCCTTTTGCGCAATGGGGGATAGACATACTAGGGCCCTTCCTGGTAGCCTCTGTGCAGCGCCGCTTCCTCTTTGTCGCGGTGGACTATTTTTCCAAGTGGGTGGAGGCTGAGGCAATCGCCACCATCACTGATAAAGCATCCCGCAAGTTTGTGATGAAACACATAGTGTACCGCTTCGGCGTCCCCCACATTCTTATCTCAGACAATGGAACGCAGTTCAAAGGGAAAGCTTCCAGAAAACATGCCAGGAGCTTCGAATCAAGCAACGCTTCACCTCGGTAGCACATCCGCAAACAAATGGACAGACCGAGGTCACCAACTGGACCCTCCTACATGTGGGTGGAGGTTGAGGCAATTGCCACCATCACTGATAAAGCATCCCGCAAGTTTGTGATGAAACACATAGTGTACCGCTTCGGCGTCCCCCACATTCTTATCTCAGACAATGGAACGCAGTTCAGAGGGAAAGCTTCTAGAAAATATGCCAGGAGCTTCGAATCAAGCAACGCTTCACCTCGGTAGCACATCCGCAAACAAATGGACAGACCGAGGTCACCAACCGGACCCTCCTACATGGCTTGCGCACAAGGCTGAATGCCCTTGGGGGGCCATGGGTCGATGAGCTAGATAGTGTGCTGTGGGCATATCGCGTAACGCCCCGCGCTGCCACTGACGCGACACCGTTTTCCCTCGTCTACGGGTCTGAGGTGGTTATTCCTGCCGAGGTAGCAGTAAACACCCACCGAGTGGCCACGTTTGGGGAGCAAGAAAACGATCGCATCTGAGGGGAGGACTTGGACCTTGTAGAAGAAAGGCGCATGCAGGCTCTCGCAAACATGCACAAGGCAAAGCAAGCGGCGGCGTGCTACTTCAACCGCAGGGTTCGAGCGCAGCAATTCAGCGTAGGGGATCTGGTCCTCTGCCAGAACAAATTCTCTCGCCAGCACCAGCCAGGCAAACTTACACCCAAATGGGAGGGCCCATATCGCATCACAGGAATCCTGCACCGAGGCGCATACATCTTACAGGATATGGAAGGGCGCACACTGCCACACACATTCAATGCGGAAGTGATTAAAAAATTCTTCTATTAGCATGCCTTATTTCATGTGTATCCTTGTATACTTGACTGAATCTAATCCCTGCTTCACAAGAACTCTTCGCTTAACAAAAAAAGAAAAGACCTCAGCCATTCTGGCACCAAAGACCTCTGTCATTCGGGGGTACTAAAGACCTCCATCATTCGGGGCACCAAAGACCTCAACCATCTGAGCCGCCAAAGACCTCGGTAGTCCTGAGGCAACAAGACCTCTACCTAGGGGCACGCTTAAATATCGTCTAAACTAAAAGACCTCAGTCATTCTGGGGCACCCAAGACCTCCGTCACTCGGGGGCACCCAAGACCTCCGTCATTCGGGGACACCAAAGACCTCTACCAGAAGCAGCTTTAACGGCATCTGAACTAAAGACCTTAGTAACCCTGAGGCAACAAGACCACAAGGGGCACGACTAAAGCGTCTGAGCACGTACGACTTAACCAGAAACGGAGACCCACTCAAGGAGAGTTTCAACGCGTTAAAACCAAGAGGAGCTGGCAGCAGTGTGACACGTTGCCTCAAGACAGCTATAATGGCCTATCGCGATTCGATCTATAATGGCCTATCACGACTCGATCTTTGATGTAAAGCAACGTGAAACGCGACACTGGGTATGTGAACCTTGTGATACGCCGCTCAAGTACGAAAAGTCAAGAACATGCTAAATCAAAGCAGAGGCGCCATGAAAGCGCCGCGACACTTAGCAAATACTGACCCAAGGCTCCATAAAGCGCCCCGACACTTGGTCAGACATAATCAGTACCCAACGCGGTGACAAACAAAAGCATTACAAATAATACTCTGAAAGCGTTGGGAACGAAAGCGTGGCATTACTTCAATGGAGCTAGTCGTGACTAACAAACATTGAAAGGCGAAGGCGTCGCATTGCTTAGAAGAACAAAATTGCAAGGTCACGGGCGAAAGGAAAGGGCAATTTCATTAAATGACCATCTTTACATACCCTTATTTACATAGCTCTATCCCTAGGCCTAAGGGGTTGCAGCGCCACGAGCTTCGTCCAGGAGGCGGAGACAGTCGAGGCCCGGGATCTCTGTCAGGTCGAAGCTTGGATGCAGACGTTGGAGGTCATCTTTGACAGAGCGGAGGGAGTCCTCTATAACTCTGCCACCTCGCGTCGCCAACTCCTCTGTGAAGGCATCGCTAGCCTTGTATTCCTCCACAGCTTCCAGCCTGGCACGCGCCACCTCCGTCACCCTCTCCGCAGCAGCCGAAGACAGCGCCAGGGCAGACTCCTGCAACTGAGCCTAGAGTCTCCCCTCTTCAGCAGCCCTGTCGGCCCGCTCCCGATCCAGCTGTTCCTTGAGGGCTTTCACCTCCTCTTGGAGTTCAGCTTTCCCCGCCTCCTCAGAGGCGAGCCGCATCTTCAGTGCCTCAACCTCTTCTCGGACCCCGGCGACCTCTTGCTCCACAGCATCCACCTGGGACTTCAGGTCTTGGATGTTGGAGTGCATGCTTTGGCGCTGCTTCCTCCAATTGTGCCTCTTGTTCGTGAGCCGCTAGATCTGGGCCTGTAACTCGGGAACGATGGCACACTCCTCGCTCCAAGTCTCCATCAGCAACCCGGGAATCATCGCTCCCTGCCAAAATTTATTGTCAGCAACCCATTTGAAACTAAGGTCAGGAAAATGGACAGAGAAATACTCACCATCAACGAATAGTAGCGCGCGTAGGAGAAGAGGTCCTCCCTCATCTCCAACTGCGGCAACTCCCCCACAAGGCATTGCAGGGCCCCAGTGAAGCGTAGCTGCGTCTCCACGTTCCCTAGAATCCCCAGGATGGGAGAACCATCTGTAGGAAGGGATGCCTGCACAAGAGCGTAGGAAGATTAGGAATATGCCAAGTTATTCTAATGTTGAACTCGACAATAGGCATCATTTACCTCAGCATGTTCTTCACCCTGGTCCACCACATGCGGAGCCAACTGATCTGAGCCCTCACCCTCCTCCTGGGCTTGAACGGGGCTCGGGAGGGGCGTCGAAGATGTTGGCACTGGAGAGCACCTCAGCGGGGCACTAATTCCCGGGGAAGGCGACGCCGCCGACCCTGGAGTCGCCAAGATAGGGGCCTAAGGCGCGCCGGGACTAGCCTCCCCCTGGGGAGTCGTAGGAGATGAGGCGCTGGGCCAAGCCGAAGGACGTGAAACGAATCTTGTGTCGCTTCCCCGCCAGTGCCCCGCTTTCACTGGACTCCCGTTCAGAGGGGATCTCTCTTGTGGAGGCGGCAGTGCCAGGACCCTCAGCTGCGGAAGAGGAAATCAAAAGGACATCCTCCTCCTCCTCATGCTTCCTCTTCTTTAACTCTCGTAGCGCTTTCTCTTGCACCAAGAGTTTGTCAATGATCCTAGCCCATTCGCTTTTCTCTGAAAACAAACAGGAGAAAAGAAGTTAGAAATTTACCAAGGCGCTCTTGGATAAGCCGCACATGTCTTCATCAACGCTCCACCTCCAGGGTGCTTCGGACACGAGGCCATACTTAAGCAGGTTCTCCTTAGTGATGATGTTCCGGGCGTCAATCTTCACACCACGAAATTGCTCAGCACTAGCCCGCTCCCCCTTTTTCATGGATCCCCAGGGGTCTCCATCATGAAATTCCCCTTCGGGGCCCTTCCGCCACTTCCAACCCTCAGCGTCCTACATAAAGAAGAAGGACTCCTTCCATCCGGAGTTGGTTGACCCGTAGTTCGTCACCAAAGCTCCGTAGATCTTCTTGCGGCGCAATTGGAAATGGTAGTAGCCCTCCTCCAAGCGTTGTACTAACAGATAAAAGAACCTAAAGAGGAGTCTACTGTGTTCTATCTTCTGCTCCCAGCAGTATAGATAGAACGCCGTCCACACCCGCCATGACGTGGGGGAAAGCTGTCCTGGGGCTAAGTGGTAATACTTTAGCATGGCCGTTACTGGCTCAGCCAAAGGCCAACGGAGGCCCGCTCGGATTTGCTAGGGGAAGACGGCGAACTCCCTTGGGCAAGGCTCCGAGGGCTCCTCGCCCTCACAGGGAAACCTAGGGGCGAAGTCGGCTCCTACTCTCCCTAGCCTAAGGGTAGCCAGAAATCGGGAAGGGGTGAGTTTGTTGGCGAAGATCTCATCACCTGGGTTTCCGGTGGAGGATGTTGGAGCACTAGAAGACGCCATAACGGCCGAGACACGAAGAGGAGATGTGCTCGAACGTCGAAGGAGGGGAACGAGAGGCCGGAGCCGGGGAAGCCGAAGAAGAGAATGAGGGAGATTTTGGGCAGAGAGAGATCTGAGAAGACGAAGATGAAGTCGGACCCCAACTGATGGGGGGCCAGTTAATGCCCCTTGGGAGGCCAAAGGGCGACGCGTCTCTCCCGTTACCCCAGATGTGACAGTCCACGAACCCCTAGCCAAACACGTGTTGCCCCAAGGTTCGCCATCATTTTTCGAATTTTAAAAATTAATTTCCCACTCCCTCTAACGTGTGAAACTCGGGGGCAAGTGTAGGGATCGGGCCCAAGGCCCTCGCCCCTGATGAAGTCCGGCCCAGGTCAAGGCCCAGGAAGTAAGCCCATCTGCCTGTTTCGACGCCTAGGCCTAGCTACGAGCGCAGCATGGGCGGCGTCCGTACCACCAGCACTATTTCAGAGCCGCGTCAGTTCGTACGACTGACGCCGCCTGTGCCTCTGCAATTCTGACATCACCCGTACCACAGAAGTTACTTATCCCATAAGTTACGTGACTTGTATTTAATGCATGTGTTCCCACCCCTATATAAAGGGGATTAGTACAATCAAAATAATGGATACAATTCAACACTCTTAACTCAGATCTCTTCCCCCTCTCGATCATTCTCCTACAACTTTCGAACCTAACACATGGGGATGTGGAACCGGCCTTGAACCGTCTTTATGATGATTTAAGGATAGTTCAGGACCCTCCGGTTCTAGTTTAGGACTTCCTCTACAAAGACTAACTTTTACTCCTTCGATTCCAACCGATCCAGGACCACGTTTCAAAAAAAATTTAATAGAATGAGAAGGTTCAAGTACAAGAGTTTTATTTGCATGCACATCTATCTAATTGAATAAAGTGTAAAGGCTTCCCCATTTTATAAGCTTTTTGGGGAACCCTTTCGCCTCTTCTTATTGATGTGGGACAAATGAAGAGGAGAAGAGGAGCTCCCTTTGGGGAGTCCTTTGTCCCACACTAGGAAAAGAGGAGAAAGGGCTCTCCATGGAACTTATAAAATGGAGAACACATGCACATTTATTTAATCAAAGAAATTTTAAATATTAGTTTTTAAAATTTTTAAAAAATTAGTCTCATTCGAGCTTAAAAAGCTTGTGAGATGTTCGTATTAAATTTTAAATTTTGATTATTTTTTATTTTACGATTTGGAACAGTTGGTTTTGGGCTGGTTAAGGTTCTAGTTTAGAATCGACGATTTTGGTCCTTTGAAAGTCAGAATCGGCTCGGAACTGGCTCCCTGGCCAGTTTATGTCCGGTTCTAGGTTTGATCTATTTCGGGCCAAGTTTGACCAGTCCGGTTCAGGGTTGATTCTCAGTTCAAATCACCCCGTGGCCACCACTTCACCTACCTGGGTATCTTATTTGAATTGAAGGGTGAGGAGGTTTATGGAGGGGGAGGCAGATGGGGATAGAGATTTATGGAGGTAAAGGATTATGGAGATGTAAGATAACATTCCAAAATGGAAGGTTGAAAATTTGGTTTGTTGAAGGGTTATTGAGAGTTATCTCACCTCTCTATAATGCTTTCTAACCGTTTCTTCTTTTTTTTTTTTTGCGAAGCCAAATAAAGTTTATCTCTACTCTTCTTTAACCTCAATAAAAACCAGCCTTAGATTTTTGTTTACATACCCTTCCTAAAAACCCTTTTTTCAAAAAAGAAATAGTTGCAAATAAACTATTTTCTCAAATATAGCAGTAAAATTGTATTTTAAACATGCAATTTTAGTAAGTATTTGGGGAAATAATTTAACCATACTGTTTTTAGAGATAAAGACACTGAGATTCTATATGTTTGTCGATTCTATATGTTTGTCGATTCTTACAAGCGAGTCATAAATATTTCAAAGTATTAAACAAGCCATATATGTTGTTCGCATTACAATATCAAGTTCTTTCCATTATCTACCGTTAATCTAACCTGATGTGGAGCTTACGTAGCACTGATACACGTCAACTTAAAATAATAATAAATGACGGAAAGGAGTTGATATTGTAATGCGGATAATCTGTAGGACCTAATTTAACACTTTGAAATATTTAAGACTCACTTGTAAAGTCGACAAACTTGTAAGATTTCCAATGTCATTTTCTCTTCTTTTTTTTAACAAATAATTTTTTTTAGGGGATGTTTCCATACACAAATGTATAATAGGGAGTGCTTTTAATTTTCACATTAAATATATCTTTTGTTTCTCCGAATTTTTTTTAATTTTGTAAAACTAAAAATTATATACCATCTAAAAGCGTTATATCAATAGATGCTCCAAACAGCTGCCACATCTAGTTTTAGTGCAGAACTCGCTGTTCACCTTTGATTGGTATAAAATAAATTAATTTTCTATTAAATATTAACTTTTTAAATTTTATATGTGTTGCATTAGAAGATTTTGCATGCAATTTTCCTGAGTAAGTTGCCCATAAAATCGCTTTGTTTGTCTTTTGAAATTTCTAGTTATTGCATGTTGTTTGATTAATGGCTACAAATAGTGTTGTTAGCCAGTGCGGGGAAAATGGTCAAGGCTAGTCCAGGTCGGCGGTTCATGCCTAGATGAACTGGCCTGGAACCAATAGATAGATGGGCCAGTGCTATGCCAATGCATGCCAACTGGCCATATTTCTTTTTTAATTTTTTAATTTTTCATTTTTTTGAATTTTAGGGTATTGTTTAGGGTTTTAAATTACTTTTAGGATTTTATATACAATTTTGAAATAAAAAATAAAAGATTTTATTATTAGGACTTGAACCGGGATCTCCTACTTGAAAGTCAAGAATCTTAATCGATTGAACTGCATCACATTTTGCTTATATTTTTACATTCAATATTGTATAATTAATTTGATTAGGGCATGCCTGATTTATACTATTTTCAAATAAACTTGAATTATTTATTTTAAATTAAATTAAAAGATATAAAACTGTGGTTTATAAAACCACCCCATTGGGTGAAGGGTTAAGTAATGACTCTCTACCAGCCTCTTCATTATGTTTTTTGGTATAATAAATCTAGTTGCCAACTAGTATTAAAAAAATTACATCATAAGCATAGTTTTTAAAACCGGACCGGGCCGGAAACCGGTCAAGGTATGGGTTCTTGGGTTCTTGGGTTCAACCGGGGTTCAATGGGTCTAACCGGGTTTTTACAAATAATATTTATAATAATATAAAATTAGTAATATGAATGTAAGATTATTATATTATATACATTAATTTATAATTTCAACTTTACAAATAAGATTGTTATATTTTATACATTAATTTAGAGCTTAGGTTTCCTTTTTTTCTATTTTTGACTCTTGTTTTTTTATTTTTTTATTATTTTTTGTTTTTCTTCATTGACCGGTTCCTTGACCGGTTCTTATGGGTTCAGTGGAAACTCGGTTAGACCAGCCGGTTCACACTGTCCAACCCGGTCCTTGATGCAAATGGAGTAATTAGTGAAACCGGACCGGACTGCTGTCCGGTTCCCGGTCCAACCGGTCCGGTCCGGTTTTAAAAACTATGATCATAAGGATATCTTCATCTGCATCCTCTTTATGGATCTAATTGTTAATAATGTCCTAAGAGCATTGGTCAGCTCTTTTCCAATCTCGTAAATACATAACATCTCAAATGTAGTCAGGGCCAATCTTGACCGTCATTCTTCAAGCGTCCTTACTATAAGCTGAACGCGCTCTCTGAGGTAATAGTTTATACATGCGTACATAAGAAATCTTGAGTCATAATTGTTAGCATGGAATAAGAATTAGACTGCTCCTTCCACCATTGTAGATTGTCGAATAAGAGCCGTCACATATCTAAGGCATGCCATTGCTTAATAGAATGCAAGTTTGTTGAAGGGAGGATGACTTTCGACCTTGTCAAACTTAGGTGATTCGATATCCAAGAAAGGGTTGTTTTCATGGTACGATAACGTGTTGTGATGTTTCTGGTGGATCCTTCTCTCCCTTCAACTTTGACTCTTTTGCTCATCAAGTACTATGAATCATAGTTTTAAAAATCAAATCAGCACCGGTCAAGGGACCGATTCCAGGTTCAACCGAGGGTCCAATAGGTTGAACCAGATTTATTTAAAAAATAATAAATATATAAAGTATATGTAATAACCTAAAAAACACAAGTATTAACAATTTAATATCTTATGAACTCAAGCTGGTTCATTGAAAATCGATCAGTTTAACCCAATTCAACCGGTTCAACCTGGTTCGACCTAGTTCCTGCTGAGTCAATGTGCAAACTGAGTTAACTATGCAACCGGACCGGGCCCGTCATCTGTTCCAGGTTCAACTGGTTGGACCGGCCGGTCCGGTTCAGTTTTTAAAACTATGCTACGAATGGTATGGGTTGAGCGTTCTCAATAAAACAATATCCAATTCTCTCATCTAATTAGAAACTTTAGTATTTATAATATGACTAGAATCAAAATTATATAGCAACCTATAAATTATTTTAAGCGTATGTTCTAAACCATATATTTTGGCTTGAGCATCTAATGGAAAGCAACATAATAAAGAAATAGAATATGATCATCATTCTTTTTAAAATTTGTCAATCATATCGAGACATTTATTTTGAAAATATAGATCACTCATATGGCGTGAAATCATTTTTAATAGTTTTACAAGTTCTGGACTCCGTTGATGTGTTGTCAGGAAGTAAAATGTTGATAACTTTTCTGTTGTGATTTTGAAATTAGTTAAAAGTTCAAGAAATAGTTCCACTTGTTCAAGAGTTAAAGTAATCGAGTTTCAAATTATTCATACTAACAAATTCAGTCAATTTTCATTTAAAAGGAAGTACACTAGTGAACATATCACAAGTGGAGTTCCATCCTATAACACATTTCATTTTAAATTTTCTAAAATTAACTCCATTTACTTCACAAAATTATTTAAATTCTTGGTACATTGGATCGGAAATTCTTATAAAATTGATTGTTTCTTGAATCTATTTCAAAATTGTTTCTTCAATATTTCTTATACCATCGTGAATGCACAAATTTAAAATATCACATGCATAATGGCTATGGAAAAAATTTCCATATAATATAGGGCTCATTGACTGCCTAAGTAATAAAATAGCTACAGTATTATTACTAGCATTATCAAAAGAAAACAAAATACTTTTTTTGAAATTTGAAAATCACAACAAACAACATTATAATACATACAATATGTGCAGTATTATGTGACAATTTAAATCTTTTAAAACCAATTGTACATTTTTGTAAAATCCAATCATAATCAATTCAATGATATGTAATGCATATATAATAATCTTAGGTTAAAACTTTTTGATTATCGCATGTCCAAATTTATAATTAATTGATGAAAAATTTGCATGTAATATTTCTTTCACTTCTTCATATAATCTTATAACTTCATTTCTAACTTAGTGCATAGAAATTTTTTTCCATTAAGGTTGATAGTAAGACATCAATTCACAAAAAAATAGTTGTTTTAATTTAGTAAATGCCATATTTGTATCAATTATCCAATTTGCAAGTTTAGATTTCGCTACCTTTGGATTATATTAGTGTAAGGCCTATTACCCTTACTACTATTAGTACTAAGATAATTTTGCATAACATTTTGACCCTGTTAAGGGTTCCTAACTAGTATGTCAGGGTAACATACCTAGTCCATTACCAACTTTATAACAGAAAATTTTTTTTACAGATTTTGCATGTTGTCCCTTTTTCTTCCTGATTATACTCAAAAAAATTTTCATCTAATAGATCTTCTTTTATGTGATGAGATTTTAGTGGTCGTCGTTTGTGTTATTACTTCCAAGACCGATGGTGGATTATCTACACTAGTTTCGGAAGATGAACTTCAATGACTTATTTGCCATATCTATAAAATGTTATGCAAAAATAAATATGAGTAAGGGATAGAAAGATGCAAACAAATGATAACCCGATATTGCTGACACAAACTCGGAGGATGATGCGTTGTTGATGATAACTTCGAGGATGAATCAGTCATTTGTAGGGAACTCAGATAAAGAATCGGGCTCATCAATCGCGATTAGAAAACTAAAGAAAGACTTGAGTAGAGTAGAATGAGAGAGAAGCGTAGAAGGATTATAGTGAGTTGGATTAATGGATATGAGGGATTTTTACAGTGTTTTTAGATGAGATATAAATTATATTTAAAAAAAAAAAAACCAATAGTCATATGACCATTCATTGAAGAATGCGGGGTTGCCCACGGTCAATGATCATTGGCCCTTTTTTGTTTAATTTCAAGGAACCTGTCCAGGCCGGTTTGGTGCATGGTTCTGGGCTGATTGGTCCAGGCGGTTCATGGTTCTGAGCATTCCGATTCATCGAGCCAACTTCGCCAACCCAAACTGAAACCAAGCAATAACCTGTAGGGGTTGGGTCGGTTACAGTTTGCAATTGGTCAAGGCCGGTTTACAGTTCAAGTGGGCCCGTTCTGAACCGAGCCGATCCGATTAACAACACCAGCTGCAAATGCCGTGCACTTTAATTAATTAGTGCGAAAGTATAATTAGTGAATTTTTTTACCAATTTTAAAAATGGAAAGAATGGGTTTGAGATGAATTTGAGAGAGATAACGGAAAAAGTATTTATTGATTTTTTAATGAATATCAATTCCAATAATTTTAATAAAATTTTCATTCTAATGAAAATATTTCTTAACTAAAGAATAAAAATAGAATATGAAAAAGGAGGGGAAGCTGATGAGTTATGAGTTGAAATACCGCTCGAAATAAAACTAATGTATAAAAAAGGGTTATAAATAAATATTGGAACAAAAGCGTATCTTGAAGAAATTTTCAATTTTATGAAAAAAAATCATCCCTAAAATATAATTTTGATACACTAAAAACCCATCTTGAAGATAAATTTTCTTCACAAAATGAAAACTTATTTTTAAGATGAGTTTTTCTTCTGGTATTGAACAAAATATTTTGTTTGAAATAGTCTTTTATTGAATTGATTAAAAAAAGTTATATATTTTTATTATTTAATTAAGAAATATTTCTATTTGTGCCACATCATCAAATTGATCCCAATAAGTACTCTATGTCATTAATTTTGGACACCTAAATGTGCCACGTAAGAAAATGCTGAAGGATACGAGAAATTGGCGAAATGTACCGAAGTAGTATATCTTTAAAAATTTTAGTATCAAATGTTATATTTCTTTACTTTTCTGTACCAAAGTATTACATCGGGCAAAAAATTTACAGGGGGCAATTATCCCAGTATAATCAATATATGATTAGTCCAACTAGGGTATAATCAAGCCGAGGATAGGCAAGCTCGACTTCGACTTCATTATATTAATATATTTTTAGCACACTCTCGAGCTCAACCGAGCTTGAATATCTAAGTCGGAAGCTTATTTGTCCGTTATTTTCACCAGTGAGATCAAGCCCGAGCTGATTTGCACTGCAATTGTTATTAGGCCCGTAAGGGTATTTCCATACACACAATATTAGAATTCGATTCATGTTACATGCGAATTTTACTATTTAATAAAATTGATAAAAGGCAAATATATAATAAATGGTTAATTAAAATTTTAATTGTGGTTAATTTTGGAGTATGTGTTTTTTTTTATAAATCATCTTTTAGTAAATCAAATATGAAGAATGAATAATAAATTTACTTAAAAATTGAGTGATAATGAAAAGGTTGAAATTATAAGAAAAATGAATGCAAAGGAAGAGGGAAGAGATAATGCGATAGTAGAGAAAAATTATGTAATTACATATTATTTGATTAAATACGTAGTTACGTACTAGTAAATTATCACACTCTTTACTTTTCTTAATCTAATGTTAATTAAAAATTGAATTTTATGTGCCAATGAATAATTTAGGAAGGTAAAAAAGATATAGAAGAGGGGAGCTTCCCCATATATAATACAAGAGTTTGACTGCCTCCGAGGAGGTAAACCTACTGGTAAGCTGACAATATACAGTAGGTCAGATTCAATATTTAACTCTCTTAGAGGCTGGTATCTAAGGATTAATGGCAGGCCCCATGCAGTATAATACACAATCCAGCGGATCAGTTGGTTGTTATAGCGCCAAACTCCATCGGTATCAAAAAATACAAGAGTATTGATTTTGCTATTTAATAAAATTGATGATGAAAATGAATATGCAATAAATAATTAAATAAAATGCTAAATGCGGTTAATATCCCGCATATAATTTTATGATAAAATAAAAGGAAATTAAGTAATAAAATTAGAAAGAAATTGAGTTGCTTTGTATATAAGGAAAAGGGTGGAGAGGAAGTAGAAAATAATGTATGTGAAATATGAGAGACGAGAGAGGAAAAAAGTGAGCTTGGAGAGGACAGTTAGTTAGTTGTATTTGAGTAGACCAATACTTTGGTCCCAATGTTTGAGCAAATTGATATTTTGATTGATATGTTTTTTTTTTAATCAACATTTAAACTCAAGCATTGTTTCGTTTGCCATCTAGTATCTCCATGACAACTCCATCGAATTTTCTTATGTGTCATCCTAAACTCAAGCATTGTTTCATTTGCCATCTAGTGTCTCCATGACAACTCCATCAATTTTCTTATGTGTCATCCTAACTGACAGTAATGGTTGAAAAGAAACAATTTTTTAATATCCAAATACTCAAAACGATGCCGTTTTAATTAAATAAAAGTTGCAGTTACCATTTTATGTCTCGCAATTCATTAAAATTTCGAGCAATACCATCTTTCCATGAAAATCTCCTTCCCCACCGCACCGTCCCCCTTTGAACAGCCCCATCCCCACCACCTCCGATCTCCTCTACCTCCGACACCTCCTACTCCTCATTTCCTGCCTCCATTTTCTCCACCTATTGTATTATCCAATGACTGAAATGTAAACTTTTTTCATTATTTCAATCTTATCTTTCATAAAATTCCTACCTAACAATGACTCCACCTTTCTCGTTTGTTCTCAGTTTTGGCAGCTTGTGTCAAATTTAGAAACTGACATGCTTCTTCTACCAAGCAAATGATCCTCTCTGCCTCCCTCAGTCAATCAAACGCCCGATATCTCTCATCCCCCTCTCCAACTCAAGATTGTCACCTTCTATCTTGCCTTCAATCGTTTCCATCGTCGATCTTTCATACCATTTCGAGCTCGGTTCCTTAAGGTATATAACTTTCTGTTAATCCTTTTTCTCGGTTGTCTACATCTTAACGTTCTTGCACGCATTGTGGTTGTATTTTTCATCGATGTCCTTTTGGTCTCATGGTCGATTTCTTGCTTTTTCTTCCTGGCGCATGGAACTGAATGCACAACAATCTCATTATCTTATTGATGGAGATTGAGCAACAATGTCATGTATAATTTTAAGCTTCAATCACTAGAATTGTGAAATTTTCACTTGACCCACAAGATGTTGGACTCATATCTAACCCAAAAAATCAAACTTTTCGGCTGGTAGTACCTATTCTCTTATAAATCAGGATCGTTTATATTTATTGTTCGATGTGAGATTCATTTTCAACACTAGGGTGGCAATTTGGCCTAGACCTGCACGACCCTCTCCGCCCCAACCCACTCTGACCCGCCCCATGCACGGGTCAGGGCGAGTCTGGGTCTATCTACTGACCCACCCCAACCCACCCCATTCTTATACCGTGTAAATTTATAGGGATAATTGTCCTTGTGGTACAAAACCTTTACTAAATGTAACACTTTGGTATAAAAACTAAAAAAATGTAATATTTCACTAAATCTTTCAAAAATATAACACATTAGTACATTCCGTTACTTTTTTACTAACAACGTTAAAATTTTCTTAATTGGCATATCTACGTGTCTAAAACTACCAACATGGAGTGCTTACTGGGGTCAATTGATGATGTGGCACCAAGTAAAATATTTTTTGAACAAAAATTAAAACAATAAGGGAAGACATGCTGAGGGCTGCCCACCAGCTTTTCCCCCTCTGACAGCCCTACTGGATGTCAGGCGACCTCTGGTAGCCCCTACCGAACTCCCTTTTTACCCCTTTTTTTTTCAAATTTTGAAGGAAGGAGAAGATGGGAGACCGGTCGGGCTCCATCTGCAGACTCCCTCTCCCTCCGGCATCGTCACCCATGCCAGAGTGGGAGGGGGCTGGCGAATGGAGCCCGACCAGTCTCCCCTCTTCTCTCTCCTTCAAAACTGCAAATCTAAAAGAAAAAATGTTGGGCAGCTAGGGTTTCTCGTGAGGGGAGGAAGAAGAAGGAAAAGGAGGAGCAGAATTGAATCATCTATTTGTTTTGTTTTAGTTTAACAAACTAAATTAGGTTTAGTCTAGTGGTTTGGTGCACTAGGAACCTTGTAGTTTTCAAGGGTTTGAATCCTAGGGCGGGCATTCTACTTTTTTTATTTCTTTTAAAAATCAAACTGAGAAAAAATCAAATTGGTCTCGTGTATTTTGTATAAATGTTACAATATCAAATACAAGATCAATGTCATTCACTCCTCTCCTTCTTCCTCATTCTCTCTCCCGTGAAACCCTAGCCCCCCACCTTGAATATATATATATATATATATATATATTTTTTTTTTGCAGATTTGCAGCTTTAAGGGGAAGAGAAGAAGGGAGACAGGTCAGGGCTCCCTCCGCTAGCCCCTCCCCCTTCAGCACCAGCAACCACGCCAGAGTGGGAGGGAGCTAGTGAATGGAGCCCGACTGGTCTCTCTTCTTCTCTCTCCTTCAGATTTTGAAAAAAAATATAAAAAGGGCGTTCGGTAGGGGCTGCCAGAGGTTGCCTGGCACGTCTCCGGAGGTTGCCTAGTGGCCAGCGGGGTTGCCGGAGGGGGAGAGACCGATGGGTAGGCCCCGGCCTGTTTTCCCTTTTTTTAATTTCTTTTTTTAAAATTATTCAAAAAACATTTTACTTGGTGCCATGTGATCAATTCATCCCAATAAGCACTCCATGTTAATAGTTTTAGACACGTAGATATGACAGCTAAGAAAATTTTAACGGTGTTTGTAAAAAAGTTATGAAATATACTAAACTATTATATTTTCGAAAGATTTTGTAGTCAAATATTATATTTTTTTAGTTTTTGTACCAAAATATTACATTTAGTAAATGTTTTGTACCACGGGGGAATTATCCCTAAATTTATATGATTATATGTTTTAAAATTAACTTAACTTAATTTATGAATATTAAATTGAATATTTTTATCTTAATAAATGAGTAATAATTATTTTATTTTATCAAAATTGTGTAAATTCTTAATTTATTTGACTATACTATAATAAGTATATAAATTTATATCATATTTTAAATTATATTTTACACAATTTTCTAACAAATAGGTCAATCCACGCCCCGCCTTGGCCCATTGCCATCCTACTCAACACTCACCCTTCCGTAGCAACATGTTCATACTTGACACATGCCTTTAAACACCCGCCCCTCAACAACTGATTTCGAGCCAGGTATTTTTCTTCTACACTCGGGTAGGGACAATTGACCATGAGCTAGGCATTTTTCTTCTGGTCTCGAGATTAACGGACCACAAGTTCCACACTCAGGACCAGCGTGGTGTGAGTCCACACCATTGGCTTTGATACACGTGAAATTTCCACCTAGTCTACAAGAGATTTAGTCCATGTCCAACCTAGAAGTTCAAGTTGATAGATTGCTGGTATCCACTCTCTTATAAATCATGATCGTTTTTATTTATTATTTGATGTGAGATTCACTCTCAACATGATTCAAGGATAGAGAAGATTAGAGACGGTGGTGTGGAGTAGTTTAGAGAAGGGAAGGGGGGGCTTTATGAAAAGATGGCATTATTTAAAATTTTAATAAATAGTGAGAGGTAAAATGGTAACTATAACTTTTCTTTACAAAATATTGGCATGGCTCCAGGTTCCTTCACTACTTCTTCTTCTGATTCTTTGCAGAATATTGACAATAGCCTCCTTAAGCTATATCCCATCATCAACTAATTGACCAATAGAAAAAAATAGGATTTTCAAAAGCTGGTTCATGATGTGGGAATGTACCTAACCTCCTAAATACAGTTCTAGGTTCCTTCACTGCTTCTTCTTCTTCATCACTGTGAAACTTAGATTCATATTCCTCTTTTTTGCTACATTCATCATTTGAAGAAGGATACTATGTGTCATATCCTTTGCCTCTTGCATCATCACCATCAGTCTCCTTTGATTATTGTTCCTTGTAACTGTTTCTAACTACTTTTCTAGTCTCACAAACTTTACCTTTTCTTTTCTATTCTTCTTAATAGTCTTCAATAGTCATCACCTTGGACATCCACATAATCATCGCTTTCATCATTCACCATCCTCACTTTCTTCTCTCGGAGTTGCAAGACTTACACTAGCTTCTGGCATACCACGTCCACAAATTACTCACCTTCTAGCTCCACCAATTACTCCTCTCCCAAATCCAACAGTTTCTTGCCTCCCAAATTCATCAATCTCTTAGTTCGCAAGAATTGAATTACATCCTTGTGCTTCGCATATACTTCAACTCTTTTATACTCACATAGGTGTTTGATGAGTTCAATTACAGTTTTGTCCTCATAAAATTCACATGATCCTTCTTTCAATCCCTTTCCCCTCTTTCCTATAATGAAGCATATACATTTTTCCCCAAATTTACTTATCAATATCCATCCACATTTTAAGTTGACCATAAAGTCCAATTTTCAACGTACAATATCATAGAAAATTCTACTTTTATACATATTGATTTCCATTATGCAAAGTTCTTCGACTGCACTGCATACTTTTACTTGATTAGAAAAAGCCTGACTAAGCTCACGGGCTGCGCAAGCTCGAAATCGACGAGATCAAGTTAATTATGAAGTTTCATCAAATAAATCCCGAGTAGCAAGCTCAGATGGCTATTTCGCTCATTTTACTTCACTTACAAATAATTTCAGCTAATATCTTGTATTAGATGATGCTCATATACCATCAAAGAACCTTTGAGACTAGTCCCAGAGGTAAGACATTTGCCTGTCCACTAGTACAATTGAGGTTGGGAGGTTCGCATCACCGTTTGGGTATAAATCCTCTAGAGGATACTTGCACATGCGGGAGCATAGGCTTGTTCGGACTCATCAGTTTGCAGCATATTCATACATTTGTATTGCTACACCTCTTTCCCTCAGAATTTTATGCATGTCGAAAAGACTGCAAAAAATAAAAATAAATAAAAAAGAACAGATCACAAAGCTGAACAGACAAACCAGTCATTGCGCAAGAAGTCCATTGAATACGGATGAAATATCAATAAATGTTCAATCTGTATTTTCATCCAAATCCTATAAATATTTGAAGTCTTCTCCCCCCCCAAAAAAAATTAATACTTATGCATTCTGCAATTAGCCCTTCACTTCCGCACTCGTATGACATATTGTAACATCTCTCCCCAACCCTCTCTTACCAAAAGAAGAAAACAGATCCGTACACCGAATTGTAGAACACGGCAAAGATTTCCCATCATTCTGCTTTCGGGGTTCACCATATTGAAAAAGAATGGACTACAGGAATGGACTTACATTTACAGACTAAAAGTAGCTTCTTCTTATTACTTGATGAAATCACATGAGCTTGCGGGTTCTTTGTCTTGAGGGTCCTCCAGGGAACAGCTTCATTATCCAGCCCAGGACCCTCTCAACCACCTGAGGAGACAGAAACATTTGATAACATAAATGATACGATAAATCAACACTTTGAGAGCAGTGCAGAGCCATCCTCTTAGAACAGGCACTTGTTTTTTTTCCTTTCACATGTTCATAAGCATTTAATATCATGACAAATGTCACGGAAATCAACCAATAAAAGTAGAATATGCCTTCCTGTGCAACCAGACGCCTACAAGAAGCATATTCACTGAAAAATATTCCGCTAAAGTCTAAGTTTGTCGAAGAAAATATCAGGAAACGGTCCAAGTTACTTCTCGAAGCTTCTTCCCAACACCTCACAAAGTCCATCAACAAGCACAGGACAAGTAATTAAGTATCATTATTATGACAAATTAGTAATGCAACATGAAACGTACCTCATCACCCTCATCGGCATAAGCAGCATTGTCAAGGACAGTGCAAGGATCAGGATGTTTGGCTGGGTTGCCATTGTTAGCCATACTTTGGGCTGTCAAGAGCTCCAGTCTTTGTGTTTGGGCCTCAAGTTTTCGAGACAGATCCTTGTTCAAATCCTTCATTCATGCAAAAGTGTGGTTTACAAAAACACTAACAATCTAGATACAAAAAGTGTTAAGAGACAGGTTAGTCTATCCTATCAACCAAAAGGTTGTGTGTGTGACAGATGCCACTGTAAGTTTGTAACCTAGATTCCACTATTTAAATAAAACGTTCTTTGAGGAGAAAGCTAACTGTATATGTAAATAGCGGGATTCTTTTTATCTTTAAACCTCCCAAGAAATTAAGTCCATAGACATCATTGTAGAGTGGTTCAAAATAAACCAAAAGATAAACGCATTGGTGTGAGAAGTAGATTGGACCGGCCAGTTTGTTCACCAGATCAGTCTGTTGTCCCATTGGAACTGTTTTGCATATGTTACCTAATAACTGTTGTCCCATTGGAACCGTTTTGCATAAGTTACCTAATAAAACCTGCTTTTTGGACCAGCCATATCAACTAGTCCATCCTATCAAATTTTGATTGCTCTTAATAATCCATATTTTCCAGTGGATAATTACATCCATTGACACACTTGTTCAAGCTGTCACCCAACTACCAATCATGCGACGCTCGGTACCATTTTGAAAAAATATGTAATGAGACTCAAAACTAAAACTTCCATCACATCTAAATAAAGAGAAACTTGCATTACCTTTAATTTAGAATTATCAGACATTTCAGAAGCCAATGCTTTCACTAACTCCTCTTTCTCTGACGCTAACTGCAGCAAGAATCTCATGTCAATTGTTGTACTCCTTTTCCACTTAATAAAACTGAAGGACCATAGCAAACTGAAAATTAACTAACAAATCTGAAAAGGAACAAAAAAAGAACTGGAAAAAGGCTACCTCAGATATTATCGTACTGATGCTCTCTATCATTCGCAATTGATCAGGAGGAATATAAGTGAATGAAGATTCCGGAATTAACTGTAAAGCATCAGACGACGACAGGAAAGTGGAGGCATCGTTTTCGGTGATGGAGAGAGGTTCCGTTTGCTGGGTAGATGTGTAGATAGAAGCATCTGCGTTGACCAGATGTAGAACCAAAAGTAAAACCCCGGAATCAGAGAAAACAAATCAACCATTATCCTTACAATCTAGCATACTGGCTAATATCCACTGTGTGGGGAAGTTGTTAAGTATACAAGGATTTTAAAGGAAGTTCACAGCAATTCAACAAAGAATGATCATATCTACCACAAATTATGTTTTTGTTGGAGGGGCGAGGGAGACTTTTTTTGCTTTCCCCTGATAAGGGGAAAAACCCAACATGACCTAGGACCGAGCTTACACTTTAATAACACAGATGAAAGAGAAACATTCCCAAAAAAATGTTCATAATCAAAATCACTATAAGACCTATAGTACTGAATATTTCCATTGACATAAAACATCAGCAACTTGAGTACTAGAAATCATCCTTACCAAGGTCATCAGTAGAAGTAGACATGTCTTTCTTACTGGCAGAATTCTGGCTGGCTTTGATAGAATTCCCACCTGAAGATTTCCGCAACTTTGACTGCAACAGTTTCTTCTCTGGATGGATTGCCAATTAGATGAAAGGAAAATGTTAAAAAGGAATTAGTTTCTAGGAATTTAAGGTGATAAAATTACTTCTTACTGGCATAGGTTAACTTTCTACTAAGATTCTAAATAAGGTATCATTGTGCTTTAAAAAAAATCCCATAGGCAGTAAAAGATCACAGAATGTTCCATGCATTGGACTTAATTACTAGCACGAATCCAAATGCAATATGTTTCATTTTTTTTTTTTTTGGTGATTTCTTTAACTAATTTACAGGTTCATTCTTGTGCTTCAGGTGTAATTGTTCCATTTTCTACTCTGGTTCCCTCCCTTGGTTCTCCTAGCCCTCAACCTCTTAAATTAAACAAATTTTCAACAGAAATCTTATGAGGAACAGAAGGATATGGAAGCAAAATAGTCAAAACAGCTCACAAAGGGGAAATGACAGTTTTAATCAGCCCATAGAGAGGATATAGTAAGAGTTTCTCCATTATATTTTATGGCTATCCTCGACATCGAGATATTTTTCCCTTTATTTATGGTTATTGCCTCTAATAACCTATTGATGTATGATGAAGTATAAGACATGTTTCCATAGCAGCACAACTTTACATGGTAAAACACAAAAATAAATTGATGGAATGTGATGGTTAAATTGGTTTTTGCCCAGCTTTATTATATTGGTCTGTTTTCAGCTGCTTTGTTCTTTTCTGTCAGAGTATCTGCCAAATTTGTCTCTCCTTGCACACATTGTACTGCTGCACTTTTTTGGCATAGTAGTAACCGAAGTTGATCCATGCATTAGTGAAGCTTACCTTCTTGGAGAGCACTAATGGTTGATTGTAAATCCAAACGTTCTTTTTCTAGGCTAGACACTTTCTTCCTACAAAGCCAGGGTGGAGATGTCAAAATTCCATTCCCATTAATGAAAAATAGCTAATGAGGTAATTAAACGTAATTTATCATCCAAAAATGAAAAAGGGAACTCAAAAAGCAGCCAAGTTAATCGCACAATGGATGAATAACAAAGGTGAGGTTGTGATCAATCTTTTCTAGAGGAGATACGCAGATCATGATCAAACTATAAGAGACACTTAACAAAATAGGAATGCTATTACATTTATCAAAAAACAAAATATATGAATGCTATTACAACCTCGCATGAGCCACTATTGACTTTACATACAAATAGTGATGCCCGCTACACATTTGAGTAGTCACATTTAATTAATCCCATTAAAGACATTATATAAATACGTTTGTAATAAACTGAAAAGGTTGACTAATGTCCACAATATAACATAGATAGAACTATGAAGCATGTACTTTTATAACAAGGCCTTGAAAGTAATGAATTTTATATATAAAGACAGAAAAGAATACAATTTTAACGTGTAAATTTTAAAAATAAATTTTTTATTAATTCCAAAAGTAAATCGCTAGAGTAAAAATGTAATTTATAGGATATGTAGTACTTTAATTTCGATAAAGATACTCTGTTCCACTTATGCAATTTCCACTATAGTTCTGCAATAGTAATATCGTAATCTGATCAATCTTCAATCTTAAATTTTATTAACTCATTTATCAACTAATTTGTCTAAGGAATACAGAAATGAAAATAATGTTGTTTTTTCACTCTCCGGAAGCAGCATTTTGTAGGGATGGATAGAATGTCTTTAAAAATACTATTTTTTTCAAAACACATACTCGCTGCTAAATTCATTTTCCAAGGGCAATTATAAAGTTACCATAACTTCTAGGTATCATATAGTACATCTGGGTTGTATTAAAATAAATCCATATATTTGTTCACATATTACCATTCAAAAAAATATTTTTTCACATACTAATGCAGCTCATTGAATGTAAAATTCTACTCCCATATATTAGATTATATAGATGATGTAAGAAAAAGGAAATTCCAACAGGAGGACTTTGCAAGCTGACATTTGCTGCCGCATCATCCTTCAAATGCCTATCAATGATTCATTTTGATTTTAAAAATATTTGTTGAGAATGATGCTGTACCTTCTTCAGTTAATTGCTTAAATTTATGTTTTTATAACGAGAAGTTTATTCTCCATTGGCCCAACACCCCACAAGCCCATGCCCAAGGATCCCGTCAATGTGTAAGGCACGTGTTTGGGTAGCCCCACAAACGGCTACACACTCATGGGGGAATCGAATCTTCGAGCTTGCATACTTTCTCACGAAGTAGACGCACATCCTATCCCATCCACTTGAGCTAACCCATGGGATTTTAATTGCTTAAAATCATTGCTTCCTAGTTTTGCATTGCTGTTTGGTTTTAAGGGTGTCACTTACAACATCTCTAGGTAGAGGCTTCTCATTAAAGGGCAGCATTATAGAACACAGGAGAGAGAGGAGCAGAAGAGGGAGAAAAGGGAAAGAGAAAAATAGCGCCAGAGAATCCATTGAACTAATAGTATCACCACATCCCAGTAAGAGTATTTAGGGTATGATCTTTTGGTTACAAATTCTCTCTTTCCTTCCCTGTATCCCACACAGTACCAATTTCCTAACATGCACCCCCTTAAAGGCTCAATGGTTTCTGTGCGCTTTATCCTGACAAATGATTATGTGCAAAAACTGCCCCTATCCTCAAAGTGATCTTCATTCTCTCAGAAAAGATAAAAGGACAACTACTGAACAGCAATAACTATATGTGTACGTATCTAGATAATTTAAATATTTTGCAGAAACAAATCTCACTACTAAAAAGTAACCACAAATGGGACATACTTGTACGTAGTAATTTCTGCTTGGGAGTTTTCCAATTGCCTTTCCAGCTTTAGCTCGCTGGATCTTAGCTTGAGAGCCTGCACAATGCATAAATTATTCAGGAACAGTAAAAGCTGACTAGATATTACCTGTTAGAATAGTCTGAGAGAAAATCAAATGCAACTCAATACATCAAAACGTAGGAAGAACATGAAAATTGAACCTGCTTTATTTGCATTTGAATTTCACTTCTAGCAAGCAACAAGAGAAAAGTGAAGGAATAAGTCAAAACTATGGTTAATTATCCCAAAGAAAAAAAGTCAAACTAAGGTTCATCCAATTTAGAAATCAAAAGACTTCCCGCCACCCCAAACTATTTTTTGAATTCATTAACAGAAGTCGTAGTTTGATTTCTTCCATATAACGTATTACCTATTTTCGGTATTCACTGGAAAAGATTATTTTGATTTCCCCATTTAGCCTATAGATGTCCCTATAATAAATATCTAGATGTCACTATTCCTTAAATCCGGAAGCTATAAAGAGGTCCATAAGTACAAAACACATGCCAAAAGGTCTGTAAAAATATAGCACATGCTAAGCACTGAAAGAGAGAAACCAGCACACAAAAACAGTGGAACACTCCCAAAAACAATTCCAATGTGCTGCACCATGCAACTTCCTGTTAAGCCATTATCATCTTCAAACGTTAGAAAAGATACAAACATCAAATTTAACTAGTTGATTTACATCAGGAGCATAAACATTTTTCTTTTTTCTTTGTTTTTTCCCATTCATTTTCTCCTAATGGAGAAGGACAAAACCAGGTAAGCTCCATACCTTCTCTTCCAAGCCAATAACTTCAGAAGCCAGCAGCTTAGCCCGTTCATCTGCTGCATTACATTCTAGTTGTGCATTAGCATATTCATGTTTCAGGGACTCCAATTCTCCCTGGAAACAGATTTGAAAAAGTAGAGAATGAGATACAGCGATTGAAGAGAGATTTGGCATGTCATTCAGAGCAATAGACCAACACTAACAAAGACAAGAAGTATTTTTATCTCGTTAATTCAAGAAGTAAGTTTATCACATAATTGTTACAAATGTCCATATTATTAAATGGAGCAGCTCCTAAATTTGTCGTATTTGTTATCTTGGATTGTTTCACCAATGAACTGAATCCCAAAACTAGTTATAGTAACCATTAATATATCTAACTATATAATTGCTGCGAGGAACAGATGCACATTCACAGCAATTCATAGCAGTGATGCAGGCATTAGCCAAAAGAAAGCCTTTAGAGTATTGGAAATAAATCAGTAGTTTTACAATAAAAAGAGAGATGCTAGACATACTAAAGACGGAAGGTCAAGGATGAATTTCCTCCTTTCTTCTGTCTCTCCAAATTGTCTATTTTCAGGCTATTTCATTCTCCTTACAAATGAAGTTATTGTCTAGTAAAAGTTCAAATTATCTAACATGTTAAGTTTGTGGCCTTTTTTCTTAGATAAGCAGGTTGGGAAGTTTCAGCAATTCAAGTTTTTATATACAAGGGAAAAAGTTGGTTTTGGTCCTTCCTTAACCTTTTGAACCCGTTCATATTTGACCTAAACATTTTTTTGGGTTGATTTCAGTCCTCAACCTTTCAAATATTGTTTAGTTTTAGTCCTTTAAATTATTTTTAATATTAAGAAAGCTAACCTTACTTTTTTTAATAATTAAAAATATATTTTTAACTAAAAATTATTTTTACAATCATAAAAAATGGAGAAACTCTCGATGTAAGAAAAGAGTGGTTAGTGGAGACTCGACTATAAACTGTCCCTGGGAAGGTTATCAACAGTCTGTGATACTGCTAGTGATTTTACAAGAACCGTAATGGTCGGAATTGATCCTCTTGTTCGTTGGAATTTCCTTTTGTTCTTTAATTTGCAATTAAAAAGTATATTAATGCTAAAAAGCCTAATCACCCTTTTTTAACATTAAAAATAATATAAAGGACTAAAGCTGAACAATATTTGAAAGGTTGAAGACTGAAATCAACCCAAAAAAAGGTTCAGGTCAAATATGAACATTGTTCAAAAGGTTGAGGACCAAAACCAACCTTTTCCCCTTATAAAGAAATCTTAGCAGGATTTATTCAATTAATCTACTCCTCTCTCTTCCCATCCCTAATTCCCTCCTTCCTCCTAAAAAACCTATCCAACAGCACTTAATTTTGCAAATGTTGTTATCAACTATCAAGCATGGTCAACTATATTCGAATTAGGCAAAGTGTGTCAACCACCATAATATATATTACATTTAAGATGAGCATGATACAGTGAAAGATCATAGGACCACATTCTTCCCTCCCATTTTTTACGAGGAAAAGATTAAGTGATCGGTTCCCACAAAAATTATCTAGCTGAAGCAAAATAGGATGCACAATCCTGAGAAGATGTAAAGAGAGCTTCAATAAGTGATCGGTTCCCACAAAAATTATCTAGCTGAAGCAAAATAGGATGCACAATCCTGAGAAGATGTAAAGAGAGCTTCAATATATTTGCTGCACTAACCAATTGTCTGCTGATTTCCTCCTGTAAATTTTCCATATCAGCTTTCAGCTGATTGACAGCACTTCTCTGAAACACCAGGACGACATCAATAGCAATTAAATAAAAAATTGCACTAAACAATAAAATAAAAAGAACAATAAGTTTCAATTGTTAGTAAATGCTTCCGACATTAACTCTTTCGTTTTTGTTTCTTTCTCTGTAAGTCTTGCTCCTTTTTCATTATGCCGTCAAGACATTTCTCCAGACTTGTATACTAACAAGAGAGATGCACTGCCAAAACTATGTGTACATGGCCGTTTATATCACCATGGTAATAAATGCTTTAAGAATATATCAAGAAACTTCAACTAGGTTAAGCTTGCATTAAGAGAGACATGAAGAAAATGAGATATGGCGAAATCAGTAGTAAGCTTGAAAATCATCTTCCTACTTTCAAAAAATGACAAATCTACATAAAACAATCCTCTAGCTAGCTGAAAATGTTCTTTCATCAGTAAATGCCAATACATACAGCATACACTTAAGAAATGCATATAACTCTAACAACTATGACAAAATTAAAATGTTTTGCCAAGGTAATTACAGCTTGATGAAAAAATATATATTAGTGTGAAAGAACCAACAAATTTTATAATAGGAAGTGTGAAAAGAAATTAAAGATACTTAGCAATAAAGTGCAATCTAGCCGATGTAACAACAATTGTTTTTGCTAATCAGAAAGTACTGAATGCAACCCTTAGTAACAATTCTCTAAGCCATGGAAATTTCATTTTAAATAAAAACTAGGGAGATGAAAGATTTTCAGATATCTTCAAAAGTAAAACACTGCAGAAATCAAACTAGTAAAAAACTAATTTGAAAATATTAATCTCAGGTCAACGGACAGGGAGCAAGAATAGTCTACAAGGTCTATGATCAAACCTGCTGATTGTAACTATCTGTTAAAGATGAATTTTCAGAAGCCAAAGATTCTGCTAAAGCTCTAGAAGCCTCAAGAGCTCGTTGCAAGGAGAACTTTTCCTGTGTTAGATCTTCAATGTGCTGCATATAAAGGCAAGAAAACAGAACATTGAGGTCATAGGCTAACCTAGTACCCAGGCTCAGTAAAAAAAATATATCTTGTATTCCCTGCATAGGTACATGAATCTTGTATCCAAATTCGATGATGCGTGGGCAAAATCATACTTTCAACTTCAGACTTACCCAGGATTTTTATGTCAGTAAATAGGTTTGCCTCACATTCTATCAAATTTATTCCAGTAAATTAAATACAATGACATGTCATTTTCATTTGTGACAGTGAGTATTGGGTTTATAGTGATCTTATATAACTATTGTCACTGCTCAATCATTCCCCATCTCATTCACTTGTTACGTTTAATTATCCCACAACATCTGAAACTGCAACATCTTTACTTAATACTAACATCCTCCGCTGATACTTGCTAAAAGAAAGCATATTTCATTTGTTCAAAATATTGACATAACTTCAAAAGGTTGACACATTTTAAAAAACCTTAAAATTCAAAATGACCATTTAGTAGAAACAAATATAAGAGCGGTCACAAAGTCCTTGACTTGTGTCCACAAAAAAAAAATTCACAATTTCGCAAAACTGCACTTCAATTTACACAGATTCTGCCAAAAATGTCCGCTTAAAAAACTATATAGTTCGACACCTTCAGTACCTGTTCCAAGGCAGCAAAATCTTCATCTTTCTTATGCAGATAAAACTCTGGCTTTTTCTCCACACTATGTTCACCACCATCAGGGAAATATTTCCCATTACTTATAGCTGCTGTTGAGGTAGCTAAGTTGTCTGTGTATCGAGTGCCAAAAGCTGATTGGCTTAGAGAATCCATGCGTATTTCAGTGTCATTTCCTGAAATTGGCTCCCTTGATTCGGCACATTTATTAGGCAATGCTGGAGAAGGAGCCCTGGGCACGTTGAGAGAATCAAGAAAAGATGGCCGTGATCTTCGAGGTTGTGCCTCGCTAGGTTGGAGATGTAGAGGAGTGTGATTTGAGGATTTGGTATAGTCAGAACTGTAAGGGGCTGAAGAATACTGTGGTGATGTATATGGAGCAAAAGTCTGCATTTGACGCCACCCACTAGAGGAGCTAGTAAGCTTTCCATCATTTATGTTAAGTTTCTCACTACCATCAGCTATTGCCACATCCAGCATCGCCTGACCACTTTCCAGACCAAACCCCTTTAAGCTACTCTGTCGAATGGCCTCTATCAAGGTAAAGAATATATTTAGTTTCTGCTTATTCTCTGGATGCATGTTACATATACATGATAAAAATAGAAATCAAAGTCCTGTTTGGCGAGGAAAACTTCTTTCCAGTTCAACATTTTCCTTGATCCTTTTAAGGTAAACGTGGAAAAGTGGGCAAGAGTTGTGACGTGAACTTGAGCATGCCTTTTTTTCTGGGATGGAAAAATAGCAACAATTACTTCATTTATCAAAAAGCATAAGAATAAAATTTTCAAAGCTGTTTCCAAGCATGCAGATTGAAAACTAGAGTTTATTTCAATTTAGCGCCCAAAAATTATGGCAATATTTAGAACTATTTATGAAAAGCACATAAAATCAAACTTTAGAAAGTCAGAATTTATCTTGCTTGAAAGATAGGCTTATATTTCCCCAGTGAGATTCGGTCAGATAAGTCAATTTGTCTTCTGAGAACTGGTAAACCTTTGGTATTGCATAATTCGCAACTAAACTAAGAGATGATTCATGATCATTAAGCGAGAAATATCTTGAATGGCTGCTGCTTTATTTACCTATTTTTTCCACATTGCCCTTGGAGTCATGATCAGATGTTGGACCATGATAGGATCCTCCTGAAATCGTTTCCGGAGTCTCTTGGTTGATGCTGTGATCTACTTGGCCATTGGAACTTGAGACTTCATAGATTTTCTTACGGTCTTTGTCCTTGGCATGCATGTGAAGGGAAGACCTAGAGAACACATTGGTGGTGTCATTTATAAGAAATTCTGAATCTTGTTCACTCCTTTGGGAAATGTCAAATGCTCCACTGCTTGTTTCAGAAATAGAGGGTTGTTGAATAGATCCATCAAAATTTGCAGGCATCGTAACTTGGGAATCTGATGGCTGTCTTTCACTTGGAGTAATATTGTCATCGTTGCTTGAATTGGATTTCTCGGCACGATCTGCTGCTTTTTTCCTCCGAAATTCTTCCAACTGAAAAATAGAACAAAATAAAAATGATTACTCAGCAATGAGAGGAAGCAGTATTCTAGATAATTAGAACAACTGTAAATGTGGGCTAAGAAATTAAGGGTGTTCTCCTATGCTTAGAAATTTCAGTAAATAAGTGGGATTCCGGTCATGTGCATAAGTAGCACCCACTCCAGCCCCAATCCCTCACAGTTGAAGTAAATTTAAAAAAAAAAAAAAAAAGGGATCACATATTCCAGTTTCCAAATCATGCAGTAGATCAAGCAGTTCATGCACACACAGCTCTCCATGGCATTTCAAATGAGTAAATAACTCCCTAAATTCCCGGGTTCTTCATTCAGAGCTAAGGGTTAAGATTAAATAGAAGATTGTATGCCTTAGATCTTTTCTGTCAATGTGAATATGAGATAAACCCCATAAAAAATAACAAAGTGAGACCAGGCCAACACAGTGAACAGTCTCTCCTGATGTCTACGCCAGAGGAGCCAATGCCCAGAAGAACCGCATTTTTTCAATAAATAAGCTGACAGACCATCTTCCGTTGCTTCAAAAACATGCTGAAGTTTAACTCCTTTCCTCTCTATGGTGAGTAATGCAAATTGTGCCTCAACATTCATCAAGCCAGGTGCATTAAGAAAGTGACAAAAATGACACAGCAGAAAAGACACAATTTACCAAAGATCCATATTGGTTCTTGGCTCAAATAACAAGATCTGCACTGCCTGGGCAACAAATTACCAATTATTTCACAACCATAAACATGCAGGAATTACGACGAGAAACTCTTCCCAATAAAATACACAAAGAAGCCAATGAATTAATTCACCGTGCAGACATCAGGAGCGACAATTTCTCTTCTCTGATGTCATTCTAAAAGAAAATTTGAACAATTAGCATACACATTATTTTGCAGAACAATTGCCCAGGAACACTGGATCAACATAACATGCAATAATCAAAATCTAAACAGGGAAATGATGTCGCAGTTAAATATTCAGAAGATGATATCAATGTAAGTCATATTTCATACCCGACGCTTGCCAGCTGCCAGAAGTTCTTGCTTGCGAGAACTAGGTAGCACCTGAGCAGAAGCCATGTAGAAATCCTAAAGAACTATAACTAGAATCCAATCAAATCATTGTCCGATTTCTTATTTCCATGGCAGAACTCCCACACCCCACCGATAAATCAGAAATCGAAATTCATGAAAATAGCATAGGCTCAGGCACAAAATTGGCCGTCCCGGTTCAAAATCCAAAACCCAAAAATCGGCGAAAATTGACTAGCGAGCAAAAAGAATCCAAATCTAGCCCGCTAGACAAAGAATTCGAGAATTTTGCAATGCCCGAATCGAATTGCAAGGAATGTGAGGGAAGTGCATATATTCAAGTTTTTGGGAGGCGTGAATTTAGAATCGAAAAGAGAACCCTAAATTTGCAAAGACAGACTGCCGATCTCGGGCGGAGGAGGCGGTGGTGATGTGAATTTTGCAGATCTCTCTCTCCCTCCCTTCGGATGTGTTTGTTTGATGCTCCGTCACAGGCAATTGTGAGATCTGAGTAATGAATTCCGTTTATTTTATTTTATCGTATGAAAACTAAAATCGCATAAAATTAAGTTTTAATTGGTAAATTAGCATTTCTCTTGTACTCTATTTCAAGAGTAATACCAATTTATAAATAATTGAAAAATAACACCCCATATTATAGTGAATATTTGGTAAATTAAGTTTTTTTCCCTCTATTTCAAGAAGGGAGGCAAGAGGTTGTCTGAGAGGGAGGCGAGAGCACTGGGAAAGAAGAGAGTAGGCAAGAGGGAAGAAGAGCGAGAGGAAAAATAGAGTTAGAGTTTAGAATGAGATGAATATTTAAGATATTATAAAAAATTTAGTAAAAAGAATGTATAAAGTAATGTTAGTTTTTAAAAGTATTACCCACAATAATGCTAGTTATAAAACTAATTTTTTTATTAGTGTTATAAAAATTTTTACATCTAAAATTAACGTGAGATTTTAAACTTACCAATTGCATAAAAATGATTTTTAAGCCTTGTATAATCTAACCAGCTGCCCTGCAAAAACCTACTATATATTATTAGTACAGAGTTCTAACATGGGACTTGAAACAAGTTTTGAATGGTATACTTCTATTGGATAAATTTTTCTTGTAAAAAATAAAAGTTGCTAAAATATTTTGTGAGGTGAAAATTTATATAGCACCGAAAAAAGGTGTGCTTTTAGGACTAGCAAGTTTATATTGGTTTTAAAAAATTAATACCATTATTTAAACATTTTTAATAAACTTTTTTCATAATATCATTTTTACCCTTCACATTCTTTCTTTTCTGATGAAACATAACTCTCTCTTTTTGCCGTTTCTCTCCAATATCATCCATTGGATCCCTTCTTGCTCATTAGAGGTCATGTTGTTGCCTCCCTCCCCACTCGCCGGAGGTTGTCACCTTCTTCCTTGCTCGAAGATCGTCGCCTCCCTCGATCTCCTGTTGGTTATCGCCCCTACCCCTCCAAGTAGAAAGCACCATCTAACATACGGCAAGCAGTATGACCATCGATTAACAACATCGATGTATGTATTTATGATTTGTTGCTTCTATACCCATTGTTAATTTAGGGTTTAAAGTCTCGCTCAGAAATTTATACTTTTTTACTTTGATTTCTAGTTGATTTTGTTTCGTTGGTTGTTCATTATACTTGAATTTCGTGGGCTATTGGTTTTTTGTGCAGAATTAGGTTTCTGACCTAATCGGGACTTTTTTTTTTTGGTCATCAAAGTGAGTTTGTATTCATCAGCAGTTTATGTAACAATACTTCAGAGTATTGAAGTTGGTAAGAGGGACAGTACACACCATTCCTACATAGATCATGGGCTAGCGAATTGTTTGCTCTAGGGACCCAAAAAATTTCTCAGGCGTCAAAAGAGGGTATACAGGAAGTGATGTCAGGGAGCATGGCTCGGGATTCCCATTTCGGTTGTTGCTTCCCTCCTACTGCCAGCACAATCTATTGGGCATCAGAAAAGATTGAAATACTTCTCCACTTGCGATGCACCGCTATTCTTGTGGCAGTTAGGACTGCAAGTGCTTCAGCTTGATTAGGAGAGATTGCATCCACCCTTTGGGTCCAATGAGCCATTTCCTTTCCATTCTCAAAAGCAATCCCTGCAACACAATTTTTATCAAAGGACCAAGCAGCATCCACATAGATATGTATTGTCATATTGGTTTGGAAAGCTGGATTTAGATTATATCTAGGTGATACCAAGTGAATTAGATTGTGAAGCACCAGAAGCCACATTAGAAGTTGAAGAAGTTTTAGCCTCAGCATTATAATTAATCATCTTAGCATGTTCTAAGAATTTTTCGTTTACCAAAATCAAGAATTTTTTCAGGTCAGGTAATTCATCAGAGAAAAGTGCTTTGTTTTTGAGATTCCACAGCTCATAGAGTAAGATGGTGCTGAAGAGAGTGAATTTCAGCTTTTCACAATTATCTAGTGGGAAATCTCTTGGGTCTATAACAAAGTTGATTAATTCTATCATATCTAGTGCTGGAATATTACAGACTTTCCATTGTGATTCCCTCCAAGGGATCCTAAGGAACAAACAATCAGTGAAGAGATGAGTAGCAAAAACAGTGGTGGCTTTACAGAGAGGACATGACTCGTCCTCCATGTTTGCCCAGGGGAGGCATCCCTTTGCCATTCTCCAAAGATGGAGTTTTAATCTGTTATGTATTTTTAGCTTCCGAATTTTTGTCCAAAAATGTTCATTACTTGTGCTAAATCGATATTCTTGATCTTTTAGGTAGAATGATTTAACTGAGTGAGTCTCTTTTTCATCCGGGATCCAGATGAATTCATCCTCCTTGTTGTGCAGAGGTATATATATGCTAGTTATATTTTTTATTGTTTCAACATTAAACAAGGTATTTAATTTGTCCAAGTTCCAAGTTTTTGTATCTGGACAGATTAAGTCCTTTACTTTTAGAGAGTGGTCAATGGAATCAGAAGAGGATTTGGGAGTAGGCATGAAATCTGAATTTAAGGGAATCCATGGGTCTAACCAGACCCTAGTGGAGATGTCGTTGCCAATTTGTATGCAAGAATATTTATGTAATGTTTGGTTGCAGCTTTGGAGATCTTTCCAAATATTAGAAGGACATGCTTTAGGTCTGGAGTTTCGATTTAGAAGTGTACCATATTTGCGAGTAAAGGATGTGGCAGCTAAGCTTTGCTTGTTTGTTGGGAGGAACCAGGAAGTTTTTGATAACATAGCTTTATTAAAGTCAAAAGGCATTCTGAAACCTAGTCCCCCATATTTCTTTGGCTGACAGACTTTCTGCCAGCTGACTGGTGTGAAATATCTTCCATTCCTTTCTTGTTTATTCCACCAAAAGTCTCTTATTTTTCTATCCATTTCTTTACAGATCTTAGAGGGAATTCTGAAAGTTGCCATTTGATAAGTTGATAGTGAGTTCAGAACAGATTGAACAAGTGTTGATCTGCCAGCCCAGGAGAGGTTTTTGGCCCTCCAAGTGGTTAGTTTGTTTTGTATTTTATCAATCAAAAAGTGAAAGGAGTCTGCTTTTTTCCTGTTAATGAAAAGAGGGTTTCCTAGATATTTGGTTTCCTTATTGAGTTTCTTAAGATTTAGAGTATGCTTAATGTCACTTTTAGTACTTCCTCGAAAAAATTTTGAAAAGAGTATACCTGACTTTTGAGTATTTATTTCAAGTCCACTCCATGAGTTAAATAGATCAAGGATGATTTTGCAGTTTCTAGCTTCTAATTTGTTTGCTCTAATGAAAATCATCAGGTCATCTGCAAACATTAGATGACTGATAGGAATGTTATTTCTTGAGATCTTTATTCCTCTTATAAAATTATACTGTTCAGCTACATTAATCATTCTAGTTAGTATTTCCATGGCTAGAATAAAGAGGTAGGGTGAAAGAGGGTCCCCTTGTCTAAGTCCTGTAGAGGCTGTAAAAAAATTTGATGGACTACCATTGACTAGTATAGAGTATGAGGGGGTTGTTATGCATTGTAAAATCCAGTTTATGAAGGTAATGTTGAAACCTAGATTAGTTAAAGATACTTTTAATGAAGGACCATTCGACACGATCAAAAGCCTTAGAGAAGTCGATTTTTAGACATGCCCACCCTTTCTTAGATTTAGACGTGTTCATTGTGTGCAGAATTTCTTGGGCCAAGACACTGTTTTCATTTATCCATCTCCCTTCAATAAAAACCGTTTGATTAGGAGATATTATTTTGTGTAAGTCTGATTTTAATTTATTAGCTAATATTTTAGAAATTATTTTGTAACAAGTGTTAGTTAAACTAATTAGTCTGTAATCAGCAAATTTATTTGCTTCTGGTTTCTTAGGGATCAGTGTGATAAAAGTAGTATTCCATTCTTTGAGGAGGAAACCATTTATAAAGAAACTTTGCACCGCTTGTATGAGATTTGTCTTTATAGTAGTCCAGTTCTCCTTATAAAACAGAGCTGGCATTCCATCTGGACCAGGAGATTTTAATGAGTTCATCATTCTTATTGTCGATTCTATTTCATCTGCTGAGGGGATTTCTTGTATAAGCTTATTTTCATCTTCTGTTATAACAGGTTGAACTAAATGTTCTAGATCCTCAGGGAATTGGGGATTAGTAGTGGTGAAAAAAATTTTGGAATTTTGGGTAAAATAGTTACTGATTTCTTCATGGCTATAGATCCATTGGCTTCTATCATTCTTTATTGCTGCAATTGAGTTATGCTTCCTTCTTATGATTGTTGAGAGGTGAAAGAATTTTGAGTTTGCATCTCCCTCTTTGAGCCACAATTCCCGAGACTTTTGTTGCCAAATTAAGTCTTTTCTTTTTAAGTGTTATTGCAGTTGGGTCTGTAAGAGACTTTCTTCTTTTAAATTGTTTTCAATAGGTTCGCTACATTGGATGGATTCAATTTTCAGTAATGTCTTCTTTATCTTTTCATCACAGTTTTTGAAGTGATTTATATTCCAGTCCTTTAGAGCTGATTTTGCATATTTTAATTTCCCTGTGAACCTGTATGCTCTTGAGCCTAATATTTGTTTATTCCATGCTTCCTTTATGACATCTTTACATTGTCCAGGCTTGTACGATTTGGAAAGGATATGGTATTTTGACATTGTCTAAGTTTAGGCTGAGGAGGATAGGGCTGTGGTCTGAGCATGAATCTGTGAGATGGAGAACTCCAGCATTAGGGAATATTAATCTCCAAGGTTCGTTTGCGAGTGCCCTATCTAGACGTTGCTTTATGTGATTTAATCCTTGTCTTTTATTTCTCCAGGTGAACTTATTTGCATTAAATCCTAGATCTATCGTGCCAGTGTCATTTATAAAGTTTGCAAGATAGTTTCGACTACTAGCACCTATATTTCTACCTCCAAATTTCTCATCTGAGTTCAATATTTCATTTAGATCCCCTACCATAACCCAAGGCTTATCAATGTTATTAACCATGTTTGTGAGGTCAAACCAAAAAGCAGGTTTATCAGTTTCATGGGGAGGTCCATATGCACAAGTCAAGATCCAATCATATGATAATATAACATGATGGATGGACAAATGTATGTAATATTTACTGGAATCGAGAATAGTTACCTCAATTGAGTCGTGCCAGAGCAAGCACAAGCCCCCTACTCTTCCTGTTGCATCCACTACGTGCATCTTGGAGAAACCACAATTCCTCGCAACTCTTTCACATTTCTGGGAAGTCATCTTTGTTTCTGACAAAAAGATCAGATACGGTTTGTGTATTTGGAGGAGCTGCTTTAGAGTGCAAATTGTAGGGTCTCCTCCCAGGCCCCTACAGTTCCATGAGAAGATGCTCATGGTGATTGGGGGGCATGATTAGGCCCGCCACCCCGGCCATCATGTTTTCTAGAGGATCAGACGAGTTTTGCTCCAATGAAGGTTCAACATCACTTAGCAAGCTAGAGAAGGGTGAACCTAATAGCTGAGGAAAGTTGGATTGGGGGTTGGAGGAGGACCCAGGAAGAGCAATTTTATGCTGGAGCAGGTCATTTTTGAGATCATCCTTTACCATTCTCTGAATTTCTGAAGCAAGTTTCCCCAAAAAAGCAGAGTAGGTGGTACTCAAGGAGTTTTCAAGCTTTCTTTTCTCATGCAAGGAGAAGCAGTCTGAAATATTCAAATACTCACAGGACGATTCGGAGGTATCAAGCGGCTGAAGAGATGAGGTTTTCCTTGTGAAAAATTTTTTACGATTTGCAGGGGGAGAGTCAGCACTAGGGGACTCAAGGATCCTTGTCTTAAGAGGAGAATCTATTTTCAAGTTTGACATAACAGTCTGGGGCTCTTTCTGTGCCTAGAAGATGAAGGATAGATTTTTAACTGGAGAGTCTGTGATGTCTGCCCATGATTTATGCTTACCTAATTGTCCTTCTTTTAAAGGTTCCTCTTTTCTGGTTGAGGAATCCACATAATCGCTGGACACAGATTGGGAGACGATTTGGAGGGGTACAACTGTTCATTGACAGGTCATGATTATACACAATAGGTATCATTTAGTTATAAATAAGTTTCAATCGCACATCAATAGGTCTCAATCGCACATAAATAGGTTCGGATACAATAAAAACTAGGTTTTGGTATAGTATAAATAAGTCTTGGTGCTATACAAATAGGTCATAATATAATATAAATAAGCCATGATTATACACAATAGGTCCCATTTAGTTATAAATGAGTCCTGATCATACGTGAATAGGTCTCAATCACACATAAATAGGTTCAGGTACAATGCAAATAGGTCTCAATATAGTATAAATAAATCTCAGTGCTATACAAACAGGTTCTAATACAATATAAATAGGTCTCGGTTAGTTATAAATAAGTCATGATTTAACACTTTTACACAATAGGTCCCATTTAGTTATAAATAGGTCCTAATCGTACATGAATAGATCTCAATCACACATAAATAGGCTTTAGGTACAATATAAATAGATCTTAGTATAGTATAAATAAGTCTTAGTGCGATACAAATAGAACCTAATATAGTATAAATAGGTCTCGATTAGTTATAAATAGGTCATGATTGTATACAATTGGTCCCATTCGGTTATAAATAGATCCCGATATATTATAAATGCATTGGTTTCCTAAATTACTCGAACTTTCAATGATCGCACCCATAACAATTTCGAACATCACTCACGCAATATCAAATTCACCCATAATGGTTTCGAAAAACACTTATGCAATATCAAATTCAAGTATGACTCCTTGAATCCGAGTCCTAAGTTCCAAGTTTAGGAGTAACAAATATAATAACACTAACACATATAACATCTACCAAATCAAAACCATCTAATTCAAAATAGGTCCTAAATATAATATAAATAGGTCTCGGTTAACTCAATAACACATATAACACTAACATATATAATATCTACCAAATAAAAATGATCTTATTCATTAATAGGCCTAGTTATTTGTTAATAGGTTCCGATCATTTATTAATAAGCCACGATAAGTGGGTCATGATTATTTGTAAATAGGTCTAATTATTCATAAATAGATTCTGATTGTTTATCAATAGGTCCCAATTATTTATTTATCAATAGATCTTGATTGTTCATAGTCATGGCTATTTGTAAATATGTATGATAGTTCATAAGTAGATTCCAATTATTTTTCGATAGGTCCTGACTATTCATAAATAGGTCTCGATTCTTAAACTTGTTCCTTAATATGCAAATGATGGTTCCAAAATTGCATATTCCCTTACATTTACACATCTTCTTCCAGCAAGATTATAAAGTTCAATATTACTATCTCAACTTGAATAAACAAAAAAGCCACATAAACAATGGCATTTACAAAATTCCATCCATACATTTGAGAGATAGAGAAGGAGAGAGGGTTAAGAATTGGTTGGAGGCAGAGAAAGGTGGGCTCAGTGCTGTTGCTTGCAGAGAGAAAGGAAGCTATCGCCGGAGAAAGGGGAAGAAGAAGTTGTCGGTCGGAGAATGGGAAGAGAATACGCCGAAGAAGTTGCCAGAGAAAGGATGGAGAAGATATTGAAGAAACTGCTCGAGAAATGTAGGAGAAAACGTTGGAGAAAAGAAACAGGCAGAAGAAAGGGAGCAGATGAGAAGATGGGAGAAATAAGGGGAAATGAAATAAAATGAGAGAATTTGAGTTTTTGATGAGGGAAACAAAGAGCAAATTGGACATTTACTCAAATCTAGTACTATTTTTAAAATTGGTTATAAACTTGTGCTACTTGTGAAAGGTAGGAGATGGTAAGTGTTATATTTGGTCATTAACATAATATTTTGTTAGGTACCAGAACTAAACCACAACTTTAATGTGTGGTTTAGCTAAACCAAATCACAGGTTCAATATGCTGCTTCCAATTAAACTAGAACTTCAGCTTTAGCTCATTTGCTGAAAGTTGCATTTTATTTTCCACGAAATATCATCCCAGCGCTCAATTCCTCCATCAACTTGTTGTGCCCTCAAAAATCAACTCATCTCCGTTCCTCTAAAACCCTCAAACCCTCTCCAAATCAGTTCCTCTCCACCATTTGTTGTCTTCTTCTAAATTTCTTCCTCGAAGTTTGTTGGGATTAATGTCCGATTCTTAATGTCGAAATTTCGAGTACGACTGTAGCGAAAAGAATTGGAAAGCAATGGGAAAAATAAAAGCACTAGAATTACATGGTAAAATACTTACTTGAGGGAAATGTCTACTATATAGAGCAAACAATCTACTTGATCAAATCGAGAAATTACTATTTCACAAAAATTCTCAATCCAGTACCCAAGCCTCTGTTACAACTCCTCTTAGAAAAGAGTTTCAACCCGATCTTTCATGTTCTCAGGCCTAAGCATTATAAAAAAGTTTATCAGAAAAATTACCCACGATATTCCTTATTCTTGTCTTACAGTACTCTATTTAACCAATATATAGAGATTTAACACAATAAAAAAGATATCATGTATCTTTTAATTATTTCATAGAAAATATCTCAATTTGATCTGGGATAAGATTTTAGAAAATCAGAATATTTTAAATTCAATATAGAGTATATCTTTCATTCAAGATCTCCACTAATCTGACCAGATCTTTGGTCCCATGAATATCTTACATGATGTAAGACAATCTCAACAAATCTCTACCTTGACTTGCATTGAGATAATCATCATCGATCTTGGATTTCCTTGTTTTGCTCAGCCCCATCACTGGCACCACCTCTTCATGCATATGTTGCTCAAATTCAAACCACCTTGGACTTATTTGAGATGCTGGACTTCATCAGTACTCCTGCAGGTTTCCGGTGATGTATCAACAAGCTGACTTTGACACGACTTCAGCATTCTCCAAGATCACCACCTCCTGAACCCCAAGTCTTTTAGGGGATCTTGAATGCTTCATTTTTCTGTCTTGAACATACTCTTTCTCTCATAAAAGTTGTTGCATCCCTGTGAGCCTCCCTGACTTTTCGAGTCTTACTTTTCTAGCTAAGTTGTAGGAGTTTTCGTCAACTCAACCTTTCTCCAAGGTGTCTCCACATTCTCTTGAATCATGTCCTTAAGCTGCTCGACTACAATAATTTATCAAAGGGCATCTACTTATTCATGAGAGATTTTGAGGTTTTACCAACACTTGCACATGTTCACTCTTCCATGCCTAAGATCATCCAATTATTTTTGGGAAGTCACATACTCGACCATTGTTGTAGTCCTGGCCTTTACTTACAATATATAGAGTCCTCTCTACAGCACCCATTTCATGATTATGCGTGTTTCCTTCGAGATTTTTTGCATTTCGCCTAGGGTCTTGTATTTGAACCTACAATGATCAAGTGTTCCCAGAGAAATCAAATTTCTTTCAAATTCAGAGACATGCCTAATACTGATTAAACTCTCTCACACTTATCAAACATCTCAATTCTCACATCTCTAACCTCAGCAACTCCACATGTTTGCTTGTTTCCCATATGAATCTTGGACGATAGGTGATAAACAGATTCTTGTAATGAGTTATATGGAATAATGTACTACTTGAATCAAGAACCCAATTTGCACTTGAATAGTCGACCCAATGTTGTGAGATTCTCAGAATCTCTATTCACATTTGTTGTCATTATCAGGATCTCATTCTCTGCCTCTTCTTCTCCTAAATTCCCCGACGACTCGACCTACTTGTCTTTCCTTATATGGCAGTTTCATTTGATATGGCCCTCCCGGCTGCAATTCCAGCAAGTCAACCTTCCTCAAGATTTCATATTGGACCTTCCTCTATTCTTACAGCCTTTATTGTCAAACCTACCTCTTGCAAGAAGACCTTTAGCAGCACTACTTGAGCCTTCCATTACCCTCTTCTTCAACTCTTTCACATTTAGTGCCGCCTTAATATCTTCTATGGTGATACTCGATCTCCCATGTAAACAAAATTCTCATTGGAGTCTGACAGAGACCAGAATAGCATCAGAGCTTAATCCCCATCCTCAATCTTTACATCAATGGATTGGAGGTCCATTACCATCTGATTAGACATATTCATATGGTCACTTACTGGTATGTCAAAACTCATCCTCAACTAGTACAACCATTTCTTCAAGTATAACCAATTGGTTAAAGACTTCTTCATGTACAGTAACTCCAGTTTTTGCCACAACTCCGAGGCCAATGTCTGATCACATATCTCTCAGAGGACTTTGTTTGACAGACTGAGCTAAATCATGCTAAAAACCTTAGCCATAATAGATCTCTTTTTAGCATCTACAAGGTTGGGGCTAAAGTAGCTTCTCCATCTAGTGCTCCTTCAAGGCCATGCTACACCAACCAAGCTTTCATCTTGATGTGCCACAATCCCAAGTCATTCAAACCATCAAACTTCTTCACCTCGAACCTCGCCACAGACATCTTTGGGGTTGGCTTTGATACCAGTTTCTTGGGATTAAAGCTCATTCTTTATGTCAAAAATTCAAGTGTGGCCATAGCGGAAAGAGTTGATAAGTAAGAGGATAAACATGAACACCATAATTAAGGGGTAAGACACACTTAAGGGAAACCTCTATGGCATAGAGCAAATAATTCACTAGATCAAATCAAAAAAATATAATCGCACAGAGATTCTTGATCCTAAACTAAGCCTCCGTTACAACTCCTCTCAGAAAAGACTTTCAATCCGATCTCTCGAGTTCCCGTGCCTAAGCATTACAAAGAAGTTTATTAGAAAGTTTACTCACAAGATTCTTCACTCTTATCTTACAAGATTCAACTCAAACCTATATATAGAGATGTAACACAATAAAAAAAAGGTATCATATATATTCTAATTATTTCCTAGAAAATATCCCAATTTGATTTGGGATGAGATTATAGGAAATCACAATATTTCAAATTCAAACTAGAATATGTCTTTCATCCATAATCTCCACTTTCCGACCAAATTTTGGGTCCCACAGATATCCTACTTGATGCAAGACAATCTCAACAAAGTTGGTGTTGTTCTTGCAAATGTGTTCTTCTCCATTTAGTTGGACTAGGTTCGGCAGAAAACACCTTGATTGCAATGATTTACATGGTTCTTCAAATCTCAGTTTTCATCACAAGTGGTCACAGTAAGTTTAAAATCTATTCAACATTGATAAATTATTGTCTTTGATTGTTGTTTTTTGGCTCTATGAAATTGAAATTGCCTTTGACTTATCAAAAGACATGCTTGTGCTCTCGAAAAAAGTGATTTGTTAGGGAGTTGATTCTGTTACAACTCCAAATATATGTGAAAGAGACAGTAGGCTCTCTATTGTGTTTGATTTGCAAGACAAAAAATACAGAGGCAAAAGATTATGTTGAAAATACGGTTCAAATGGTAAACCGCAGGTTAAAGCTATAGTTTTTTTTCTTAAACAAAAAAATCGAACAAGTAAAGCTGCAAGTTGTGACTGTAGCTACGTATGCCCAAAAGGGATAGTTTGTGTGTGCTTCAATGCGTCATGGCAAAACAGAATGGCTGGATTAGCTGGAATCATGCTAAACAGCTCGAGATCAATTGTGACTGGCTAGTATGAAAAGAAACTAAGCCACAACCCTCTACAAGCAGAGGCCGAGGCTTTGTTGCTTTCAATCAAAGCCACTAACCAGGGAATTGGAAAAGAGTCAGATTCTTTTCTAATTCACTAACCCTAATCGAAGCCATAAACAAGGGGGGAGCGCCCCCCATGGAAAATCAAGAACATTGCACTCGAAATCCAATGCTATTTGCAAGCTTTTGAAGGCTAGGATTGTATATGGCTCAGTAGGGAGAACAATAGTGTAGCGGACCTGCTAGCAAGAATGGGAAGAGTGATGCCTACTCAAGGTTTGGTGATGGTAGAAGGCAAGGATCTACCCACCCTTGTGTGTGAGGCAGAAAATCCGAACCTAAACCCGAAACTCTTTTGTAACCTGTCTTTAGCTATTTAATATTAATATAAATATTATTCAGCCAAAAAAAAAAAGTAAAGCTGCAGGTTGAACCTTTAGTTTAGTTCTAGTACCCAACAAAATATTTTGGCCAACTCCTATTTTTACAAAAAAATTTATCCACCAGAGTTATTTCAACCCAAAACTCGGCATAAAACCCACCACTGGAGGAGTAAATATTCGAGAGGTGATATTATTACATAAAATCCTCTTTCTATTTTTGCTTAATATTTAATTATTGTTTAATGATTAATGTAATTTTGCATATGTAGGGATGGACATAGAAATTTGGTTTAGGAGGTGAAATCTTATTCAATAGTAATATAACAAATTTAGGAAGTACAATATGATAATTCAATAAAAATTTATAAATTAAGTAAAATATTTGTAGTTACTAAAGGATTTTCCCGAGTTCATGTAGGAGAATGCCCCAGACCCCTTTAAATCCATCCAGGTGTGTATGTATTATTGTTGGATTGAGGATAGATTGAAGACAACAATGGACAATTTTCTTCAATGATAATACTAAGAAGAAGAAAATATATATGGTCTCTTTATTTTGCTAGATTTAAATGAATTAAAAATATTTTTAATAACATACTGTATTATATCACTTCAATCACAATCCATCATAATTTATTGAAAATAGAATAAGTTATCAATAACATGACATAACCATGAAATAACGAACGTACCTTTACCGTGCTGCTGTATTTCATTATCAAAGAAAGTAATTCATTAATTGCATGAGAAAATCTTGAAAAAGAAATCTTTTGCACTAAGTTTTTTTTAGCTTTAGCAACCCTTTTTTTAAGGCTGTTATTAATTATTTATGAATTAGAAATCATTAACTTTTATGACCAAAAAAGACTCATTTTCAATTCAAGGAGTACAATTAATTACTTTTATAATAAGAAAGTGTTCATTTTTAGAATATGAATTTACTTGAATTTGAAGAGGAAATATATGAATTATGAAATGAAATTAATACAATATAATTGTTAAAAAAATTTGTGTCCCTTGTATTGCATAAATGTTTTAAATCAATTTGTTGATTAAAGAAACGATTAAATCAATTTACTCAGTATATGGTTTTCTTTATATTTGGCTTTGATATGTATTTTTTAAATACTGCAAGGGCCTTTTTATGATTACTTTAATGTATTTAATTACTTCTAAGTTCTGAAACTAAAAATTCAGAAAATATATGCATGCCAAAAAGATTTTCGGTCATTTCATATTACTTTTTATTCTAATTACATGTAAAATTGGTTGGAATTTTTGTCTGACAAATGTGGTCGAACAATATATGGAAAACGAGTATTTATACTATCCTAATAGTTGGTCCAACTAAGTGACTAATTAAGTTTAATAATGGATCTCAATGACATTTCCTAATTGTGGGAACCAACGTGCATCTACCGTAAGGTAATTTTTGATTTTATAATAGGTAGATTAGGTATTGATAATAAATTTTTACGTGCATACCATGCAAAAAATTTTAGGTCATTTCATATAACTTTTTGCTCTAATTACATGTAATATTAACCAGTTATCTAATATTCTTAGAACTCTTTGTAACTAGAAAAATGTCCTAAAAACATGTTTTTCATTTTTCGATACATTGCCATGAATTTCACTTTAGGTAAACTGCTTAGAAAATCACATGATTTTTAGAAAATTTCGAAATTATCTCTTACTTTATTTTCAACCTAAAAAATCACGTGATTTACTCCATTATTCATGTTTTGTCATCCATTAATTTTTCATTATAACGCCGTTAATTTTTGTATATGTGCATCTTACATAGAATTATAGGACAAGTGACAATATATACAACTGGTATGCGATGATTTCACTAACTGGAAATTTAAAAAATACAATAAATTTTATAAAAGTTAGTAAAAACATAGAAAATGCATAAAAAATTGTGAAATATAACAAAATATTAGAAAAAACTAAAAAATGTACAAAATTTTTAAAAATTCTAAAACCTTTATAAAAATTTCACAATATTTTATGAAAACTCTCAAAATGTAGAAAGATGAAAAAAAATATTAAAGTTCCAAAACAGTTTTAAAATTTAAAATATTTTGAAAAACAATTTACACATTTTAAAAATTAAGAAAAATTTCGAAAATGTTGAAATTAAGAAAACTACTAAAATATAAAAGTTCAAAATATCAAAGAAAAAATGAGTATAAGTAATTTAAAATAATTATAATGTTAAAGAATAGATAAAAATTCAAAATTTAGATAATTCTTGAAAATTTAGAAGTCATAAATTTAGAGAATTTAGAAAATCTATTAAATTTATGCGTATCAATATTTTTATCCTTCGTAATTTCTCCCCAACAATAATTTTTGTAAAAATTTTTAAATATTTTTGTAAATCTCTAAATTTTTACATTATTTTTACAAAGTCTCTACATTCTTTAAATTTCTATATTGAATAATACTTTAAATTCTCTAAATTTCAAAATTCTAGATTTTTACAGATTTTCTAAATTTTTAAATTCTTTTGCAATTTTTTTTAAATATTGAAATTTTTATATTTTTGTCACTTTTTTTATTAAATTCTATGTTTTTCAAATTTTTTATTAATTTTAAGATTTATTTTAAAATATTGTAGAAAATTGCCATGTTTTTACATTTTTTTAAAAATTTTTTGAAAATTTTAACAAATTTTATAATTTTCTAAAATATTTTAGAATTTCACGATTTTTTTTTTGGAAAATTTTGAACATATTTTTTATTTTATTTTATGATTTTTTAAGAAAACTTTCTACATTTTAAAAAATGTTTCCACGCTAGCAAAATCTCCGCATGACAATCATATATATCGCCACTTGTCCTATAGTGTCATGTGAGATACCACATATGTCAAATTAACGGCGTTGTAATGGAAAATTGATGGGTCATAAAATGAGGCAAATGGAACAAATCACTTTTTATGTTAAAAATAATATAAACGATAATGTGGAATCACGTGATTTTATAGATAATTTACCCTATCACTTTTAGCGGAAATTATTATGCAGTTAAAACTTTATTTCACAAATATCATACAATTAATGTTACTAGTATTCGGTCATTAATTACTGATCTAGCGGGTCCTTGCGGCTTGTCTTGTCACAGGGTTTTACACATGAAACATCACGGCGGCAAATCATTAAAATGAAAAACTACAAGAAAATTAAGAAAATTTTAGTCTAGAAAATCATATGATTTCTCATGCTTTCCTTATTCTATCAACTATCAATTTTCCGTCAAAACACTGTTAATTGTTCTTCATTAGAGGCATTTGGTTTGATTTTTGCTAGGTAATAGGAAAAGTTAAATTACATGTAAAGTTGTTACAGCATGAAATTATTATTGTTTAATAAATATTTTAAATTTCTGAAAAAGTGGTTAAAAATATAATATTATAATATTTAATGTGATAGGTTATAAATGTAATATGACAAAGGGGACGCTTTTTACCCATTGATGATTGAAGGCAGTCCCATGATCAAGGACAAAAGTGGTATTGGCAGCAGATAAAAGCCAGCATTCTCTTTACAGACAAAGTGGGAGCCTGGTAAAATATAAATGACCCAGTAAAAATACAAATGTGTCCAGTTTTACATCCATATACTGTAAAATTGATCAAAAATACTAAAATTTTCGTATAAAGTTCAATGTTTACATCAAATCAAACATACTCTAGATGCATATATGGCATTCACTGTTAATTTTTCTGAATTTTTTTGTTAACTTTCTAAATTTTTTTAAATTTTCCTCTAATTTTATTTTTTTTGGAAGTTGAATTTTTTTTTTGCCATTTTTTTAGAGTTTTCTTTATTTTTTATTTTTGTAAAGTTTCTTGTTTTCTGTAATTTTTATTATTTTGATTAATTTTTAGCGTGTTGATCGTATGCATTGTCACGTGTCTTATACATGTCATGTCGATTGTCACATATGCACTTAACGGATAAAATTAACCATGTTACCGTTATGACGAAAATCGATGTGTGATAAAATGGAAAAATGGAACAATTTAGCTGATCTTTGGCAGAAAATAAAGAACAAATTAGAGAATTTTAGGAAATCGTGTGATTTTTTAGATAATGTTCTCTTAAAAAATGACATAAAATTTTGAAAAATCTACGATGGAGGTTGAATTTCACAACCTTCATTAAATGAGTACACTCAATATATACAAGTGGCTGACTAATGAACCGGTAAAGTAATCTCATACATTAAGGAAACACTCTAACTAACAAAATGACATGAAAAAAAACAATTGTAGGAAACAGAGATATATACAAATATAGAAATAAATCATTCCCCGATACTTCTACGAACTCCCAACTTGCGAAAGAAAAATTAAAACAGTCCTCTCCAAGCACCGTGTAAAAATGTCCGCCAGTAGTAGACAAGTTGAGATATGTGCAGTTGGTATGGTGCCCATCTTGATGTGTTCATGAAAAAAATTACAGTGGATATCCATGTGTTCTGTTCATTCGTGAAATACGGGATTAACAGCTATATATAATGTAGCCTGATTAAGCAATATAATAGCATGAGATTTTCAGTGGAACTCAAAGGTGCCAAAAGAAGATCTCGTAGCCATGACAATTCATTGACAGCAGATGCCATATTCAGCTTTTGCAGAAGACGAAAAAATAGTGGTTTATTTCAGGGAAACGGGGGAAGCGTGCGGTGGCAATTTCCAAAATCAAGTTTGTCTTGAGTTGTTATATATTCCAAAGATCCAAATATCAACTTGGAAGGTTTCCTAACAAAAAAATCTCAGATAGTCGTAACTCATAACAATATGGTGAGGAACAACCAATCAAATCGCTTTAATTAGTGTTAATTATGACAAGTATTAACACTAATTTACTCATTAGTCACATTTTAATTGGTGTTTTCTCACGCTACATGACGAGATAGGATTACCTAAGAATTTCTCTTTTTGTAACATATTTAGGGACATCAAGAGTTGAAGATGGACACAAATTGCTCAGAGAAAAAGAAAAAAAAAATATTCTAAGCTTGAAAGACAAGATAAGTTCTATATATTGAGGGTGAGATTTTTATACTGCCATAAATACTCAACCTTAACAACCATAGTTCTCCCTCACAGTGAAGTGGTAAGAAAGAATCAATCAAATTATTTTAATTATTATTAATTATGGTAACTGTTTGAGTGATTAATACTAATTTTCTATGTCGTCATATTTTGATTAGTGATTCCTCATATCGCGTGGCAATGTATGATCACTTAAGAATTTCTCGCTGTCACGAGAGAAAGAGAATTCAAGCATTCAAAGAGATCGAAGGAAGACATCGATCTGAAGATCAAGAAATTTAGCTTTTATCTCATCACGAGTTTTCTTATTATTTTCCTCTCTTTCTTAGACTTGTTGTGTATTCAATTTTGAACTTAGTGTTCTTAAATACAGTTATGAACTAAACCCTAAATTTTTATATGTGGTGATTAATGTAAGTATTTTCTATTTCTTAAATTTGTGTCTATTTCTTATATGCATGTTGATTGCACTTATGATATTTATACTACAATCGTATCTAATGCTTTATTATGTCTTGATCATCCACCGGATAGATTAGAAAATTCAACAAACTCGAGAGATGGATTTGTAATCATGCCAAAAACAATATAATATTGGACAATTAGTGTAGAGAGGTTAGAATTATTTGTAAAAAAATATCGAGAGATTCACCGTCCACTTAGTTTTCAATAAGAGTTCATTATTAATGGACTTCTTAATGCTAATTACCAATAAATGGAATGGTTATCATTGTCTTGAAAGTAAATTCTTTTTAAGTCGAGAGTTAAGTAAAGAGATAATAAATGGTAAAATAATAACATAACAATTAATAGCATATTGAGAATTGGTCTGAATTTAGGAATACGATTGAGAAAAGTTGTGAGTTCTGTGTTGATTAATATTGATTGATTTTCTCTATTTACTTTATGATCATTGTATGTTTCCCGTTTTGCTTTCTAATTACAATTGTAATACAAGAACAAGTTATCGCGAATCGTATGTGTTTATCAATTCTTGTAAGACAATTCAAAATGTTTTAAAATAATAAATCAAGTCATATCTATTACCGTTATTATAATATTGAGTTTTTTTTTATGTTATATACCGTTACTTTAAGCTGACGTGCGTCAACGCCACTTCAACTTACTGTAACAGTAGGTGATGGGAAAGACTTGATGCAGTAACAGCGGCAATATATAGGATTTGATTTGTCACTTTGAAATATTTAGGTCTGACTTATAAAAATCAATAAATATACAGGATTCTCAGTGTCATTCTCCTATTGTAATTCGATTCACGTAATTTGGAGTTAATTGCCTAGGTCAGCTCCTGGTAGCAATTTCACATTTGAATGATCCTGTACTCTTATTCTAGAAAAAAATTTTAGATGACCCTACCTTACAATGAAATGTGAGAAAAAATCAATTAAATTATTTTAATTAATATCAATTATGATAATTGTTCGGGTGATTATCACTAATTTACTTATTTATCACGTTTTAAATCATTTTTTTTCACGACACGTGATGATATATGATCACCTAAGAATTTCTCTTCTATATTAATTTCACGGGGATACATGTGCTTGCGCACAGTAGTTACCTATTTGTCGCAACAACTGAGTCAAAACTTTAACTCTACCGTCGCTCATTTTGGAGTTGAAACGGAAAAATAACAAAAATTTTGATTGGCAACAAGAGAAATCGTCCAGTTTAATTTTCTAATAAGTCAATATGAAAGAATAATATGCTTACCTTCCAACTTTTTTTTTTTTTTATATTTCACTTACTTCATGAAAATATATCCAAATAGTATTAAAATTTCTTGCATTTCCTCTTCCTTCCCTACTAAGTAGAGTCAAATATTGTTAAAATTCCCCCTCCTTGAAAAAACTCTTAAATAGTCTTTTTTTTTTTTGATAACCGAGGTATCCTAGCGCCTTCCGGGCCCGACTAGCGGTGGTTGCGACACCTCCTCCTCGGGGTACACGCAATAGCCCGCAAACCACGTGTACCGGGTAAGTCAGGCGAACCTGACGGGTTCAAGAGGGCTGAAAGCCCCCACCCACTGAAACACGCTCCTCCTGGGAATTGAACCCAGGACCTCTTGGAAGAGGCCCCAGGCTCCCACCAGTGGGGCTGTGCCCCTGTGGGCAACTCTTAAATAGTCTTACTTTATAATAATATGGTGATAAAGTATAAATTAAATTATTCTAATTAGTAATAATTATGTCAATTACTCGGATGATTAGTACTAAATTTATTTATTTATCACAATTTGATTGGTATTTTCTTGTTTTATATGATGAGCTACGATTACCTGAGAATGTCACCCACTCCTTCCCTTTCTCTTTCCTCCCATGAGTTAAATCTAAACTTAGTGTTAGCGTAATTTCTACCATGAAATGGTACAGTACCGGTCGGACCATTCCATAAAGACCATTAAAATAATATGCTGACATTGCTCTCTATCCATAACACTTACATTATGTTTGGTTCGTCGGAATAGTTATTTTTATTTTTAGAATATCTATTCAATACAGATCAGCTATTTTAGCATTTGGTTGACATATTAGTAATATGTATTGCAGATGTGTATGGAATAGAGGGGAATAATGAATAGAAAACAAATGACAAAACTCCCTTACCTATCCTTAAATTTTCATCTTCCATCTCTCCCTTTTTTTTAAATTCAATTTTAAAAATATTGATATTTCGAGTCAATTTAGCATTTCCATCATTTTTACATTTTTTTTCTATTCTCTCCTTTAGTCCCCTCTAATTAAATAAGACTATTCTTATTAAAACTTAATTTTTATTCTCTATCTATTTTATTTCGAGCGAACCAAACTGGTTCTTATTGATCACAGAAGCGTACTACTTGATTAGTTAGATCACCTGTTGAATTAAGATTACAATAATAAATACTAGATTTTGACTCGTGCCATGCACGGATTTTTTTTTATAAGAGGAGTTTTCCCCCCTGAACCCATAAATACTCAACAAGTGTGAGCCTGCCAATTTTATTGGGCTTAAGCCCGCAGCCCACAAGAACTTATCCATGTCCCAAGCTTATAAGGCAAGCCCATTAAGTCAGCTAACGTATATTTTAATTCCGCAGCCCTAGTCATCAATGTATATACCTACACATGTTCATCCCTTTTCTCTCGGCATTTACACGTCAAACATATACAGAGAGAGAGAGAGAGAGAGAGAGTTGACAAAAAAAAAAGGAGAAGAATTGGTCAAGCAAAGAAAAGGGTTACGAAGTAGGGGATACGGAGACAAAGAAAGGGAGAATTAAGCCCAATTATGGTGAGTTTCGAGAGTTTAAATTTTCCAATTTAGCATTTAATTTACTTGGTATTCTTCGTGTAAGATGGGAAGTATAAGAAAGTTGAAACACTACGATGGAAAAACGGGAGGATGGTTTATTATATGAATAAACGGTAGTAAAGTGCATCATAAGTACGTATGAGATTATATTGAAATTTACTTTCGAAATTTGTTTTGCTAATCGGTAAATTGCTGGTAAAATATCAACGTTTCCTTTGTTGGATTTTAATATTCTTAGGGGTTGATTTATTAGAATGTTAATAAGTTATTGCTTAACCTAATTGAGCGGTAACTGTAAAATATAAGATGAATTCTTAAGGTAAAACATATATAATTTCTAAGGGCGGTTGATGATGGAAATATGCTATAGTTATAAATCATGGAATTATGAATAAATGGAAGATGACGAACTCCTATAGTGTTAGAGATTTCTCTATAATTAGAACACTAACTTTTGGAAGTCTTCCTAATTATTCTGTTGAACATTAATTGACAAGTATTTGGTCATTGTTTTTTTCAATTAAATAAAAGAAAAATGGAAGTGATTTAGGAGTTTACAAGTTTTGAGTAAGAATTTGAATGAGTGCTCCCATTAAATAATTAAATAGGCAGTAAGGAGAATGATTTCGGTATACAATATAATCTTTCTTATCCTGCTATAACTGCTATACAGTCACCAACAAGGCAAGACTATGACTCGATAACGTGAATGGTCTTTGGATAATAGGTGAGTATTTTTTTCTATTGTTAAATAATATGAAATATATGTAGTATATTTTTATATAAATGTATAGTGAATGCTTATATGATTGGAGACAATGATAAGTTGTTAATTATATGATTCTATTGTGATTGATGGATTCTAAATGATGGTTGGATATTGAATAAGCGGTGTCATTGTAATGGATTGATCGTTTTGCTGTAATTTGGATATGAATAATTGACATTGTAGTTTGACCCTGTTGTGTGAATCTAGATATGTGTATTATATTGATTGCATGGAATTAATATGAATTGATTGAGCATAGCCATGATGATCACTAAGCTAGCAGAGTATAAATGTGCCAAAAAAAGAAAGATACAGAAAAGTGGAAAGAGATATATCTAATTTATTGTTGATGTCTATCGAGGTGATTTACCGTTGGTTTCCAGCGAAGTATGATAACACGATAATAAAATATTGCTCTTACTGCCAGAGGATAATAGGCTGCCCCCATAGAGTTTGGTGTATAGATAAAGGGCACCGAGAAATTGGGAGGAAGATTGATATTGATTATAGCACAAGGTTTGGGCATCTCAGAGAGAGGCAGTATTGATATTGCCAGAACCCTGTCATAGGGGAAATGTGATCCATGACTATAGTAATTGTTTGTCAAGTCTGGTGCACCGACTTGTTGAGTTCCTTGATATAGAGTTGTACTTATTGTGAATGTTGCTATATATATTAATGTGATTTGAGTGTGGTTGAGATTGACTTATTTGAATTTTTATTATGAGAATGGGTTACTGAATTGAGTTCTTCTGTATTGCAGAGATTATGTATTATGTGAGTTATTATGATTTGATTATGTGAATAAAATTAATTGAGGTAATACGTGAATAATTGATGTACGGTGAATTGAGTAAGGCTGAGGTTATGCAGTTGGATATAAGGATTGTAAATAAATTTAGTTTTGTGATTGTAAGTGAATTAATATGTTTACTAGTTATATATAAAATTCATTTTATTTTAGAATCGAATATTCACTGAGATGCGGCTCACACATTCCGCACATTATTTTTACAGATAAGTCTGGAATTTACCGGATCAACGCGATGAGCAGAGGTAGCTTTTGATAGTAGGGAATCAATTGGGGATTTTAATAGAAGTTATTATTGATATTTACACAGTTCTGTGTTATATATCACGACCCGAAAATTTGTATAGTTGAGTTTAGAAAAATTTTCTTTCTGAATTTCATATAGTAGCTAAACATGTTTCATTTTCAATATGGAATATAGGAATTTATGGGGAAACTCTGTCGGATTTTTAGGTCGTAACAAGAAGTCTATAGATATAGGTAAGTCTATGTGCAAAGTATATGAATGGGCAGTCTCACCAAGGTTACGCACTTAAGAGGGGATTCGAACATCTAACCTCTTGAATTTCTACGTGTGCCGTATGCACATCTACCTAAGCTAATCATTGTATTCCTATTCATGAATTTTATTATTTAATAAAATTGATATAAAAAAGTGACTTATGATACAATAGATAAATAAAACATAATTGTAATTAATGCCTCGAGTATGTGATTTTTGATAATTAAAAAAAGTATATGATTTTTATAAATAAAATTTAAGCAATAAAATAAAAAATGGAGTTATCTTATATATAATGAAGATGGTAAAAAAATAAGTAAAATATAAATATATATGAAATAGAGAAGGGAGAGACAATGAGTGTGAAAAAGAGTGATTAGTGTATATTTTTAAATTTATTATCATATTTCTAATTTTTCTTAATGTGATGACAAATAAAAGTTAAATTTATATGCTAATGATAATTTAAGTAAGTGAAAAAGACATCTAAGAGATTTTGTGTTTCAATATATAATATAGGAGATGAAATCAAATAATCCAATCCTTCACCACTACACCCTTTATTTTCCCTCCTTGCCCCCTTCCTAACCATCCTGTCACACTTTCTCCTCTGTTTGGTTAGACAACCTGAAAGTGTTTCTAATTTTTCATCTAAAGATTAAGTTGTTTAAAAGATTTTAGTGGTTTATAAAAAATTTGTCCTCCAAACCAATTTAAGCATGGAAAATTTAGTTTTAATCCTCAATTTTTTGAATTATGTTTATTTTGACTTAAATATTTTTTGGATTAATTTAGTCCTAAACCTCTTAAATATTGTTCAATTTATTCCCTTGCATTAAATTTAATATTAATAAAGGTTACTTGACTTTTTTGATGACAAAAAAAATATTTATAACTAGGATTTTATAATTATAAAAATAAAAAAGCTCTCAATATAAAAAGACAAGGGTTGGAGGACTCGACTCTAAATTATCCCCAGGAATATTATTAACAGTTTTTGGTACTGCTAGTGACCTCATAGATATGCCTGATAATATATGTCGTGTCGTATTTAAATCCATCTGTTTAAATGGGTTTGTATCAAAAGTATATCAACTCATACATGACCGGTTTATTAAAAGAGTTATAAACATCAAACCGTACATATCTCGTTTATTAAGCGGATTGACACAACATGACACATTTAATTTGCATAAGTAAATATATCTACATGTGTAGATCTATACACATTTAATCCAATTAACATGTCTATCCTGAATATTATGTTTAACATGTTTAATACAAATTCGCATTCACCTTATTGGCATGGTTGCATAGTAACACATTACCAAAATAAAAGTACTACGAAATTATCCTAAGATGGAGGTGGCTATAGCTAGGTCTGGCCATGGGCTGGATTGGGCCCGAATTTGGCCCGGTCAAACCCGAACCGAAACCGGCTCGAAACCGTCCTCGAACCGTGAAGGTTAAGGTTCAGGGCCGGTTCCAGTGGCCCCAAAACCGGAATATATATATATATATATATATATATTGTGAGGTTGTAGGCGGTACTCAAAAAACTAGATACCAGGTAATAGTTTAAAGGTATAATTGTAATTTTTAACTTAAATAAGTTAAATGGATTAATGAGTTTGACAAAAAATATATATAGTTGAATGAATTTAATCATATCGTGTCATATTGCACAGCTTTAATTCAATTTAACATGTTTATTTAAATGGGTTATTTGGGTCAACTCGTTTAGACACGAAACTCATTTAAACTCACTCTAAACCTGCCCAAATTCGTGATGGGTTGGGGTATCATGTCGAATTTGAACATCTTCCCGTTATTTTTATTTTATTTTTTAAGTTTTAATTAAAAAATACTTTTCAACAATAAAAAGATAAATTACTTTTTTATATTAAAAATAATGCAAAGGACAAAAGGTGAACAATAATTAAAATATTGAAAACTAAAATCGACTCAAAAAAGTTTAGATCAAATATAAATATATACTAAAATATTAAGGACCAAAATCAACCTTTTCCCTTTAGGCATACCAAAAATTGGAACAACATATTGAATGGTTTTTCAAACAAAATCCAACGCAGAAAAAAAGTCGACTTAGATAAAAGGTTAAGGTCCATTACATCTTTATTTATGGAGAATCTAATCGGACAATGTTGTTATAAATTTGTGAAGATTCAATTAGGATATTATTATCAACTTGAGATTGGCCTAATAGTTCTCTCCCTAGATCCGCAAATCATATTTTTAAAAATCGGATCGGGCTGAGAACAGATCAAGGTACTGGTTTTAGGTTCAACTAGAGGTTCAATGGGTCAAATCAGATTTATTTAAAAAATAATAAATGTATAAAGTATATGTAATAACCTAAAATACACAATTATTAACAATTTAATATCTCATAGGCTCAACTTGGTTCATTAAAACCTACCGGTTTAATGCGGTTCAACTCCGGTTCTTGCTGAGTCAATGTGCAAATTGAGTTAACTATGCAATCGAACCGGACCAGTCGTCGGTTCTAGGTTCAACCAATTTGACCGATTGGTCCTATCCGGTTTTTAAAACCATGCCCCAAATGGCTGATCCTATGCAAATCTCAGGTCGGGAGAGTTGACATGAATTTTCCCAGAAATTCTGGCTCGACTGCAGATTAGTCTCGAGGTGCATTTCGACTGGTCGGGGATACTGTATAGTGTAAACAAAAAAATAGAATATTATTTTAAAGTAAGAAATAAAAGTAGGCAACCATTTCATTATGATTTTCATAATTTTTTGCATATTGATAAGGTTAAGAATAAGAACCTTCTTATTATCTTAATTTTTGTTATTTATTTATTTATGCAAAACATATGAACCGCTCAGTGGCAAAAATGTAATTGCGTAAATGATCTAAAACCCTAAACCCCGTCTGCTAGAAGAATTCCTCTCTTTCCTTCCTTCCTCTCTTCTTCTTTCTAGACTGTTCCTGAGCGCCTTTAAAAACACAGACCTACTTCGCCCCACCAGGCCTAGACCCTTACTCACGTCAGAGCCGTCGCCGTTGCACCGTTTGCCGTCTCCTCTGTTCCTTCTGCTCCTTGATCTCTGCGTTGTGGAGTTTGGTCGCAACAGCAATCATGTACCGCTTCGCTTCAATCCTCGCCTCCAAAGCCAGGTAGTCATCTCTGTTTCCTGAGCGACTTGCGTGGAGGATGACTATAATGATTATTACTGGAGCAACTAGTTGCTTCTAAATTCTGTTTGTTCGAGCAAAAGACAAGGCTGTTGTTGGAAATGACGATTTCGCATTTTTGTCATATTTCTTCTATCAGATCGAACATTTTGATGTTTTCCTTAAAGACGTGCATTTCGTAGTGCAGAGGTTTCAATCTCCTAGATTCAGCAGGATTCTTTCTTTGAATAGCAGTTCGCTTTTGTTAATTTCCAGGCGAATACTATTTTTACTTAATAATCTCACTGTGCGGTTCTTCCTCCAAGCCATGCTTCGTAAGATGTATGGAGGACAGCAGCTTGCTCATGCACGAGGAAGCTGCAAAAGATCTTTTTAGAGGAATAAAATGTTTCACGGTGAATGAAATGATCATGGCATGGCAACCGAAATGATTGTTTTGGGTTTTTGACATGATGTTGGCTTTGATTTGTTTGCCTTCACATTTTTTACAGGATTGCTAGGAACGCTACGCAGCAGGTGAGGCCAGTCTCCGTCATTTGTGTTTTTTCTATTCTTCAATCAACTTAAGGATACAAAAGATAAAATCTTTTTGATTAATTAAATGCCGTTTCCTGGATATTGTTTTTTCATTATGTCGCTAGATTGGAAGCAGAGCAACTTGGAGTAGGACCTATGCTGCTAAAGACATTAAATTTGGTGTTGATGCTCGTGCTCTCATGCTTAAGGGTGTTGAGGAGCTCGCAGATGCTGTTAAAGTCACTATGGGCCCAAAGGTATTCTAGCTTGAAGTTAAAGTGCGATTAAATGGATAATTTTTCTGTTGACAGGACGTTTTAAGAAATATTGCCTCTACGTATTCTGTAATTACAAGTTCAGTTCCCTTTTCTTATCTTTCAAATATGCCTGGTTATGGAGAGCTTTGTGATTATGGAAAGTCAATTGTGCTGATGATCTTGGGCTATATATTCATCTACCTAAATAATGACATTGATTTTGATCCAGGCGCCGAGATCATTTTTATTTTCAAACTTCTACTAGAAGTTCACGAATTTGAGCATTTGAGAAACATGGGTAGTTAGAAATGTGCAACGTGAAGAACCCATTATCTATTTCTCTCTTCAGTGTACGGGAAAAGGTGGTTATGAAATGGGGTTAAAAATAAATTTTCATGAAGTTTTTATACGAAAATCAACTCTCATCACTTTAAGTAAAGAGTAGTCAGCATCCTTCGTGCATGTCATTTGTTGATAGTGCCAGCTTCCAAGAATAACCACTTTTCGTCATTATTTAGGACCTTAATTTCCTGCAATTGGTCACCTGCTCATTAATGTTTGAACTTGATTCTAAATTACTTTGAATGTGTGCACTTGGGTGCTGTTGGTGACTGCAGGGCCGTAATGTGGTAATCGAACAAAGCTTTGGAGCTCCAAAGGTCACCAAGGATGGTGTGACCGTTGCAAAGAGTATTGAGTTCAAGGACAGAGTGAAGAATGTTGGGGCTAGCCTTGTAAAGCAGGTCGCAAATGCAACCAATGATGTTGCTGGAGATGGTGAGATCTTTACCTAAACTTGCAATTGTTTTTCTCTCTCTCTCTCTTTTCCACATGTATACATACTGCTTTTCGTTAGTGCACTGCATTAATTAGTCTGATGTGCTCTTGCAGGTACTACTTGTGCAACAGTCCTTACTCGCGCTATATTTTCTGAAGGGTGCAAGTCTGTCGCAGCTGGGATGAATGCTATGGATTTAAGACGCGGCATTACCATGGCAGTTGATTCTGTGGTCACTAACTTGAAAAGCAGGGCAAGAATGATCAGCACATCTGAAGAAATAGCCCAGGTTCACACATGATGAAGCACTTTTGAACTTTCAATTTGATTCAGTTATTTAAGTTGTTCAAAGGTCCTTATCATAAACTCGCAGGTTGGAACAATATCTGCTAATGGAGAGAGAGAAATTGGGGAGTTGATTGCAAAGGCCATGGAAAAAGTTGGCAAAGAGGGTGTTATTACAATTTCAGTAAGTGGCTCGCTCTAATGGGGGATCTACTGTTTTTCATATACAGAGCGTGTTCACATTGCTTTCTCTCTTACTACTTTTTGGACAATTTTTTATGGGATCTTGCCTTTGCCGACAATTCATTGCTTTTCTCGGTGATTTCGCTTCATGAGTCGTTATTCATCAGGACCATCAAACGTTCTACTCTCAGTGATATTATTTGTTTTTTTTTCCATTACCAACAGACATTTTGTTAGTCTTGTAACTTTTGCTAATTGGTCTTGCTTCTCTTAATTATATAGGAACCTTTTTTGGTGTTCACATTCATCTTACATTCCTACTTTCAAGTTGCATAGCTTAAGCCATGTCTTTTTTGCAGGATGGCAAGACGTTCTACAATGAATTAGAAGTTGTCGAGGGCATGAAGCTAGACAGGGGATACATATCACCGTATTTCATTACCAACCAGAAAAATCAGAAATGTGTAGGTTTTTGTTCTGTGGAGTTTAGTGGAGTAGGAACAAGGAACAAATCTTCAGAGAGTGAATTGTATTACATTTTGCTTACAGGAATTGGATGATCCTCTCATTCTCATCCATGAGAAGAAAATAACAAGTATAAATGCTGTGGTGAAAGTGCTAGAGTTGGCATTGAAGGTAACAGATTGTTCACTAAGAAAATTGCTTATCCCTAAACAGTTCAGCTCTGATGTATGAATTGGTGAACTGGGCTATCTCTGGACAGAGGCAAAGGCCCCTGCTTATTGTTGCGGAGGATGTGGAAAGTGATGCATTGGCAACTCTGATATTAAACAAGCTTCGTGCTGGAATTAAGGTGAGACATTGTGACTCTATCAGTGGAAAGAGGTTCTGGATTTGCATGATTATCTAGATGTGAAACCTTTAATGGAAAGAGATTCTGTATTTGCATGACTATGATGTATGGTTACTTATCTTGATCAAATCCTCTCCAGGTCTGTGCTGTGAAAGCTCCTGGTTTTGGAGAGAATAGGAAATCTGGCCTCCATGATCTTGCTGTTTTGACTGGTGGTCAAGTAAGTAATTTGTAAACATTTGGTTACTAGGATCATTTTCTGGTTTTTCCTGTTATGCTGTGAGATGAGTAGTTTTTCACTAAGGGAGCGGCCATTAGCTGTGTATGTATCAATTCACTATGAAGCAAAGAAAATAGGAGGCCTTGATTATTCTACTGCTAATTACTTTTAGAAATGAACTTTAAACTCCCCTAGGTCGTAAGCAGAATCCACTGTTTTTGCAGGTCATAACTGAAGATCTTGGTATGAATCTGGAGAAGGTGGATCTTGATATGCTTGGTTCTTGCAAGAAGGTCAGTTGACAGTCATATTAGGACATGGTTCTGAACAATAAATCTAATCATTTTCCCTCCCTTATCATTGTGATCTTCTCATTATTTCAGGTCACTATATCAAAAGATGATACTGTTATTCTTGATGGAGCTGGTGACAAGAAGTCCATTGAGGAGAGATGTGAGCAGGTTCGATTTTCACCTTTGTAATTTTGTAGTAATTCTGGTGTGTTCGGAAATTCTAGAAGAGTTTACCACTCCCAGTTTGGATATTTTCTATTTCTGATGACAGATTCGATCAGCAATTGAGTCGAGCACTTCCGACTATGACAAGGAGAAATTGCAAGAGAGATTGGCAAAGCTGTCTGGTGGAGTTGCTGTACTGAAGGTTAGTACTAGTGTAGTTAAGGAATCAGGATGAGATGCCATCTCTTAATGAGTAGAAGTAACTAAACTTTTGGGGAAAACCATAATTCAGATTGGTGGAGCCAGTGAAGCTGAAGTGGGTGAAAAGAAAGACAGAGTTACTGATGCTTTGAATGCGACTAAAGCAGCGGTGGAGGAGGGTATCGTGCCAGGTAATGTTTCAAGCAACACTTCACCGGTGGTTTCTTGCCAAAATCCATTAGTGTGCAATAGTTGCTTGAAAGCTAAAAACTTGCAGGTGGTGGTGTGGCACTTCTTTATGCATCCAAGGAGTTAGACAAGTTGCTGACGGCCAATTTTGATCAGAAGATTGGTGTTCAGATCATTCAAAATGCTTTGAAGGTTTGTTTGCATTGGTTAGCCAAATGTAAAATTAGCAATGTTGTCCGATATGGATAATGAAATGGTCTTGACAGCTGGCAGTGAGTTTTGCAATTCAAAACGACATCATCTGTCATAGGATTACATGTAACTAAGAGGGCGTGATTTGTTTGTAGTGGATTATGTTTCTATGAAATTTCCTCTTCTTGCATGATTGCAGACACCTGTGCATACCATTGCTTCTAATGCTGGAGTGGAGGGGGCAGTTGTGGTTGGGAAGCTATTGGAGCAGGATAACCCAGACCTTGGATATGATGCGGCAAAAGGTTAGGCTTCTCAGATATGCTGTGGGTAGCATGAAATATCTTTTTAGTCTTCTGGTCTTGTCTGGATTATTGTCCTGACACTGTGTTTCATTGTAAGTGATCACCCGGAAAGAAGAAATGGAATGGCATTCTCAAAGAAATCGAACTTCATCCTGAAAAAGAAGCGGTTGTGAGGCATGTCCTTTTTCCAAGCCTAACTCGGTTCCTCTGTTTCGTGCAGGTGAATATGTGGACATGGTGAAAACCGGTATCATTGACCCGCTGAAGGTGATCAGGACAGCCTTGGTTGATGCAGCTAGGTAAGCCGGAGTAACCTTTTTTTTTCAGTGATTAAATTTGTTTTTCCCCTGTGATAGACAGGTGAACTTTTTTATGATCAGAACATGGTCTTGCTGTAAGATTTAACTGAGAAGTTACAAATTGCTGTACGAATCATGCAGTGTATCGTCGCTGTTGACAACTACGGAAGCAGTGGTGGTGGAACTTCCAAAGGATGAGAAGGCAGCCCCTGCTATGCCGGGAGGAATGGGTGACATGGACTACTGAGGGTCTCAAAATCCCCTTCCATGAACAAATCTTTCATCGTCGTTAGTGTACCGAAACCAAACATTGTTTTTAGGTTGAGAGGTTGGAGCTTTCATTTTCTTTCATTCTCCTCTCCGGAAGGCATAATATAATCATAAGATCGTGTAAAACCGTTTCTGAGAGATTTTAATGAGTCGCGAGAGGATTTTGATTGATTGATCGAGATAAATCCTTGTTAGGAATTTTTTTCGCTTTTGACCCACGGATATCATCTATCGTGTTAGCTGTGGCTGACTTAATCTTTAACTTGAAAACTTCTCGCGGCGCCATAGTAATTAATTTGCAGAGCAATAAATCAGAGAATTATATGAGCATATTAATGATAGGAAACCTTCGAACTCCAACCGTTCCGTTTCACTGCAGTCGCTGTGAGGAAAAATTTCACATGATATATTTAGTGTTATAAGTTAGTACAATTTAATTATTTTTATTGTTATTTTTATTTTTAGATTGAATGAATTTTTTTTTAAAATACTTGAATTTTATTAGTGTATGATACTACGAGAAATTATAACATATTAATATTCATTTATAGAAAATGCGCTCCACGAAAAAGCATATAGCGCAATGGATATATTATCTGATAATATTATAGAGTACACTCATTTAATTAAGATTTGATGTATAATTAATACTTTTTTTTTGCTTAAAATGTATAATTAATATATATAGTTATAGTTATTAAATTTTAAAAATTTTAAAGGAAGTATAGAAAATCTGAAAAAAATAGTGAATTTAATTGAATGAATATAGCTTTGATGGAGCAACCGTTGCACCTGACACTTCTACTTGCAAACACACGACAAAAGCTTATTGATGGAATCAACGACAGTGGTGTTAATCGGGGGGGCCAGTTTGGCGTGCAACCAGCCCGGTCCGGTTGTGAACTGGAACAGGCCTTGCAATTATGGTTTGGGTCGAAGAAGGTGAACCGTCAACCCGGAACAGGCCCGAACCATTCTTGGTGTGGAACCGGCTCATGAGCTTGCCATGAGCAGGCAAATTATAAATTTTTTTAAAATAAAAAAATATTATTCTTACAATGAGTTGAAATAATAACGGACTAGCATTCTTCCAATGGTAGAAATACCAATAGACCGATTATTCTTCCAATGGGTAGGAAAAATAATGGGCTGAGTCAATGGATCATTATTAAGTTGGTCCATAGACATGCCCATTCAATTAGTTTGATATTTTGTGTTACACCATTCCTTTATGTAAATGTACTCTTTTTTTTTTTTGCTTAAGTTATGTAAATGTATTCATTGGTTAACTCTTTGTAAATGTGAGAAAGAATGAGAAGGATAGTAACATTATTTGTTTAAGCAACTCTATCCCATTTTAGTAACACTAAGAGAAGGTGAGAGAGTGTGTGTTTACGTATAGAAGAGTCTTTCAAGTAATTTTTAAACAAAGATTTATATACGCACATAAATATATATGTATATATATTTAATAATAATTTAATTTTAAGGAAAAACAATTCAATAAATATTATATAATTTACTTTTAAAATAAATAAAATATTATATAATCTAATTTAATAAATAAAATAAAAAATTTTAAGCTGGTTTGGCTAGGACTAAACCGGCCCAAATCGAGACTTGGTCAGACTGAATTGGGTTGGCCTAAGTCGGGACCGGCCTAATAGTCCATCGGTTCCGGGCCGATTCATGAACCGACTTAACCCGGACCTGAACCGGTCCAAACTGGACCCAGTGACAACACTAATTCAGCGGCTTTCACGTTATGTGCTCATTCTAGAAGTAGACTAGTGAGATAATAGTTTAAAAAGGCAAGCTTTCAACGGAAAAACATAAACTTTCAGTAGATGGTTAAATTGGGCATACTAGTCTAAAAAGACACGAATCTTCACGAGCATATAAAATCACGAAATTTTACATCTATTACCACATCCATCACATGGGCGACCTGGCAAAAAGAGTTGATGTGATATTGATGCGATATTTATGTTGGAATAGAAGCACGAACTTTCGGTGAAGAACTAGAATATATTATGAACTTTCAACAAATAATCAAATTATATTATAAACTTCTAGTATATGACAAAATTATATAACAAATTTTGAATTATTATTATTTTCATGAATTGAAAAGGGAAAACACTTCATAACTTGCCATCGAGCATTTGTAGATATGCATACGATTTACTTTCACATTTTACGGGCCAGGTGGGTCATGAATAATCACCATTGCTGTAAAGTTATCTTTAAATAATAGATCAACATTTGTTTCAATACGTATTTCGTAACTCAAGAGCACTGTGACTGACTTCATGTGATGTGATAAACAAGAGTTGAAATAAATTGATCGTCAAAATTGCTGATACATATATATTATGTTTATGTTTAAAGAAAAGCTAGCAAGGTCAATTGCAGGCACACTCACATATATATACATATATATATATATATATAAATGCACGGAAGATGCTATAATTCAGATAAGTTAGATGGAATTATCAATTAAACTTAATTATTGCTTGTAAAAGTTATAACATTTATTCATAACAGAAGAGGATGAAGGCAGATGCCTATGAGCTAACATGATATTGTAAAATTAGCCCTCAAGAATTGCCACCCTCTCTCCTATGAATTATGAATCATCATCCTCACCTCTTCGATTTCTTCTTCTTCCTTCCTTCTCCTTTTCTTGGCTGTCCCCTCGTACCTCCTCCTCCTTCTCCTCTCCTTACCAAATTTGTTATGAGCACTTTCAATATCGAATTTATCACATCTAGCTAGCTAGGTTTTTTGGGGAGAAAATCCCTCCCTTGCCATAGAAGTCAAGTCACTCTTCAACTTGTTCCCTGAGTTTCTCACTAAAGGCAATCGATCCCCTCTCTGTTGAAAGTTTGACATTATATAAGGATGGGGATGTGTGTTGTAATGGAAGAGGAGCCGAGAAGATGTATATATAAAAGTCCACAGTCTACCTGATCAGAAACAAATCAATATGTGATGTAGAAGGACACTTGATTGAAAGATAACAAGCTATGGGATGCCTATTACAAGCATTTACCTGACCAATGAATGATGAAGTGAAAATTAGAGATATCTTGTTGGATTTGTTGATATGTTTTTAAAATTCTTTGTTGTCGATCGATAAAAGCACATTTTCTTGTGGTGAGAAAGAAAGCAAATTCACTCAGTAATAATATTAGATGTCATCATATTATCCTGACGTCCTTAGAACAAATAGAAAAAGGCCGAAAAAGGCAGAGAAACAATACCTTAGTTAGCTAAGTTGATTTACCATAAATCAAAATGAATTAGTTGAGGTGGGATGACGCATTTTTCCTTTAAGTGAGATCTTGAATTCAAGTCTTATGAGTGTAGATAATTCATCTTGAAAAAATTTTATCTCTAATGGGCCATCTCGGCTCAAATTAGATTAGTTAGGACCTGTTGAGATTCTGGATATTAGTGATTCAGATTAAAAAAAAAAAACTAGTTTACAGCGTAAAAAGCAACTGAAGTGACAAGCGTCTTTTTGGTGCCAAGAGTCTGAAGGGTTGAAAGACACTTAGTCAAGAGTACTGTTTCTCCAGAATACAGTTCTCAGTATGAGGGTTTAGAGGAAACAACTATTCAGAGTTCATAGGAAGACAAGATTCGCACTTCAAGAAACTAAAGTTGCTTTCTCTCACTATCTCTCAAGAAGGAAAAATAAGAAGAGCAGGGGATGCCTCCGAGGTGCAGACTTGTTGGTAAGCTAACAATATCTAGTAGATTGGGTCCAGAGTTCAACTCTCCCCCTAGGTCGGCATCCAGGGATTAATGACAGGTCCCATATTATATAATACACTATTTGATGGATTAGTCGATTATTACGGCTGTAGACACCCGATTTTGACCCGGTCGAATCCCGTTTCGTTCCTTTTAGTATCCCATATTTTAAAATTTTAATTTTCTATTTTTATCTTTATTTTTATTTTATTTTATTTCATGCATACAAATAAGGAAAAACTGAAAATACAAAAAAAAAGGGTTTTAAGTGGATAGTGAATACAGTGTTTGTGGACGCCTGATTTTGACCCGGTCAAACCCCGTTTCGTTCCTACTAGGGTCACATATTTTAATCCTATTTCAAACTTAATTTTTTTCACTTTGTTTTATGTTATTTCATACGAAAAAATTACCAAAAAATTTGTGTATTGAAATGAAAAAAAAATGTTTTTTTGATTGATTGAACAGTGCAAAGCACTGTTCTTCTTCTTCCTCCCGCAGTTTCACAGAGAGCCACGGCCAGCCTCAACGTCGGCCACGGACGGCCTTTTCGGCCACCTCTGGCCACACCGACGACCCGGTCGAGCTCCCGGCTCCACCCCGAATCCATCCCCGTCCATTCGCGATCCTATCTCTCTCCCTCTCCGGTCACTTCCGTTCATTCTCTCTCCACCTTTCGGCGCCGAAATCGTCTATTCCGGCGCCGTACCCACCTCCTCTGACATCCGCCAGTGCTAGTCGTCGACGAGCCGCCCTTGCTGACCTCCCCGATCCTGTTCACACCGGCTCTCTCTCTCTCTCTCTCCCCCTCATAGCCGAGATTCGTACCACCGGCTGCCGTGCACGGCACCGGCGTTCTGACCGGCCGTACGGCGCCATCCTGTCCCGGCCGCCTCTGTTGACTTGCCCGGACCTCTCCCGTTCCAGCCGTACCGATCCCGGCCTCCAGCAGTTCGGCCGCCGTCTCCCCCGTCCATCCCATCTCTATTTTTGGAGATCTTGAAGACATCAAAAACACACATTGAACTCTCTCTTGAATATCCACTCTTAGACTCATGTGTTGAGCAAAAAAAATTCAAGAATCTTCATCCCGTTCCAAATTCCAATCCGCCGCCGACCCGAACGCGATTCCGACACCAACTTGGAGTTCTTCATCGATCCGAGCCGAGTCCGTGCGAATCATCAAGACCAAGCCCATGCCCGAGCCCGTGTGAATCGACGAGTCTTCCTCAAATCCCGAAGGTGCTCGACATCAACCAAGTCGAAGTCTTGTTCATTCCTCGACATCGTCATCATCGTCGGTTGTAGGTATAACTTCTTGATCGGGATTTAGGAATTATCCTTGTAAATAATTTCTTTTGTTTTATTTTCTTTTCTTTTCTCCTTTTCAAAAATGTTTTACGAAAAATAGAAAATACAAAAAATGAGAAAATAAAAAAATTAGGATTCATGTTTTCATGAAAATATGGAAAAGGATCCTTGAAAAAAAAAATGAAAACTTGTTAGTTAGGTTTTTTTTAGAATGAATATATATATATATTGCTCTTTTTTGAGGAAATATAAGAAATGATAAAATGAGAAAAACAGAAAAATCAAGAAAATCAAGAAAAATATATTTTTATATAAGAAAACGGGGGAATGACTAAAAATGGGTTGTGTAAAAATCGTAATGATGAAAAAAATCGTTCAAAGTCGGGTTTCAAAATTTTGTTCATAAACCCGACCACTTTTTCGAAGCATTTAGGTCAGCTCTGGGGTCAAAAATATATTTCAAAGTGGGTCTAAATATTTCCTAAGGTTTAGGGGTCATTTTTTGGAAGTCTCAAGTCTTTTCGGATCGAATCGGAGTCTTTTAAAAACCAGCCCAGCACCATTCCGAATTTTTCAGCTCTGGTTCTGATGCTTCTAGTGTGTTTTAGAATGGTCTTACATGTTGTGTAAATTTGGGGGTCTATTTTGAAAATTTTGGATCATTTCGGGATCGATTCGAGGTCTTTTACCCTTTTTTTTTAATCTGTCCAGATTTATTCCGATTTTTCAGATCTGTCCCTGAAATTTTGTTTTCTTTAGAACAGTCCTAAGTGTTGATAGGCTCTAGGAACAACCCTTGAACTTTCAAAGGTTTACAAATCAGCCACAGATTTTTACCAAACTTTCCAGGTCAGCCCAAAACTTCAGCGAATTTACAGATTAGTCCTTGAGGTTTCAAATCAGTCCAGAAAATTTTATATGGCCCCAGAACTTCCTGGAATGCTTCAAATCAGTCCTCGGGATACTTTTAAGTTTTTTAAAGCTGGAAAATTTTTTTTTGAAATCTTTTAAGGTCCTGAACGATTTAACCCAAATTTTACGTCATTCTCCAATTTTTCGTACGTTTAACTTTCTCATTTTTTGAAAAAACTTGTTTTGATTGATTCGATCGGTATATAATTGTTGAGGAATTCTTATCGATGTGTATTACTTTGATTGCATGTGGGAAGGGAAAATTCAATGTATTGTGTGGATCAATGTAATTGGGTGGGTGTGAGAGAGAGAGATGATGATGGATGTATGTAATCCCGAATATAGTGAAAATCTTTACTTTCCGCACTTAGAATAGGACGGTTAGTGGCATGCTAGGGTCGTGGTACGAATTATCGAATTTCTCTCTGGACCATCGATTCGAACTTCGATCAAGGAAATAATTGGACAAATTAAAATGTGCGAACAAACGACCTACACTTAGGGACGGGTACCAAGTTTGGGCGTATTTTGGCTTTCGAGCTTCAAGATACGTAACAGGACCTCCGGACTCACATCTCGGTTTCAAGACCAACAACAACCTAGGTGGTTAGTATCATGATCACTTAGTGACTTAGGCGCCTAAACGGCCTTAATAAACGGTTTAGTGGCGACTCCAATCCAACACCGATTCAAAGTCCCAAGTTAGGCCTCGTGCGTGCCTCATGATCCTTATTCTTTTTCTTAAGTCGGAAATCTTGACGTCCGACAGCTTGGCGACTCCACTGGGGACATTTTTGAGGGTTCGCGCTCCATAATCCCCGGTCGTTTGTTTGTGCACTTTACTTTAGCATTTCATGCCTTAAACGATCGAACCCGGATCGTAGGATCTTCCCTAGGAGGGGGTCAGTAGAAGTACGCCCGTCGTGGGAGCTCCCACCGGAAACGACTTTGAAACACCTCCGCTTGATTCGTAAGCCCAAAGTACCCTGAAAGGGGAACCGAGGACACTGCTGATCAAGGGCCTTTTAGCACCTACCCTTAGATCCAAGCCTCATGCATAGCATTAAACCTCCAAGCATCCTTGTCGATTGTAATTTTTCCAAGGCCCATAGGCTAGCTCATCCTAGGTTATTCGGGCCTTTCTTTTGTTTTGAGATTTTATTGTATTTTTTTACCGATGAGGCCCATAGATTAGCCTATGTAGAGATAGATTGGCATTTTTCCTGTATTTTGGTATGAGCTCCTAGATTAGCTAATTTTAGGTTAGATAGCTCATAGAATTTTGATGTACATGTAACAATGATTAAATTAGTGGATTGATTTTATTTTTCGAACTTGCATCATGTTTTCAAAATAAAACCTAGTAGAGTTGCCATTCATCCTTAAGTCGCTTGTTCATCCGTCTGAACGGGGATGGAGCCCATATTTGCTTGCCCCGACATCGATCATCTTTCATGTGCTATCAATGACATCAGCTGATTTCGAAGGAAGCTATAGCTGATAGAAGATGTGTTGCCTTTACAATCATAAATCAATATAGTTATAATGTCGGAGGAGTGTCAGGAGCTTTCTAGGGATTCGATTGGCATCAAGGAGTCATTAGGCAAGTGATACTCGATCATTCAGAATGTGGCCAAAGAAGTAGAAGCATCATCAGTCTACCAGATGAGGAGTTGGACAAGAGGCACCCCATGAGCCGTGATACAGGTCCAGCTTACAAGGAGCGCTCTCAAGCCCACAAGAAGAGCACGAACCATGGCAAACAAATAGTTTGATTGAGCACTTTCATGGAAAAATTTTAAAAAAAAATAAAAAAGGGTTCAAATTTTTTTTTCTTTTCCTTTTTTTTTTTTTTCCAAAATATTTTGTCATTATTTTCTGAATAAGTATTGAAAGTGCTCAACAAGCCGATGGCACGAATCAGGCAACTTAAGGACGTTCGAGAGGTACCTTGATTAAATACCCCGAAAAGGAGCACATCTCATCTCCTTCTCGTGATATATAATCAGGACCAATCTACCAATAAGAATGGCAACTCACTATCGGATTTCTCATGCATTCCGATTCAATTTTCCAATTGCTCACTTCTTTTTCTTTTCTTTTTTTCATGCAGGTGCGACTACTGAATCTTCAGTTGATAGGGGTCCTAACCGCATGTGAGCTTGGAACATGATACAGGATTGAGAACATTAAGAGTAAACGTAGTTGCATCCCTATTGCACCTCTGGCAGCTCAAGTCTAAGTGCCCACATTCACAGCTCATTGGAAGACACCATGATACTGACTAGCCCCGTCTCTTTCCAAAAGCCAGTACTCATCATTGGAGAGAATGTGGAGGAGGTCTTGGCTGCATCTTTTGTTACAACCAACATTGCATCCCATGTCGGGGCTATTCTGGAGGAGACGTCTCGGGAGCCCCTGATCCGCCCGCTTGCAGGAAATGAGGAGCTATCCAACTGGACTGCAATTCCCAAGCTTCCACTCATGCCTCGTGATGAGTAAGAAAGTTCAGAAAATGATGTTACCCGCGCGTGGTTTGCCATGAGCCCGTGACGGATGAAGGGATATTCCCATGCCTTACCTTTCTAAAGAAATCCCTTTATGAAATATCACATGCTTCAATGCAATCTTCTCCTGCTTTAGTTTGATCTTCTCCTGTTCCTTCTATCTGTTAATCTCGAATAATTCCAGCACTTCTTTTCCAGGTACCTGAATGACAAAAGATGCGGTAACTCAGTCCTTTTTCGAGAAGTTCTTGACGACTCTAACCCAATACTTTACGGGGAAGAGTCGTGTAAGGATGACACCCCTAAAGAGATCGTGGAAAGCTGGGAGCGGTTCGAAGAAAACAAGCCTATGACTGCCGAAGGTACTGACGTGATCAATATTGGCACAGAAGAGGAGCCACGAACGCTTAAAATCGGAGTCGGCTTGGATGAAATTCAACGTGCTCGAATGATCGATTTGTTGAAGGAATTTCAGGAAGTATTTGCGTGGTCCTATGCTGACATGCCTGGACTTGATCCTGAGATAGTGCAACACTTTCTACCAGTCGACACCAGTAAATTCCCTCCTGTAAGGCAACATTTACGCAGGCAGAAGAAAGACTTGATTCTACAAATAAAGGAGGAGATCGTGAAACAGATTAACGCCGGCTTCTTGGAGGTGAGTAACTACTCAGAGTGGGTAGCCAATATAGTCCCAGTCATGAAGAAAGATGGAAGAGTACGAGTTTGTGTGGACTATCGAGACCTCAATAAAGCTAGCCCAAAGGACAACTTTCCACTACCTCACATCGATGTGCTTGTTGATAACACTGCACGCCACGAGATGTTTTCCTTCATGGATGGTTTCTCGGGTTATAATCAAATACGAATGGCGGAAGAAGATAAGTCAAAAACAACCTTCATAACCCTGTGGGGAACATTCTGTTACCGAGTTATGCCCTTTGGGCTAAAAAATGCAGGTGCCACTTACCAACGTGCCATGGTCACCTTGTTTCATGACATGATGCACAAACAGATAGAAGTTTATGTGGATGACATGATCGCAAAGTCGCGTGAAGGGGAGGACCATCTGGTGAATTTGCGCATGCTCTTCCAGCGCCTCCAAAAATATAAGCTCAGACTCAACCCGGCAAAGTGTGTTTTTGGAGCCGCTTCAGGAAAACTTTTGGGGTTCATTGTTAGTAAAAAGGGCATAGAGGTCGATCCAGATAAAGCCAAAGCAATCATGAATCTACCCCCACCAGCTACAGTAAGAGAAGTAAGAAGCTTGCTTGGGAGATTGAATTATATAGCCCGTTTCATTGCCAATCTCACTGATAAATGTCAACCTCTTTTTCGGTTACTACGAAAAAATGCCGTTATCGATTGGGATGATGATTGTCAGCGGGCCTTTGACACAATAAAAGCTTACTTGGCTAGTCCTCCGGTACTAGTCCCACCCACTCCAGGTCGGCCACTCATCATGTACTTAACTGTGCGACGAGAATCGTTAGGCTCAATGTTGGGGCAGGTGGATGAAACGGGACACAAGGAGCAAGCTATCTATTACCTAAGCAAGAAGTTCACTGAAGGAGAAGCACGATACCCAGAAGTGGAAAGATTGTGTTGCGCACTTGCATGGGTAGTCCAACGTTTACGTCAATATACTTTGTACTACACCATACACCTAATATCCAAGACAGATCCACTTCGATATCTACTAGAGAAGCCTGTGTCAACTCGGAATTTGTCGAAATGGCAAGTTCAGCTGGCTGAGTATGATATCCATTATGTGCCTAGAGTATCAATGAAAGGGCAAGCCTTGGCAGACCACCTCGCTGAATTTCCCATTGAGGATGATGAGCCACTAAGGGATGAACTCCCAGATGATGGCATCTTGGCTATGGAAGAAGAGTTGGGACAAATACAAGGATGGAAGATGTATTTTGATGGGGCAGTCAACTCAACAGGATATGGGATAGGAGCAGTGTTGATTTCTCCACAAGGTCGGCATATTCCAATAGCTGCCAAGGTAACGTTTCCTTGCACAAATAATGTGGCGGAATATGAAGCATGCATCTTGGGCTTACGAGCGGCAATAGATATGGAAATTCGTGAACTCGAGGTGTTTGGTGACTCAATGCTTATCATCTTCCAAACAGTGGGACAGTGGAAGACGAAGGATGAGAAGCTACTCCCATATCACCTATACCTGGAAAGGATATCAGAAGAGTTTGATCGGATTAATTTCTCCTACACTCCACGAACCAAGAACCAATTCGCCGATGCTTTAGCAACACTTGCTTCAATGGTGTGTATTTCAGGAGATAACATGATCGACCCTCTCGAGATCAAGGTCAACGATCGCCCCGCACATTGTTGCATGATCGAACAAGGAGAAGAAGCCCCTTGGTTCGCGGATATTAAGAGGTACCTTGAATTCGGTCGGTTCCCGGATGGCGCAGATAAGAATGACAAGAAGACTATTCGTCGGCTTGCCTGCCACTACTTCTTGAGCGGGAACGTGCTTTATCGTCGCTCATTCGACACCACTCTACTGCGATGTCTGGACACTAAGGAGGCTGAGTACTTGATGAGTGAAGTCCATGAAGGGAGTTGTGGACCTCACATGAGCGGGCACATGTTGGCAAGGAAGATCATGCGAATGGGTTATTTCTGGTCAACCATGGAAGCAGATTGCATCAAGCACGTTCGACATTGCCACCATTGTCAAATCTATGCGAATCGGATTAATGCTCCTCCAAGCGAACTACAACCAATGTCCTCACCCTGGCCTTTCTCCATGTGGGGAATGGATGTAATTGGTCCTATTTCACCCAAGGCATCTAATGGACATATCTTCATCCTGGTGGCCATCGACTACTTCACCAAATGGGTCGAAGCCGAGTCTTATGCTTCAGTGACCGCTAAGGTGGTAGTTCGATTCCTCAAGCGCAACATAGTGGCTCGTTATGGTGTTCCTGAGACCATCATCACAGATAATGCAAAGAACTTCAACAATAAGGTGACCGATGAGCTTTGCAAACATTTCAAGATCAAGCACCGCAATTCTTCGCCTTATCGACCTCAGATGAATGGTGCGGTCGAGGCTGCAAATAAGAATTTAAAGAAGATCATCGAAAAGATGACAGTAACTTACAAGGATTGGCATGACATGCTCCCTTGGGCTCTCATGGCATATAGGACCTCTGTCCGCACATCGACAGGGGCAACCCCCTACTCGCTTACATATGGGACTGAAGCAGTTTTGCCAGTAGAGGTCGAGATCCCGTCAATGAGAGTCCTTGCAGAATCAGAGCTTGAAGAAGCAGAATGGGCTAGATTACGATACGAGCAGTTGAACTTGATCGATGAAAAGAGGCTAACTGCACTGTGCCATGGCCAATGTTACCAAAAGCGCATGGCTCGGGCATTCAATAAGAGAGTGCGCCGGCGTGTGTTTGAATCGGGGGACTTGGTACTCCGAAAGATATTGCACATAACTCCGGATTCACGTGGGAAGTTCACTCCCAAATACGAGGGACCTTATATAGTCAAGAAGGTTTTCTCGGGAGGTGCCTTGATCTTAGCCGATATGGATGGGGATGAGCTCCCAAGCCCTGTAAATGCTGATTCTGTAAAGAAATATTATGCTTAACAAGGCACATGTCTTCAGATGCCATCTACTGTGCGATCCTGGAGAGAGAAAAAGAAGCAGAAAGAAAGAAATTCTTGATAAAGAACCCATGTGACTCACAGCCTATGGGAGAATGAGAGAAAAGACAAAAAAATCCCGCTAGGTTGAAAACCCGAAAGGGCGGCCTAGGCAAAAATAAGGGAAGAGCGGTGCGGTCGAAAACCCGAAAGGGCGATCGTGGCAAAAGGAGAGTGAAATATTCCCGCTAGGTCGAAAACCCAAAAGGGCGGCCCAGGCAAAAGTTAGGGAAATTGAGTGGTGCGGCCAAAGCTGAACAAACAGTCGTAGCAAAAGGAGAGCTATGGAGAGAAAAAATAAAACATGCCCGCTAGGATGAGGTACTCTGCCTATTCTAGGCAAAAGTTAGGGCTTGAATTACTGCAATAAACAAAATGCCTCAAGGACAAGCAAGCCATTATTGTTGCATCACGCCATGACAGAAGGAGTCTAAGCGCGTAATTTGGGAAGTTGCCAAAGGCCTACACGATCCCAAAAGGGGGGTCACTTGGAAAAGAACTGAGTTACACGTATCCTTTGAAATTTGGGGCAATCTCAAAAGCCCATCTGAGTTCCCTCTTTGTCTCATACCTCATAAAAATACGTTCTTGAAATTTTGGACATCAAAGGACCTCGGTCAATTCCTGAATCTGTTGCAAGCTATGCATCCCTTACATCTATTCATGAACTCTTTTACTCATCTGAGCCATGAGGGGTCGCAAGTGAGCTAATGAAAAGCTTGGTTAGTAAATCTTTCTTGCAGTTTGTCAGATCATGGGCTATCCTGGAGATGTTTGCTAAGGAGTAATCCCCGTGTGGCGTGGCGAAGGGGTAACAAGGGTTGCGTCCAATGGCTACCTTCACTTTCTATTCTATGGGCTCAGAATTTCAGGAAGCATCAGGGGCCAGTAGAGGAAGTTCTCAAAAGGCGTACCTAGAGTTGGATGTCTCAACAACAAGGAGCACAAAGAACACCAATTTCAAGCACGATCAGCACACCGTGATCAGGATCAAGATCCCTCATCATTTGTTTGACCATTGCATGATTAGTTGAGAAAAATCTTCTTCGGTTTAGACGTTCTGTAAAACTGAACACAGTGGGAACGTATTGTAAATCCGTCTTCCCTCAGTGGAGACATTCTGTAAAACTGATTATAGTGGGAGTGTCTTGTAAATCTGTCTTCTCCGGTTTAGACGTTCTGTAAAACTGAACACAGTGGGAACGTCTTGTAAATCCGTCTTCCCTCAGTGGAGACATTCTGTAAAACTGATTACAGTGGGAGTGTCTTGTAAATCTGTCTTCTCCGGTTTAGACGTTCTGTAAAACTGAACACAGTGGGAACGTCTTGTAAATCCGTCTTCCCTCAGTGGAGACATTCTGTAAAACTGATTACAGTGGGAGTGTCTTGTAAATCTGTCTTCTTCGGTTTAGACGTTCTGTAAAACTGAACACAGTGGGAACGTCTTGTAAATCCGTCTTCCCTCAGTGGAGACATTCTGTAAAACTGATTACAGTGAGAGTGTCTTGTAAATCTATCTTCTCCGGTTTAGACGTTCTGTGAATCTGAACACAGTGGGAACGTCTTGCAAATCCGTCTTCCCTCAGTGGAGACATTCTGTAAAACTGATTACAGTGAGAGTGTCTTGTAAATCTGTCTTCTCCGGTTTAGACGTTCTGTAAAACTGAACACAGTGGGAACGTCTTGTAAATCCGTCTTCCTTCAATACAGTAGGAACATTCCATCGAATCTTTTTAATTCTGAATGCACATGAATTATTCTGCATGTCTTGCTAATTGATTTTTCTTCAAATTACAGGCCTGAACTGAAGCATAACTCAAGAATCACATGATGTGCGCAAGTTGGTTCAGACTCTACCGAACTTCAGGAGCCGTCAATTCATCAACCTCACGCTTCAAGGACGACGGTGTACTAGGTCAAAATCGGTTTCTATTAATCTTTGGGATGGTCACTCTACGAGCGCCAGCCCAAAGAGGGGCAGCTGTAGACACCCGATTTTGACCCGGTCGAATCCCGTTTCGTTCCTTTTAGTATCCCATATTTTAAAATTTTAATTTTCTATTTTTATCTTTATTTTTATTTTATTTTATTTCATGCATACAAATAAGGAAAAACTGAAAATACAAAAAAAAAGGGTTTTAAGTGGATAGTGAATACAGTGTTTGTGGACGCCTGATTTTGACCCGGTCAAACCCCGTTTCGTTCCTACTAGGGTCACATATTTTAATCCTATTTCAAACTTAATTTTTTTCACTTTGTTTTATGTTATTTCATACGAAAAAATTACCAAAAAATTTGCGTATTGAAATGAAAAAAAAATGTTTTTTTGATTGATTGAACAGTGCAAAGCACTGTTCTTCTTCTTCCTCCCGCAGTTTCACAGAGAGCCACGGCCAGCCTCAACGTCGGCCACGGACGGCCTTTTCGGCCACCTCTGGCCACACCGACGACCCGGTCGAGCTCCCGGCTCCACCCCGAATCCATCCCCGTCCATTCGCGATCCTATCTCTCTCCCTCTCCGGTCACTTCCGTTCATTCTCTCTCCACCTTTCGGCGCCGAAATCGTCTATTCCGGCGCCGTACCCACCTCCTCTGACATCCGCCAGTGCTAGTCGTCGACGAGCCGCCCTTGCTGACCTCCCCGATCCTGTTCACACCGGCTCTCTCTCTCTCTCTCTCCCCCTCATAGCCGAGATTCGTACCACCGGCTGCCGTGCACGGCACCGGCGTTCTGACCGGCCGTACGGCGCCATCCTGTCCCGGCCGCCTCTGTTGACTTGCCCGGACCTCTCCCGTTCCAGCCGTACCGATCCCGGCCTCCAGCAGTTCGGCCGCCGTCTCCCCCGTCCATCCCATCTCTATTTTTGGAGATCTTGAAGACATCAAAAACACACATTGAACTCTCTCTTGAATATCCACTCTTAGACTCATGTGTTGAGCAAAAAAAATTCAAGAATCTTCATCCCGTTCCAAATTCCAATCCGCCGCCGACCCGAACGCGATTCCGACACCAACTTGGAGTTCTTCATCGATCCGAGCCGAGTCCGTGCGAATCATCAAGACCAAGCCCATGCCCGAGCCCGTGTGAATCGACGAGTCTTCCTCAAATCCCGAAGGTGCTCGACATCAACCAAGTCGAAGTCTTGTTCATTCCTCGACATCGTCATCATCGTCGGTTGTAGGTATAACTTCTTGATCGGGATTTAGGCATTATCCTTGTAAATAATTTCTTTTGTTTTATTTTATTTTCTTTTCTCCTTTTCAAAAATGTTTTACGAAAAATAGAAAATACAAAAAATGAGAAAATAAAAAAATTAGGATTCATGTTTTCATGAAAATATGGAAAAGGATCCTTGAAAAAAAAATGAAAACTTGTTAGTTAGGTTTTTTTTAGAATGAATATATATATATATTGCTCTTTTTTGAGGAAATATAAGAAATGATAAAATGAGAAAAACAGAAAAATCAAGAAAATCAAGAAAAATATATTTTTATATAAGAAAACCGGGGAATGACTAAAAATGGGTTGTGTAAAAATCGTAATGATGAAAAAAATCGTTCAAAGTCGGGTTTCAAAATTTTGTTCATAAACCCGACCACTTTTTCGAAGCATTTAGGTCAGCTCTGGGGTCAAAAATATATTTCAAAGTGGGTCTAAATATTTCCTAAGGTTTAGGGGTCATTTTTTGGAAGTCTCAAGTCTTTTCGGATCGAATCGGAGTCTTTTAAAAACCAGCCCAGCACCATTCCGAATTTTTCAGCTCTGGTTCTGATGCTTCTAGTGTGTTTTAGAATGGTCTTACATGTTGTGTAAATTTGGGGGTCTATTTTGAAAATTTGGATCATTTCGGGATCGATTCGAGGTCTTTTACCCTTTTTTTTTAATCTGTCCAGATTTATTCCGATTTTTCAGATCTGTCCCTGAAATTTTGTTTTCTTTAGAACAGTCCTAAGTGTTGATAGGCTCTAGGAACAACCCTTGAACTTTCAAAGGTTTACAAATCAGCCACAGATTTTTACCAAACTTTCCAGGTCAGCCCAAAACTTCAGCGAATTTACAGATTAGTCCTTGAGGTTTCAAATCAGTCCAGAAAATTTTATATGGCCCCAGAACTTCCTGGAATGCTTCAAATCAGTCCTCGGGATACTTTTAAGTTTTTTAAAGCTGGAAAATTTTTTTTTGAAATCTTTTAAGGTCCTGAACGATTTAACCCAAATTTTACGTCATTCTCCAATTTTTCGTACGTTTAACTTTCTCATTTTTTGAAAAAACTTGTTTTGATTGATTCGATCGGTATATAATTGTTGAGGAATTCTTATCGATGTGTATTACTTTGATTGCATGTGGGAAGGGAAAATTCAATGTATTGTGTGGATCAATGTAATTGGGTGGGTGTGAGAGAGAGAGATGATGATGGATGTATGTAATCCCGAATATAGTGAAAATCTTTACTTTCCGCACTTAGAATAGGACGGTTAGTGGCATGCTAGGGTCGTGGTACGAATTATCGAATTTCTCTCTGGACCATCGATTCGAACTTCGATCAAGGAAATAATTGGACAAATTAAAATGTGCGAACAAACGACCTACACTTAGGGACGGGTACCAAGTTTGGGCGTATTTTGGCTTTCGAGCTTCAAGATACGTAACAGGACCTCCGGACTCACATCTCGGTTTCAAGACCAACAACAACCTAGGTGGTTAGTATCATGATCACTTAGTGACTTAGGCGCCTAAACGGCCTTAATAAACGGTTTAGTGGCGACTCCAATCCAACACCGATTCAAAGTCCCAAGTTAGGCCTCGTGCGTGCCTCATGATCCTTATTCTTTTTCTTAAGTCGGAAATCTTGACGTCCGACAACGGCGCTAAACACCATATCGATATTGAAAAAAACAGAAGAGCAGGAGATAATAGCTAATCTACGTGACATTTGGTTCTCAAGATGCTCGTTCCACTGGGACACCCTGAAGCTCCCAAAGCCACAACTCCTTATGCATTCAATAATCAGGAAGATGGAAAGTGTACAAGGATTATGGTTGGAGATTTTAATGCTGTCAAGAGTACGGGAGAGGTACAACTCTGACATGGAAAAGCATAGAAGCATGTCGGATTTCAACTCCTTCCGACAAGAACTCAAGTTTATTAGATCACCCATCAACATGATGCTTATTCACATGAGGATAGGTTAATGTAACATGCTGAATGTGGTACCGATCAATGAGGATAGGTTAGCCCATCACCCATCCTCTACTCTTGGAGCCAGGGACATATTTAGAAACTTGTTTCGGGGAGGCGAAACTCCATATGATACTAATATAACGAGTTCAGAAGGCGAAATAAGATAATTTAATAAAAAATTAGATAAAATCAAATGAAATATGTATAATATGTTAAGAATTTTCCCAAATTCAAGGGAGCAATCGCCCCTTACCCCCCCTAAATCCATGACTGCTTGGAGCGTGATAAATCAATTACCTCATCTAATTCAAGCTGGTTATAGATACTGTAGTTGATATGATTGGTTCAAAAAAAAGGAATCTTAGAGGATTAGATGAGTTCCGTTTATATTGCTGTCTATTAATTCCTTAAATTACTTCATATAACCGTTCCTTTTCAGTTATTTGTGTGTGTTTATATACATTTTAATTTTTAGAGTAAACGACATTTTTATTTCCCAATTTTTTTTTGGACTTTTGCAATTTTCATCCTGATCCTTTATTTTTTTTTTATCATCCATACTCTCAATCTTTTAAATTTTTACTACTCTCATCCTACTGTTATATTTTTCATCCAAAAGTACGCTTTCCATCTAAAAATACATTTTCAATCAAAACATAATTTTTTTTAACATAAATATATCATAAAATTTTAATAAGAGGAAAGGAGAACTGTGAGACCATTCCTAATTAAGGAAGTGACAGTTACGTACAAGTGTACCATCTAAAAGTTGGGTTCATTCTGACTTAGAATGGGTTATCATTTGGTAGGAATGATATCTACTAATCAATCCTCAGCTAGGGATAAGTCAATTTTGGAGTTGATATGGATGTCAGTAGTGTTATGTTGCTACCATTTTGAAGTTCTAAAAATATTTTTATAATAAATATTATTTATGGATGAAAAATTCTTTTTTAATATATAAAATAATAGTAGAATTAAACTAGAAAAAACTCAAAATTTGAGAAGATGAATGGTAAAAAATAAATATTCAGGGTCAAAATTGTAAAGTGTAAAAATTAAAGATAAAAATATCCTTTTTCTTATTAATTAATATTTTTCACCATATTATTATAAGGTATGATTACTTGAAATTTTTTCTTGAACGAGGAGCTCCCGTTTTTTCTCCAGACGACCAAATCCAGTCATTCTACTCGCGCCATGTGTGGACTTACTATTATTAATAATGGAAAGTGCTGTATGAAGAATAATCAACGAAATCTCAAAAGATGAGTTGCTGAAAGTTAGCGGTGCGAGAAAATGCTATAACAGCTGTCAATTGCCACCGCACTCTTATTGAATTTTCTCATCAAATCAACTTGGAGGTGTAATCCTCCAAGAATTTCTCCATTATTAATTTGGAAAGCTTAATACCGTCAATTAGTTCTTTTTGCACAATTTTACGAATTGCTTCATTCAGTGTTCAATTTTACCTAAAGTGAGGATTGAACATAATTATTTCAATCAAATTTAATAAAACTGATTATACTATTTGAATTTTGAAGACCTCTTTTTTCTTCTTTTCCTTTTTTTTATTTATCTATTATCTATTATTGTTTGTGTTACGTCTCAATCCCACATTGATTGTGTAAGGAGATATTGCGTGCATATATAAGGCTTAATAATCCCAAGAATACCATCAATTAGTACTTTTGGGTGATGGACCAGTAGTGTTATGTAATCAATCTCACATCGGTTGTGCACAGAGGTGATATTGAATATATATGTAAGGCCCAATGATATCGAGAGAACTGATAACTAATATTTTTGGAAGATGGGCTCGTGGTATTATACATGGTATTGGAGCCAATTTTGGCCCACAACCATGGTGGATTGCGGGTGATATGTGCTAGGCTAACCACGAGCTGGAATCATGTAAATTGAACTCGGCTTGAGTGTCAGGGAGTTATACAAACTCGATCCAAAAGCCCAACAAGGCGATGGGATTATAAAGAGGAGTTTGTCATGCCCAATTCCATATCAATTGTGCAAGGAGATTTTGAGTGTATATGTAAGGTCAAATGACCTAAGCCCAATAACTAGTACTATTGAGTGATAGTCCCGTGATGTTGTAATATGTAAGGATGAAATGATTTTCATCTCACTTTTGAATTTTTTTCTTTATGCATAAAATGCGAATTTTTAATGACTTTTACATAGATAGCATAATGGGGGCACCATAATAAATTTCACATGCATACCCAGCCGGACATCTCTCCCCAACTACTTGCTTTGCTCCACTCCATGCTCCTCCCTCTCGAGAAACAGACAAAATTTCAGTCCAATTAAAAACAAAATCTTAAAAAATAGCACATTTTTAAATATTTTCTTAAATATCATTTCTAAAATGTTAAAGGAAATAGCATTTTTGTCTAAAGTCAAAATGCCAACCAATCTAGCATTTTCTTTGTATTGTGGTCAAAGTGAACACCATTTGTATCAATGTTTTATTCACAATTTTTTTTCAAAAAAAAAAGCCAAACATATTGGCATTTTTTCTTGAAAACAAAATGCTAAGCTTTTTCTTCAAAAGTAAATATTTAGTGTAATACACGATGACTTTATTTTATAAATCTCTCTCAACTTTTTATACATGTAAAATTTTTACAAAATTTTACAAGTGTCAACACCTGAGTAATGATTTATAAAACTAATTCTTCTACAACATAAATTCAATATTTACTCCTGAAATGTATTGTGAATTAATATTTGATGCATGATATAAAAAAATTCATTGTATAAATCACTATTCAGATGTTGACACTCATAAAATTTACTTTTAAAATTTTTTAAAAGTTTTATAGTGTAAAAATCTGAGTGAGATTTATAAAAAGAGTTCATACATGCACAAATGTTTCCAATTGACGACATTATTTTGTAAATATTTCTCAAATCTTTACACACATAAAATTTTTACAAAATTTGAATAGTAAATTTTACAAATGTCAACATCTGAATGGTGATTTACAACAAATTCTTACATATATCGCACATCAAATATTGATTCACGATATGTTTCGGGAGTACGTACCGAATATATGATACATAAGAATTCGTTGTATAAAATACTATTCATGTGTTGATAATTGTAAAATTTACTATTAAAAATTTGTAATAATTTTACGTGTAAAGATCTGAGAGAGATTTACAAAATAAGATCGTCAATTGGAAACAACTATATATGTATGAGCTCGTTTTGCGAATCTCACTTAGATCTTTACAAATAAAATTTTTAAAAGTAAATTTTATAAGTGTTAACACCTGAATGATGATTTATGTAACAAATTCTTATATTTCATATATTGAATATCAATTCACGCTATATTTTGGGTGTAAATACTAAATGTATGATATATAAGAATTTGTCATATAAACTATTACTCAAGTGCTGACACTTTAAAATTTACTATTAAAATTTTGTAAAAATTTTACGTGTAAAAATATAAAAGAGATTTATAAAATGAGGTTGTCGTATATTACACACTAAATATTTACTCCTAAAGAAAGCGCAAATGTAGTTAGCGTTATGTTTTCAAGTAAAAATATCGATCTGTTTGGCAACACTAATGCAAATGACGATTTCACTTTGACCAAAATATAAAATAAAGGTTAGATCGGTCAACATTCACTTTTGACAAAAATACTATTTCGTTTGACATTTTAGAAACGATACCTGCGAAAATACTTAAAAATGTGCCTTTTTTTAAATTTTTCTTAATTGAACTGTACTTTTGCTTGATTCTCCCTCACTCCCCTCTTTTCTCTTTTATAATTATTGATAGTTTTTCTACTCTCTTTATCAATAATTCACACACTCAAATTAAATATCATAATTTTATTTATGATAATTTTCTTTTAAAAACAATATAGCCCAAAAATGTAAATAAACTATTTTCACTCAAAAAAATCATTATAATTAATTCTTTAAATTGTATGTGACTCAGTTCAAATTGAATACACCGTGCCGATGAGCCTCTAGTTAATATCAAAATCACCAATGACACTTCGAATTTCAAGCTTCTGTTTACGTCCTGCGGGATACGATAAATCACCTCCTACTACACTTTAAACATTTTGATATAAGAAAGAGACAATTCACTTTGCCTTTTTTTTTTAGTGTTAAATAAAATTTCCATTGATAAGGCACCAAGAAGATACAAAAGCATATACAAAACATATTAAGGATGTACAAAGAGGGCCATGAACTTCACACAAAAACCAGTATGTTTACGAACCAATGAGTCCCTCACTACATCCTTGGCTCCACTTAGCCTTTTACCCCGTGCATTACATGAAAATTTTGAACACTCAACCTTAGTCAATTGAGCTAGGAATTCAACAATACAAACAACACATGCTAGAATTAATATCCGAACAAAGCAGCTATGACCAAGTCAATTACACAAATCAGTTTTCCTTTATATATTATATCACAACATTGGTTTTGGTAACTGACAGTTGAAATCGTAATTGGAGCCGCTTCAAACCAGATCCTTAATTTATTACTCGGATCTAACTCGAGCTTTATTGGAAGCTACCCAAATCCTACTATATCAGGTAGGTTCCTATATATGCCGGCTGTATTCAATACCCTTGTAAACACAAATTAGTGACAAAAAACTACTTTTTTCCCAAAAGGAATTTCACAATCCAATAATAAAACCCGGGATGTGCAGAGATACTCTACCATTTATTAGTCAGACTACATGTGACAAACACGGCATGAAAGCACTAGTCTAAGGTACAATCAGTTGACAAACTTTAGACTAAATAGAGAGATTTTCCACTTCAGTTTTGGAAAAAAGTCTCACTCACTTATCTGCCTTTCCGACGATTCCTTGTTGCAGCACAGTCGGAGCAGTACCACTTCCCTTTTGGCCTTTCTTTCAGACCCACGCATCCAAAATGGAACCACTCTATCTTACACTGTGAAGGACCAAGAATTTCTCATATCAGGGATGAAAGAACATAATCTTCTATAACAGAAAAAATGGTCCTATCATATAATGCAATTCCATGCTTCTCATTTTCGCAACTTACACGCCTAAGTAAGTTCAGAGAAAGTTAAAGAAAAGGAGTTTCCATCAGGCAAATCCACTCTTCTGAGCCAAACATCAATTCCACAAAACGAAAGCAAAGATCATTCGACGACTATTACGTACATTAGGGTTGTCACATGCAACCATTTCCCCAAAGCTGACTTGGTTGCAGAAGCAGTAGGTGGGCTCATTAGGGTCCACTGGTAAGTCCAAATCCATGCCAGCAGAATTCGTCGCTGCTGCTGTATTAGCTACTTCTGTTGCTGATGCCACAGCTGCTGCTGATGCAGTTGCCAATCGCGTCCTATGATAATGAGGTACCATAAAAGAACAGTTCGCACTTAATCGTATTATTGTTTGAATGGTATTTCCAAAATCAATTCTTAGAACAGAAAAGAAATCAAACATCAGGCGCAAATTCAATAAACTTTATTCCAACATCTAGATCACAATAAATCACAGTACTTTTAAGTTGATGTCAGTGACAAACCTGTAATAGAACCTAAACAGGTAAAATCATCCGGACGCAGTACGAGCATGATCACATAAAAATATCTCATCCTATCGCACACTGTACAGTTGATAAAAAGCATCACTTGTTTAAACTTACTGATGTTAACGGATAAAGGAAAGGTGAACTCTCTGTCTTGTCTCTCAGGATTTTCAATTCAGCCTTTCTGTGTTCTTTTTCAATCAAATCCTAAGTGAAAAACAAATGTTCATGATTGTTTCATTGCATGTAAATCTTGTCAATTTCGAAAAAAGGTTGCTGTTTAAAAGTTTAACATTATAAAATATATAAAATTAACATATCACTAATAGCTGAAGTGGGGGATAGTGGATGCTCTCGGTGCAAGTTAGCAGGTTAACTTGCACTTTGATACCGCCCATCCACGTGTCACTCTCAAACACCACCATTGGATTATTACCAAAGGAAGGATGACAGAGAAGACTGCTGCCTCCGGCAGCCGCAGAGAGCTCTGATGCTTCCCAAAATGCAAATTCGCTGCTGCTGGAAGGAAACTCAAATGGAAATGAGCACTGAACCAGCAGACCAGAAGTCGACAAAGGCATGGACCAAACTCTTTGCAACTGAGACAGACACCAAGCTAAATTATATCCCTGCAAACAAAACCCTAGAAAACGGCATACTAAAGCTGCCCCAAGAAGTGATTCAAGGAGGAATTCGACAATGGGACCACACTCTTGTGGGATACTTTGTGGGAGAGGCACCGGACTAGAAGCTTATCATTGCAATGGTGAACAAGATCTGGAGTAAGAAGGTTCAGGTCCGAGTCTCCAAAAAAGGCAACTAGTATGTTTTCCAATTCCTTGAAACAACTATAATGGACTGGGTGTTTGACACTGGGCCATGGATAATAGACAAAAAATACTTGGTGTTCCAAAAGTGGAGGTATGACTTATCGGGCAGTGAGAAATGTTTTGATAAGCTACCTATTTGGGTGGTTCTCCGAAATCTGCCTATGCATTTGTACAATGCAGAAGGAATTAGTTACATAGTGAGTGTCATTGGGAAGCCTTGTACATAGACAAAGGCACGACAAATCAAGCTCACCTAGATTTTGCCGAAGTTTGCATTGAAGTGCAGGCTGATAAGGAAATTGAACAAACTATAGAAGTGGGTGTCGGAAATAACCTGGCCGCTTAAGTACAGGTGGTGGTGCCATGGATGCCGGCTAAATGTGGAAATGCTTGGAGTTTGGACATAAATGTGATGACAAACCAATAATGGAAAAACCAGAACAGCAAGACTCTGAAAATGCTCACCCGGCTGAGCGCAGTTTAGGAAAAATGAGGAAGAACAGGAGGATCACATAACAGAGCCCAAGTACTCTAAAATCAACAACAAAATGGAGCAACAAGAAGCCAAGTCTGTCCAAAAAGTGCACTCGAATGCTGGGAAGGTGATAGGACCCAGCAATAATATGGAATAGAAATTGGTTGGTTGCATTCGAGAGGCAATCCACACTCCCAAAGAAAAGAAAAGAATGACGGTAAACAGGAAAACTCACTGAAATCCACTCATACCATAGACGATCCTAATGACACCCTATAAATAATCAAACCCTACTAAACTAAACTAGGAAATAATCATAATTAATAAGAGATATATTCCATTTGCCTCTCAAATCACAAAATAACCAAAATAGCCAAAATAAACAAAATAACCCTAAGATTCTATCATTACTCCCCGCCCAATGAGACACCTTGTCCTCAAGGTGCAAATCAGGAAACTGTTGGAGAAAGGTAACAAATTCTTCCCAAGTCGCATCATAGTTGGGAAAATCTTTCAACTAGCTAAGCACTTTAGTTTTGCGCAATCTCCTCCCTCCAAAAAGCTAGAAACTCCACCCCTGATGCTCCTTCCTCCATGGTTGTAGCCTCTCATGTGGTACCTAGTATCTCCAACAGTACCTCCGATTGCTACTTCTACAATCGGCAGCGAACCTGCCAAGAAGGTCGCTGCTTTGACAATTGGGTCGCGCTCGCTACGGGAGACTCCTCCAATCCTCATGGTCTCATCATCCCTCCTGCATCTCCTCCTACCCTTGTTTATCATTGATGGGTCCCTCATGGTGTCTTGGTGATGATTCCCTCGAGGTTGGCTTCATATAAAGCTCCAGCAACCGATCCATCTCGGCCTCCAACCTCCAGAGCCTGTCGCTGATTCCTTGCAGGCTAGGGGCGAGCCTCTCCCCCATCAAAGTGAGTCTTTCCTCCATTGATGCCTTCACTTGCTTGACTTTGGAGTCAAGCTTCTCTTCTAGTGCTTCAATCCTTTTTGTCAACATCGCCCATGTATCAAACGATTTGATACCAATTTGATAGGACCCAATGATAATATTGAATAGAAATTGGTTGGTTGTGTTCGAGATGCAACCCACTCTCCCAAAGAAAAGAAAAGAATGATCGTAAAAAGGAAAACTCACTGAAATCCACTCATGCCCTGGACGATCCTGATGACAGGATATAAATAATCAAACCTTAATAAACTAAACTAGGAAATAATCATAATTAACTTCAGAGACATAAAATAACCAAAATGGCCAAAATAAACAATAACCGTAAGATTCCATCAGAAGGCAGAAGTTGTAGCTTCTCACCCAAAGGAAGAGGAATATGAGTCACCTGATACCAACCAGAAGAGCCCCAACTTTCCAATCCCTGCCCAGTCCCAGGAAAAAGAGAAAAAAAGGGGAATTGACCATGGAAGTTAAAACAAGAGGTAAAAGAGGCAGAAGGAAAGGAGGGGGCACAGGCATGCCATCTTCCTCAAGATGATAGTATCAGTTTGGAATACAATGGGTTTCAATGACCCCTTAAAACATGATGCTGTAAGGAACCATGTAAATTTAAGGAAGATAGATGTAACATATCCGGTAGAAACAAAAATAAAGAAGCCAAAGGAAGCTAGTATTCCACTAAAATGGAGGAATTGGAACCGCGTAAGTAACACTGATGGAGAAGCTCTAGGAAGAATACCGCTAATTTGGAAGCCTCGTGTTTCCTTAGCAGTGCTGGAATCCAATGCTCAGTATATACACAGCAAGATAGATGGCGAGGAGTGGGGAAGCATATACTTGACCTTTGTTTATGGGTCAAATGCAGTAGATGGAAGAGCAGAACTATAGAGAGAACTCTCATGCATAGGGAGTAATATGAGTGGGAGCTGGACCATCTTAGCAGATTTCAATGTTGTCCTGAATCCAATGGAGATATGTGATAATGCTGAGAAAAGAGCAAGAGAAAGGGGTATGACAGATTTTGCAGCATGTGTGAATGATCTGCACCTCATGGATCATGCTGCATCATCATCACTAGAATTCTTGGAGCCAGGTATTTCAGATCATTCTCCAGCCATAGTAAGAATTAAAAAAAATCAGAGAACTTGGGTCTACATCCTTTCAGATTCTACAACCATTAGGCTGATGGTCAGAAATTTATCCCGCTGGTACAAAGTGTATGGCAAGAACCTACGAGTGATCCTATACACAAATTGTATACGAAATTGAAGAAACTCAAAGCTTCCTTGAGAACATGGGGGCAGCAACATAGTCAGGAACTCACCACGCTCAAGCAGCAGCAGATCAAGATCTCCCAACTCCAAAAAATGATAATGGAGGGAAATAGGGAACAAACTACTTTGCAACTAAAGGCATAGGAGAGGATGCTCATGATAGAACTGATACGGAAAGAGAAGGCTATCTTGAGACAGCTGAAATTAGGGGATCAAAACAATAATATTTTTCATCGAGTGCTAAAGACAAGGGCTGCCAGAAACAATATTAATGCATGCGAAACTGAGGAAGGAGTTGTATTGGAAACTCATGAGGAAATGAAAATAAAAGCTGTCCTACTTTTTAAAACGCTGTTGGGGAGTGAAAACAGTGAAGTACTAGCATCAGAAGATGTCCTGCTACAACTCATCAAAAGGAAACTAAGTACAACTCAGCAGTGAGAGTTGCAAACCAATGTGACTCCTCAGGAAATTAGAGAAGCTGAATTCTCCCTCAATGGAAACAAAGCATTAGGAACGGATGGCGTAGTCATTCAGCCAACCCAGACAAGCAAACTCCACAAAATAATATCTCTTATTCCTAAGAAGCAGAATTGTGAAACAATGAGAGATTACCAACCAATATCTAAAGTTGTAACACATTTTATATGTGCATTTCGAAGATATTCGCAGACTAAAGTTGGTTCTGCCCAGTTTGGTGAGCATGAGCCAAACAGCCTTTATCCAAGGGAGAAGCATCAAAGATAATATCCTAATGGCTCATGAGTTAGTGAGAAACTACCATAGGAAAGACATTACCCCAAGATGTACAATTAAGATAGACCGTCAATAGGCATTCAATTCTGTGGATTGGAATTTCTCGAGCATCCTCTTAAGGCACTGGATTTCCCATAGGTATGCTCGCTGGATTATGGCCTGCATCTCCATATCGTGGTTCTCTGTATCTATCAATAGCTCTCTTATGGGATTCTTTAGAGGTGCAAATGGATTATGCCAAGGTGAACCGCTTTCTCTGAATCTTTTGCCCTCACAATGGAGGCACTAACACAGTTGGTTGATCGTGCAGCAGAATAAGGAAAACCATCCGAAATGTAAGGGTGTAAATATCACACACCTAATTTTTGCACATGACCTGATGGTTTTTACAAATGGGTCTGCCTCTGCAGCACACTGCAGCAATTCTCTTGCCTGTTGGGATTGAGGCTGAATGCAGCAAAGACAACTTTTTTGTGCAGGGCTGACAGACCGAAAAATAAGTGAAATAGAAGAATGCTCAGGTTTCAAGAGAAGTCAAATCCAGATCAAATATCTGGGAGTACCACCGTTTCAACTTAACTTAGAGCAGCTGATTGTGCCATCTTAATTGAAAAGATGGTCTCCAGAATTACCAGTTGGACTTCCAAAAGTCTATCATTCGCTGGCCATCTTCAACTTATATCATCTGTTCTAAACAGTATGGTCCATTACTGGTTTCACCAGTTTATATTGCCCAAGAAGATCATCAAGCATGTGCAGCAGATCTGCTCTTCCTTTATCTGGAAAGGTGATAAAGGCAAAACCAGGGGAGCAAGGGTCAACTGGGATGACATCTGCCATCCTAAAAGGGAAGTAGGATTGGGGCTCAAGAACTTGAAGAAATGGAGCCAGACTTGTGTTTGGAAAAACCTATGGCAAATCTTGATAAATGGGAGATCGTTCTAGGTTGCATGGGTCTCAAGATATCTACTCAAACAGACCAGCCTCCAGAAAGTTAAAGAGAAGAAAAATGACTCATGGAGTTGGCATAAGCTAATTAACCTCCAAGCTATTTTCAGACCTTATGCGAGATAGAAAATTGGAGACAGGACTAAAATATTGTTTTGGCAAGTTCTAATCCCTACATGAGGATGGTATATGAGCGTGTCAGTGTAGATTAATAAGATTATTTATTTTTCAGAAAGAAAAATATCATGGTTATTTCTATAACAAAAGAAAAATAAATGGAGCACTGGGCTGAAGAAGAAATAAGGAAGTGGAGCCACTATTATTGCCGCCCCTCCACCACCTTGGCTACATTCTCTCTTCTCCTACCAAACTTGCTGACCCCTGATCGCATGAAATCTGTAAGCCCAAGCAGACTGTGCAGCTTGATTCATAAGTTCGTTCCTCCTTCCCACTCTCTCAGTCCTCACCATTATTTTCCCTAGTACTTCTAGACAGTGGAACTTCGGTGGGAAGCTTGAGCTGGACTGGAGACAACTCAACCATCCAATTCCATAACAGTGAGACCAACTACAATCCAAGCACAACATCGAGATACTGACAGTAACCACCACAATCTCCATTTAAGCCCTTTTGTCAGACAAGAAAGGGTCCTCTCTCTTTTTGTCAATACAGCATACATGAGAGGCAGGGTGCTCCATCACTTTATCACCTTGTTACTACCTGTGCTCCCTGGTTCTCATTATCCTAACTGAGATTGTTTAATTTAACTGGATTAGGCTTATTCTGTGCTTTCGAATACAACACCAAGAATTTAATATTTATTCATACTGCTGCCAATATCTGCAACTATAATTGAGTAGACACAGCTTTTGTTTCAAAGTGCAGAAATGAGGAAGAAATAGTTTTTGATCCAAATAAAACAACCTAGACCCAGTGCCACCTTTATCTGCCGAATCCTAATCAATCCTGACCCTGCAGTGTGAGTGTCGATTTCCTACTTGGATTTTTCCCAGTTGTGACCCATGTTGATTACAAGGGGGATGGTCAAATCTGCATAGGCTCAACTATCTAGTTGGATTGAGTCCACATGGAAGCTTTCAGGCAAGTGTAAATGCAACTGAGTGACAGTCCCCCAACTTCCTCAATTTCGTTCAGAATCTCTCTCTCTCTCTCTCTCACACACACACACTCACACACACACACACAATTGTTTAAAGAATATAAAACGTGTTCTAGTGAATATACTGGAAATTTATGTTCCGATATTTCAAAGAACTTCTAAAATCCTTTAAAGAATCAGTATGCATTCTCCATAATCTAGATGACATGATTAAAATTAATGCGAGAAATGGAACAGAAGATATCAAAATGATTGGAGTGCCCAAAGATTAATGGTAGTAAATCCAGTAAAATTAAAATATAAGACAGAAAATTACTTCTTACGCCCTCCTCTACTGGTTTCAGAACCCTTTCCAGACCTAGAACCATGGTTGGGATTTGCGGCAGCCATCCCAACTGATGCAATATCCGTTTCTGACGAAAAAAAGAAGGGGTTTTAGAGCTACATACTAAGTAAACCATGCTCATGTAAGGATTAGAATACAATCAGATGTATCCATTGAGTAACCAGTTCAATATTATTAATTTCAAAAGAAAATCTGACAAGCTTATCAAGCTTCCTTCTGCCATTTCCTTCTATACTGAAGTTCCCATCATCAAGCTAGTCGCGGCGGCCAGTACCAAACTTCCCAAGATAAGATAAGCAGTTTTGCTCTTTTAGAATTACATTAAATGCCATATCTGGGCAATTTTTCAAATTAGATTGATTGCTAAGCAGAAATCCATATTTTACTACCTGAACTTTATTTTTTCATATTCAAATCTGTGTTCAAAGAATTAACTGAATCTTTATCAGCTAATTCATCAGGCATTGCTAGTTCTAGCAGGTCATGTTGGTTTAACAATAATTTCACTTTTATGGCACATTTGGACTGCAGAACTTTCCAGCCACAATGTTGATCAGCTGATTTGGTCCAATTTTGAGAACATTGAAGAAATGGGGATTGTATACTTGAAAGATACGCATTCCAAGAGGTTGGCACAAGTGAAAGAAAGTTCCCTAAAGCCCTTAAAAGAGATACTTGAACAATTAAATGAGCAATGTCAATAAGTTAAGGCCGGAAAAAATGCTAAAATAAATGCAGTACCACGTCGCAGCTCTTCACTGAACTTCTTTAGATGCTGATCGAGCTGCTGTATATGTTGATCCACCTGATTCACGTTTTATGCAGGAGTAAAACAGACCAGCCAACATATATAGATAAACATAATGCGCACAAATAAATACATGCTGCCTCAAATTGCATAACCATAAGTCTAGTGCTTATAAAACATATCATAGGAAAGGCATAAAAATATCCAGAATGAAGAGGGGGGAAGGTCATTTTAAACTGCCTATTTCAAATCCTGTGTCTTAATAGCAACAAATTGATCTAGACCAAGCACAGTAAATTGATCTACAATTCAAGCAATGTTTTGATTGTCAAGATTAATGTTGTATTGAGTATCGGATTGATATATAGAAAATATGCTCGTCATTGAACCAGCACCAGAATCATCTAATTAATTGCCAGCATAAAATAACAATTTTTTTCTTTGTCACACTGTTAATAGCCACCACAGGACACTATCTAGGAACAACACTTAGCCTATCATTGGGAAAAGAAAAATGCTAAGTTTACATATTTAGCAAGCAACATAAAAAATATACTCCAACAAGCAGATGAATTGACTCAGTTCTGTAAAAACACAAGCAAATCAGTGGAAGAAGATAGACCAGCTACGGCACTGAACACTATTGCCATGTGTTGGTTTGTACTTGAAAAATTTGTATTTGACCATCTTCCTTGAAAAAGGTGTCAATTAACAAGGCACTCCAACCATATATGAAGTACAACTTCATGACATACCAATAATTGAAAGTACATGGCACAAAAATAAATGGAATGCCTGGAATATGGAGGAGGCTTAAAGAACAAAACAATTGACCATATCCTTAAAAGCTTGAGCTCTTACAGACATGCTAAGAGTGCAGTCACAAGCATATGTTAACATATCCATTATATACACAGGTTCATATCAACTTTAGAATTCAAGCTTTTCCTTACTTTTTCACTGTTAGAAGAGGAAGTTTCATTAAGTACCTAGAAGTAGCAATTTATTTTTGAATGGTTTAAAAAGAATTGAATGGGAAGCAGCAATTTATGTATGTACATGTATATAGATATGTACAAGACAGTCAACCACATATAAAAGGTATCAGCAAATTACCCAATTGTTAGCATCCCTAGTAGGTTTACTGCTGTATTTACATCCAAACTCAAAGAAAAAGGAAAATAATAAATAAATGAATCAAATTGACAAATCAAGATCTTCTTATGGTTTATTCATGCCATGCTTAAAAGTTTATGGGAAGGCAAAAGACAACCATGAGAATAAAACAATAGTAGCAGCACTATCGTGTCATCTACACTGAAATAACACACAATTAATAGTTTATATCACACCGGAAGTAATCAATAGATAATTAACATGTGCAAAGATTGTTGATACCAACTCATATGCCTGGGCAGCAAGGGCAACTTTTTCATCTGCTATTCTAATGCTATGCTTTTGCTCATCGAGGGCCTCATCTGAGAACCTAAGAAGTGAAGTATCAAGAGTATTTCCAGATTTTATTGCTTGCTTCATATCTTCGATTTCTTGCTCACAGCGCTGCTCATTCTGTCGTTTAAGATCTGCCATACAAACGTATACAAAGTATCATTTCCATTAGAAGTCTATTATGTCCACTTTTATATAAATATAGAGACAACTTTTGCCACAATACGCATCTGAAACTCAAGGAGTACCTCTGACTGATTTGCTTCATTAAGAACAATGATATAAGGGAAAAAGATAAGAGAGAGGGGCATTGCTTTTATGGTAAGAGAAAGTGAAGACCACCGATTGTAAACATGGCATCATGCCATCATCTACAACTACAATACTAACAGACAGAACAACTGATCATTGCCTAATTAATAGATTTCCTAATAGAGAATTTATTTGACAGTAAAAGGATAAGAGAACAAATGAATGCCATTGAAGATGCCCTTGTGAAGTAGTCAGACTAAGAAACCAGGTGAAATACAGCACCCACAAAACCAGGTTGAGATCAGTGATCAGGAAGCTCTGGAACCAGGGAGAAATCAGAGTTATTTCACATTACAATTTTATTGTAATGCAGAAGAGCCTAACTAATTCCCTATATAACTATAAACCAAGGTGACATGAAAACATCTCCACAAATTGTCTTAACAATACGACCCTAGGAATTATGAGCCAAAGGGAGCTATATTATCATGATCCTCCACGTACATATTATCATCAAATGTACTGAGGCATTTGTTGGCTCCAGTGCTCTCTTAAGGACCGGGGCAAACAATGAAATTACCATAGAACTATAAGAGGACAAAACAAAAGCAAGAATGAAACAGTTGTGTTCCTTGCATTAAGCAGCAGCACAAAGATGCAAAATTGCTCCGTGAAATAAGTATGAACATTAGCAGTACCTTCTAAGCTTTTGTCAAGATCGCGTAGCAGTCTGTACTTCTTCTGCAGTGCATTGGCGAGGGCATCAAGGTCAGCGAAATCAAACCCACCTACATTCCATGGATTATCCCACAGGAAATCAACACAAGATAAAAGAATTGAAACAGCACAAGAGAAGTTCCATGGTCAAGTCCGATATGGCAAACAGATTAGGGTTCATTTCGTCGATTGAAGGGGAAGAAACCTACAGAGCACTAGGACCAGTTCACTCTTCAGATTGTGATAGACGGAACCTACCGGGTTGAAATTCATCGACGGAGGACATTTTCACGGGCTTTGGGGGATTCTGATTGATTCGATTCGAGGACTCGCATGAAGTGGCGCCTAATTTTACACTCTCCACCGAAACATCATTTTCAGGTTCAGGTATGCAAATCCCGTTTTTCTTTCGTTTTCTTTCAGAGATGCCTTTTAGGCTTGTTTGGCTCGAGGGGTGAGGGGATTTAGGGAGGGGAGAGTTATAAAGATTTATGAAGGTGGACTTTCGTAACCCTCAATGGGATTGAAATATTGGCTTAGAGGATAAACCTCCATAACCATCATATTTTAATTTTTCAAATAAGAGCTGAACTTACACCTACATAAATATCCATAAACCTCCACTTACCCAAATAAGGGTTATACTTGCCCCTCCATAACCCTTATTATCCCTCAATCCAAACATACCCTTAGGGAAGTAAATGGACAGATCGAACCAGTTTTTTTCGAAGTTATTGGGTTTCAATTATTTTTAGTTCGATTTTTTAAGTTAAAAAATAGTACCGAAAACGATTTAGGGATCATGAAAATTACCCACTTCGAGTTCAGTTTTTTCAGACGATCTTTTTGGGTTCAATTTTTATAATAATAACATATTAAATACAAAAATAATAAAATAACATTATAATGAAAGAGAAATACTAATTATAAATTATTTTAGTGTAGCAAGAAAATCAGAAATATAAATATGAATCAAGATTCAAGTTTAAAAATATCAAATATATTATTTGTATTGTCAAAATCTAATAATAAAATAGTTTATTACATATAATATAATTTAATATCATTTCACATTTCGAGACGCGCTGAGTTTTTAGGATCGGGGCCCAAATTCCCAATCTGGGTTTAAGTTTTGAATTTATCCCGTGACCCATGAATCTGATTTTTTTTTGTTAAGGTTTGGTCTTTTTTAGGTTTTTAGGTTTTCGATTTCTGGTTTTTTACTTACATCCCTAATGCCTTAGGAGTTTGGTCTCACTACTTTAAATTTTTATTTTTCTTTAGGTTTTACTTTATTTTTAAAAAATAAATGATTTAAATTTAAAAAAAATTATGTAATTTTAATTTATTCCCAAATTAAGTCAAATTTTTAAGTTTAAATAAAAATTATATACTTATATTTCATTCTCGAATAAGGTCAAATTTTTGAAATTTCAAAAAAAAATTTATTTATTGACAAGATGGACTAATGTATTAAAATATAAGGTGATATTCTTATGTAACATACTCTACTTGATTTTTATCACGCAGTTACAAATCAATAAAATTAGCATTTTTTTAAAATTAACTTAATAATTTTCTTTTAAATTAAGATTAATACTAGTTATGAGAAAATATTAAGAGAATTTAATATAAAAATTAATAAAAATTAATAAAAATTGTAATGTATTTTTATTGCGAGATAAAGAAAAAAATTTATAAAAATTGATCACCTAAGTATTTAGTGTTAGATTAAATGAAATAATTTGTTTTAATAGTAAAATAAAAAAAAAAGAGTAAACCACCTACTTTTTTTCCTATAATTTACCTTTTCTTTTTGTGTATTCCATTTTTACTAGGAATTGGGTCAAATATAAAAGTGTTTAGGGTCAAAAGTGACACAATTTTTCACCAGAATTACAAAAATAGCACTAAGTTATAACAAATTGGAGAAATAGCACCAAGTTGTGCTAATTGTCATTTTTACCCATCTATTTGTCCTTTTGCTCTTGTCCATCTTAAATGAAATCTCTTTTCCCTCCAAAAACTTTCACTCCCTCTCTCCTTCCCTCTCTCTCTAGCACTAAGTCTCTCTCCTTCCCAGTCGACCCCGAGCTGCTGAGTTGCCTGAACTCTTGAGCTGTCGAGCTGCCGCTCCTCCCTCCCTGGGTGCCGAGCCCTGCTCCTTCCTCTCCGGTACCGAGCCAAGTTGTTGCTTCTCTTCCCCGCAGCCCCCTCCCTCCCCGGGTGCCTAGCCCTGTCCTTCCTCCTTGGTACCGAGCCGAGCTGCCCAAGCTGCTACTCCTTCCTTCCTCCCCGGGCCAAGCAGAGCTGCCTGAGCTGCTGCTCCTCCCTCCTCCTCAGTGTCGAGCCGAGCTGCTTCTGCTGCTCCTATCCGTTCACTTTCTGTCTCGGTAACACCTAGTAGTTCGGCCACCTTTGATGGTAACTCCCCTTAGTCAAATTTCATTAGAAGGTCTATTTTCATTCTCAATTAACTAGGTCCCGGTAAGAGAAAAATAGGTCCTGAAAACCAATGGCTTAATCAGATTTCATTGGAAAGTTAATTTTCCTTCTCTGTTAAATAGATTCCAGTAAGGAAAACATAGGTCCCGATAAAAGAAAACTAGACCCCGAAGACCAGTGCCTTAGTTAGATTTCATTAAAAGCTTTATTTTCCCGGTAATGGAAAACTAGGTCCCGATTAAAGAAAAATAGGTCCTGAAGACCAATGCTTTAGTCAAATTTCATTGAAAACTATATTTTCCTTCTCAGTTAAATAGGTCTCGGTGAGGGAAAAATAGGTCCCGATAAGAGAAAAATAGATTTCGGTGAAAGAAAAATAGGTCCTGAAGACCAATGCATTTATCATATTTCATTAGGAGGAAGTGCAGGCACTGTGGGTCGTATATTCATCTATCATCCAATTATCCAAATAGAGTTGTGGATACAAATCAACTGAGTTTGTCTAACAACTACAGTCGCTCATCTAGTAATTGCCGATGCGGCAATTGCCATCAAATAAGTCACTACGAGCAAAGATGTCCAATGAGAGCATGACTCCATAATAGAGAAGAAGTAGATACATGACTTTGCTTTTATGTAATATTCGAATCTTATATGTATTTTCATCGTAAAGCCAATGTAATTCAATGTTTCTAATGAAATATAACTAAGGCATTGGTCTTCAGAGCTTATTTTTCTCTTATACAGACCGATTATTCTCTTACTGATATCTATTTTCGCCTTACCAGGACTTATTTAACTAAGAATGAAAATATAGTGTCTAATGAAATTTGACTAAGATATTGATCTTCGGGACCTATTTTTCTCTTACCAGAACCTTTTTTCCCTTACCAGGATCTATTTAATTAAGAACGAAAATAGAGTTTCTAGTGAAATCTGACAAAGACATTGGTGTTCGAAATCTTTTTTCTCTTACCGGGACCTTTTTTTTTCCCTTTATCGGGACTTATTTTTCCTTATCAAGGCCTATTTAACTGAGAAAGAAAATAGAGTTTATCATGAAACCTGACTAAGGCATTGGTCTTTAGGACCTATTTTTTTCTTACCGTAACCTTTTTTTTTTTTACCGGGACCTATTTAACTTAGAAGAAAAATAGAGTTTCTAATGAAATACGACTAAGGCATTGGTCTTCATGACCCATTTGTTGCTTCGTAAAGTATGATAAATTTTCCAATAACTGTGTCTTGAAGTGTCAGTGACCAAAGCCAACACCCCCAAGCCATCACCCGAACAAGAGTTATGCAGGTATGTATTCGACTCGAGTGGCTACCAGTAGATTCACACGTCGCACAGCTGTTTAACTCGATCAAACTCGTGTTACTTCTCATTGTTGAACAAATGCATTGACGCATGAAGCTGACTCTTAGTTGCATTCGAGAGAAACTTACTGGTCACCCTTGCAGCACTTGCAGAAGAGTCTAGGAAGGGTGTGTAAAACTATAAGTATGTCTGCAGTTCCTGCAGCAGTAATACTATTGGAGATCCTTAGCGCAAACATAACCAAACTGCTTATCTGGTAGATAGTAAAAACAAAGGATCAGTAGGTTGGCAGCATTCCAAGATCAAAACAAGAGATCCCGATGAACTAAGCCCGTGGCTTCTGAAATCGATGGAGGATCAAATGGCACAATCGAAAAACCTGTAAAAGTTTAGAGAACAATAATGTAGTTTGTTCGTGTAGTTTACAAAGCCGTACTCATAAGTTAAAAGAGTAGTATTCTCCTGCTCATCCATTTGAAGCAAGCTTCTTTAAAGCGTTGGCACTCAAATATTGTTGCCATGGAAGCCAAACGGTGAAGACATCCCTTAACTAAGGTAGACAGAGAAGCAGCCCATCTGAAATTCCTGGTTTTGTATGCCTTAAAGCCCTCCCATCGGCAATAAGTATCGGTCATGAAGAGGGATCGATTATTTTATAGTCGTGCTTCTTCCTCCGGCCTCGATGGTGGGCTTTCTAGTCCGAGAACGAGTTCTCACTTACCATCTCCTGCTTAGAATTTGTATCTGCACGTTATGAAACAAAGATTACGAGTATTACTAAGCTAGGCAGGTAGCTTTCAAGAACGCCGAATCAAAGAAATCATATGATGTCACGTGAGCACGAAACTAAACCATCAAAACCAGCAAGAGAAACAGAATAAAATCATATAACTAAACCATCAAAACCGTCAGAAACATTATAGCAACACAACATCAGAATCTTTTTACCAAATTCAAACTCCAAAAATAAGAAAACTATATTGTTTTGTTGGAGGTCGATGTGGCATTTTTGTCAATGCATAGCAACAACAATATGTAGAGCTCATCATCTTCCAATAAGCCATTTCTTTGCTGTGATGAAAGCGCATTTCTTTTCTCTAATACATTGTCCTCCAACATGTACATATCTGATAATTGTGTAAAAGATTTATTATGCGCATGCTTTTCAGGCCTAGATTTGAACAAGATAATCGAGTTTGACTTGGTTTATGTGCTTAATTATGCAATCTTTCCTTGTTGAACATAACGGAGTTGACATTGTTAAAAGTCGGGTTTATTTTAAGAATGTTGATACTCGTGAGGTATTTTATGATGTAGATACATATTAGAAGATCAACCGGGTCTCGAAGATGAATCCTGACTAAAGACAGAAGCTGAATAGAAGAGCAGAACAATAGGGGTCGCGACACAGAATCGCTGCACCAATGAAGCCAGTGAAGAAGGATCGCAGCACAGGACCGTGATCCAAAACAGCTCAGCAGCGAACTCTGGAGATTAATTGCCGAATCGAAATCGGCCAACCCAAATATTACACAGAATATTTCTAGGCTGAATTAGAAATATTTGGGGGACAAAAAGATTTCGATTCAACTCAGCCGAGAAAGAGAGAATCTTGCAAGATATGAAGAAGGCTATAATATATTGTAAAGATATTTTCAAATATTCTCCAATCTCTATAAATAGACCAGCAAGCAAGTCCTGAAAAAGAGGAGATCCATCCAACATTCAGTTCCAGAATCCTTTTGCAACTTCGAAGATCAAGAGAAGCTTGTGATCAAGAGGAAATAAGGGAAGCACTTCAAGACGGCTCGAGGCTCAAGAGATCGCCATCGGCTTACCTAGAGTTTTCTCTTTCCCTTTTCTTTTCTATTGATTCACGATGTATTCCAACTTCTTCTTCATAGTTGTTTTCAATTCCATCATGAACTAATTCCCTATTTCCTAAGGCGAGCAATGAAACTCTTTTCTATTTTCTAAGTTTTTCTCTTTCTCTTATATGTGATTAATTACAACTGTGTTACTTATACTATTCTTGAACTTAAAACTTTCTGATTGATTGGCCACCAATTAGATCGAATAGGAGAGATCGACAAACTCAAGAGAGGGAGTCGAAATCACGCCGGAGATAGTATAACTTAGGATAATTCACGTCGAGAGGTCGGGATTATTTGTGAGAAACGTCGAGAGATTAGCCGATCACCCTAGGTATCCAAATTAGGGTTTGAACTCAATGGGTTTCTTAATATTAATTGCCTAGAGATAGAGTGATTAGTATCGTCCTAGAAACACGTTCTTGTTAAACCGAGAGGTAGGCAAGAAAAAATAAAACCCTAGGATAGTAATACCGTAATTGATTGCATATAGAGATTGGGATTGGATTTAGAAGTAGATTTGAGGGAAGTTGTGAGCCCTAGGTCCATTAAAATTGATAAATCTCTTCTAATTACTTTCAATTTATTTTACTTGCTTTTCATTGAATTCTCATCCAATTTTGAATTGCCTAGCTTGGTTTAATTGCTTGGTTTATTGTTTAGTTTGATTGAACTAGATCCTCGTGGGAACGATCTCTTACTCACTTATTATATTGCTTGAAGCGATACGTATACTTGCGTGCCTTTTTGGTTATCTATTTTATCACAACAAGTTTTTGGCGCCGTTGCCGAGATCAAGTTTTCAATTATTTCTAACCTTAATACTAAGCAATTTTCCTCGACTAGGTACTCTTTTCTACTTATTTTTATTTCTTTTCACTAGATACCTTCTCAAGTTGTATGCTTCATCGCCACAACTCGATTCCACTACTGCACGATCCGGAACCCGAGCGGACCTTTCATAGGAGACTTAGAGAGCAAAGAGCAACCCAAGGGAGACAAGCCATGGAGCCCGGTCAAGGAGGTGAATTAATACCACAGAACCAGCGTCGGAAGACCATTAAGGAGTATGCACAACCTCAATTTCTGAATCAATCAAGCATCGTCAAACCACCGGTTCAAGCTCACACCTTCGAGATCAAACCATCGGTAATTCAAATGCTTCAAACTTCTTGTTCTTTTGGAGGAGCACCGAATGAAGATCCTCATGTGCATTTAGCAAAGTTCCTTGAGATATGTGACACTTTCCGCTTCTATGGGGTGTCAACCGAGTACATCCGAATGTCCCTTTTCTCCTTTCATTGAGGGACAAGGCTAAGGCGTGGCTGTTATCACTTCCACCAAGCACACTCGACACATGGGATGCAATAACCGAGAAGTTCTTGGCTCAATACTTCCCACCGTCGAAAACAATGAAGCTAAAGAACGACATCATGACTTTCAAGCAACAGCCCATGGAGTCTTTCTACGAAGCTTGGGAGCGTTTCAAGGAGCTACAACGAGCGTGCCCCCACCATGGCATTGAGATATGGACATTGGTACAAATTTTTTATAATGGTTTATTAGAAACTTCTCGTTCTTCTCTTGATGCCACTGCAGGTGGTTCAATCATGAACAAATACCCCGAAGAAGCCTATGAACTGCTTGAGGAGATGGCACGTAATGGATATCAATGGCCATCCGAAAGGGCAGCGGGACGTGGAGCCGCCAGAATACATTCAGTAGATGCCGTGACAGCCCTCTCAGCTAAGATGGATGCCCTCTTCAAAGAAGTGACAGTATGGAAGAACCAAGGAGCGGGGCCAACCTATGGAGCCACCGAAGGACTAGCTTACATGGAACCGGTGCAAGAGACTCAAGAATCGGCCAACTACATTGGAGGCAACCTGAGGAACAATCCCTACTCCAACACATACAATCCGGGTTGGAGAAATCATTCGAATTTCTCCTATGCCAACAACAACAACCGGGCCAATCCACCACTGGGATTCCAATCAACTCAGACACAAGAACCTTCAGCTTCGGATCGCCTCACGAGATTAGAAGACGCTTTCATTAAATTTATGCGATCTTCTCAAGATACGCATGCTGCTGTACAATTTAACTCTAATCAAATTGTTACCTTACAATCGCAGGTGCGGAATATGGAGACGCAAATTGGACAATTGGCTCAAGCAATCAATTCTCGACCTTTAGGAGCACTACCAAGCGACACAGAAATCAACCCTCGAGATAAGGATTATGAACAAGTGAAAGTAATCACGTTGCAGCATGAGCCAGAAGCAAAGGACGGAAAAACAGAGGAGGGACCGCGGTCCTGGACCGCGACCCCAAATTCCAGAACAGAGAGATCGCGATCCCAGGTCGCGACCCCTGATGACAGAGCCGAAATTCGAGAATCAGAAGACTTCCATAGTGACATGGACAACCTAGAACATACTGAGCAGACCCAAACAAAGCCAGAAAAGAAGGAAAGAACATACCCACCCCTCCCTTATCCACAAAGAGCACAAAGGGCAAACAATGAGCACCAATTCCGTAAGTTTTTAGATGTGTTTTGCAAATTGCATATTAATATACCGTTTGTCGAAACTCTTGAACAGATGCCAAGTTATGTGAAGTTCATGAAGGAGATCCTATCTAAGAAGAGGAAGCTTGGAGACTATGAGACCGTGGCTCTTACCGAGGAGTGCAGTGCAATTTTGCAACGTAAGCTACCCCCAAAATTGAAGGACCCGGGTAGTTTTACAATACCTATCTCCATTGGTAATAAATTTGAAGGTAAGGCTCTATGTGATCTTGGTGCAAGTGTCAATCTCATGCCATATTCTGTTTATAGTGAATTAGGATTAGGAGAAGTGAAGCCGACAATGATTACACTTCAACTAGCTGATAGATCTTTGGCCTATCCCCGTGGTATAATCGAAGATATTTTAGTTAAAGTGGATAAGTTTATATTTCCTGTTGATTTTGTGGTGCTTGATTTTGATGAGGATCAAGAGATCCCAATTATACTTGGTAGACCTTTTCTTGCGACAGGTCGTGCATTAATTGATGTGGAAAAAGGCGAGCTTACAATGAGGGTTGACAAGAATAAGGTGACTTTGAAAGTATTCCGTTCTATGGAGTCTCAACCTCATGAATGCTTCTCTATTGATGTTATTGATAGGTTCACCAATCATGAGTTCCAAGCGACCCGAACCAAGGATACACATGAAGAAGCTCAAGATAGTGGACGACCACATGATGCTAGGCACCATGAAGACGTGAAGCGAAGGGATGCAATTTCAAAAGTGCCAAAGAAGTTCACTAAACTTTTGGAAGGAAAACCTCCTGATATACAACAAGTCACTAAGAGCTCCCTCAAAAGACGAACAAAGCATGATGAAAGGACCACGGTAAAAGGATTTCAACTCGGTCAACTAGTTCTTTATTATAACTCTTTGTTAAAGTTCTTGTCAGGAAGGAAACGTTGGTCAGGCCCATTCCAAGTCATACGAGTCTTCCCTTGTGGATCGGTCAAATTGATGAATCAAAAGACAAGAGAGGAGTTCAAGGTGAAGGGACAGCATTTGAAGGCATATGAAGAGAACCCTATCAATTGGGAAGGGTCCGCAGCTCAAGGACAAGGAGGATGATGTGACCAAGAGTCGGCCCGGGACTTAAAACACGGCGCTTCTTGGGAGGCAACCCAAGCCAAGAGTCCATTGCTTTAATTTTAGTTGATTTTTATTTTCTAGGTTACATGCATATTTTTAATTTTTTGTTTAATTTTTTTAGGAAGCTCTGCTCAGCAATTCTGGGAGGATCGCGGCATAGGATCGCGGTCTCTCTCGAACAGAACACTTAGGACCGTGGCATGGGATCGTGATCCCTCTCTTACGGGTCCTTTGGGATCGCAGCACTAAGCGGCAGTCCCTCATCACAGAATGCTGCTTACTTAGGACCGCGGTCCCACCTTAAAAAAAAAAAAAACTGATCTGTTTAAAGAGAAATTAGGGCTTCATGACTCAATCCTCTTGTTTCCTCTGTAGAAGACGATGATGCCCATGGAGCACATGAGGAGGCAAGGAGAAGAGTAGCATTCAAGAAAAACCGGGCAAGTTCTCACCTTTATCTACTCTTTCTTGCCATTGGGACAATGTCCAATTTAGGTTTGGGGGGGAGCTGATTGCTTATGAGCATTGGGTTGAATTGTTGATTTCTGTTTGCTGAAATTGCTGAATTACTGAATTGTTGATTGCTGACTTTTATTTACATAGTTTAATTTCCATGCATTTAGGTTGTTAGATAGCTACATAGGTTTCATGTTAGGTTTGCATTTGGTTGGATGAATGACATCATGGAATGAATCCACTCATAAAGTTAGCCCTTGTTCTATGATGATAATTAGTGGCTTGGAACTTTGAAACTCGATTGGATTAGAGATTGCAACCTGCTTTAAGATGGGTTTTAAGAAAAATATATCATGTCTGAACCCCATTCTTTTCACGACACTCTTATCTTAGGGATAGCTTAAAATTTCCTTTGATGTTGCTTGGTTGTAGGGCTCACATGAGAGTATGCAAGGACAAGAACTTAGATATCCTACCAAAGGTAAATAAAAGAAAAAAATACGGAAAAAAAGAAGAAAAAGAAGAAATATTATGCATGAGCTAGCAAAGAAAAATCTTATAGAATTGCATAAGTGAGCGTAAATGAAAGATGTGCCAAGGCTCTGAGCACCACTGTACGGGCTTGAGCGGCATTTAGTGCAAAAGCATACGCAATAAGGCCCGACATGTGCTTGTGGTGGATAGTCCATTAGTCGAAACTCGAGGATAGATCCGTAGGGGTATCTTAAAACCCAATGCCTTGGACCAACTAGGACGGGAGCCATTGGTCGATTCCTCATTACACGGGCTTAGATTATGGATATGACACCCAGAGTCGTGCACCACAAAAAGAAAAAAAAAGACTGAGAAAGAAAAGAGCGGAATTGTCTAAGACAATGTTTTTGTGATTGTTTAAGTCTCTTGATTGCGTGCTTGACCAACCAAGTTTCAAATTGGGTGCTTGACCTTTAGTAAGAGTGTTTGCACTAACACAGCACGGGTTAAGGCTGATTTTTGTGAAAATTTTGACATCAAAAGTAGGAAGCAATTGAATTGAAGATTGAGCATAAAATAAAGAGCCATTCCTGAGAACTCTAAGGGGCTACCTCTTTCCAATTGAGTGGAGAAATTCTTGTGTGTCTTGCTTGCTTATGTGCCTTGATTTGGAAGTGTCTTACTCGAGGATGAGTAAGAATCTAGGTTTGGGGGTGTGATAATTGTGTAAAAGATTTATTATTTGCATGCTTTTCAGGCCTAGATTTGAACTAGATAATCGAGTTTGACTTGGTTTATGTGCTTAATTATGCAATCTTTCCTTGTTGAACATAACGGAGTTGGCATTGTTAAAAGTCGGGTTTATTTTAAGAATGTTGATACTCGTGAGGTATTTTATGATGTAGATACATATTGGAAGATCAACCGGGCCTCGAAGATGAATCTTGGCTAAAGACAGAAGCTGAATAGAAGAGCAGAACAGTAGGGGTCGCGACACAGGATCGTGGCACCAATGAAGCCAGTGAAGAAGGATTGCAGCACAGGACTGCAGCACAGGATCGTGATCCCAGACAGCTCAGCAGCGAACTCTGGAGATTAATTGCCGAATCGAAATCAGTCAACCCAAATATTACACAGAATATTTCTAGGCTGAATTAGAAATATTTGGGGGACAAAAAGATTTCGATTCAACTCAACCAGGAAAGAGAGAATCTTGTAAGATATGAAGAAGGCTATAATATATTGTAAAGATATTTTCAAATATTCTCCAATCTCTATAAATAGACCAGCAAGCAAGTCCTGAAAAAGAGGAGATCCATCCAACATTCAGTTCCAGAATCCTTTTGCAACTTCGAAGATCAAGAGAAGCTCGTGATCAAGAGGAAATAAGGGAAGCACTTCAAGACGGCTCGAGGCTCAAGAGATCGCCATCGGCTTACCTAGAGTTTTCTCTTTCCCTTTTCTTTTCTATTGATTCACAATGTATTCCAACTTCTTCTTCATAGTTGTTTTCAATTCCATCATGAACTAATTCCCTATTTCCTAGGGCTAGCAATGAACTCTTTTCTATTTTCTAAGTTCTTCCCTTTCTCTTATATGTGATTAATTACAACCGTGTTAATTATACTATTCTCGAACTTAAAGCTTTCTGATTGACTAGCCACCAATTAGATCGAATAGGAGAGATCGACAAACTCGAGAGAGGGAGTCGAAATCATGTCGGAGATAGTATAACTTAGGATAATTCACGTCGAGAGGTTGGGATTATTTGTGAGAAGCATCGAGAGATTAGCCGATCACCCTAGGTATCCAAATTAGGATTTGAACTCAATGGGTTTCTTAATATTGCTCAGAGATAGAGTGATTAGTATCGTCCTAGAAACACGTTCTTGTTAAACCGAGAGGTAGGCAAGAAGACATAAAACCCTAGGATAGTAATACCGTAATTGATTGCATATAAAGATCGGGATTGGATTTAGAAGTAGATTTGAGGGAAGTTGTGAGCCCTAGGTCCATTAAAATTGATAAATCTCTTCTAATTACTTTCAATTTATTTTACTTGCTTTTCATTGAATTCTCATCCAATTTTGAATTGCCTAGCTTGGTTTAATTGTTTGGTTTATTGTTTAGTTTGATTGAATTAGATCCTCATGGGAACGATCTCTTACTCACTTATTATATTACTTGAAGCGATACGTATACTTGTATGCCTTTTTGGTTATCGATTTTATCGCAACAATATCCATTCATAGATTTGTGCTAAACATAGTATTGTCGTGGACAAAAGGCACGAAATTTAGATACAATATTGACAATCGAACATGACAGAACAGTAAAATCTTCAGCCTTAAGAACAAATTGCATGTTTTAAATGAACGCAAAGGATATGAAATTATTGGAATTCAGAAAATGTACTTCTCAATTGATCTCCCTAGAACAAGATCCTTGAATCTTCTTCCTCCCCATTGAACTCGTTGCCGTACCCAAACTTCGCATCCCCATGATATCTGGGCTCACTCCCATAGCCAGATTCGTTACCCAGAGCATCCAAACTCCCGATTTGCCCACTGAAGCCGAGCCTTGAGACACTCATATTATCCCCCCTATCCTTGTCCCTCCTCGAAGTCTTGGCCTCACTTGCATCCGAACCCCAATCCCCATTCCCGAATAGCTCTCTGCTCAGTCCATGCTACCAGCTGCCACAGGGAGGTCCGAGCAGGTGGCCCCCATAGAGAAGCATCGGTGGGTCCCGCTGCAGTCCCTGCTCCTCTCGGATACCGATTGGCGGTGGCTTCAGGCTCCTCAACTAGGATCTCAAGGGCTCCAGAGAATTCACTCTCTTGGCTCACGAGACCGAACCTCTCCTCGAGGGCTCAGAGCAGATCCTCACCATCATTGAAGTCCTCGCCGCTGAGCGTCTCTAGATCGATTGTCGGACCAATGACCATGAAGATGGGAGCATTTAGGGGTTGCTTGTTCAGAAGGAGAAGGGAAGGGAATAGACGGCAATGGAGAGGATAGACAGGAAATCAAGATGTCTAGAACAAAAATTATGGGTGGCGTATTGGATTTTTTGGAAAAAGTCTAAAATTTTCTTATAAATTTGTGCTAGTTTTGTAAAGTGATATAATTTGGTGCTAATTGTAAAAGGAACCTTTTTAATGGTGCTAATTAAATTTTCACCCCAATAGAAATTCTGAATTTGTCATGTAAATTTGGATGTGACACCATCAATTGCAAGTACTTTGTTACAAAATTTATTTTAGTGTGATTATATAAGTCAAAATTTTATAGTCTTATTAGTAAAATTTTATGTCTGAAATATATGAAATTATTAAATTACAATTAATTTTATAGCATATTATCTATACTAACCAAAGTTTACAACTTTTTTTGGGCCAGAAAAAGAAATTTTATTCAAGAGAAAACCATGGATACATCAACATTATGATTACCATGTACAATATCAGTGTTTGAAGTTACGTCACAATTAAGAAAATGCCTTCAATCTTCAGATTTTTTTTCGATACTTTAGAATATAACGATACTTTATTGATGGGGTGGATCACGAGTGTTACATTCGGTACTATATAGTTACCAATCCTTATATTGGACATACAGGAAGGGATGCTTAGAACTATTGTAAGATATGTGATTTATTTCGTCGTTTCTGTCTTTTTAATATATCCAACTCGTTCACTAATATAACCTTGTTGATTTCATGCATGCCAATTCTCTTCAACAAATTGTCAACGTGTCTGAAACATTACAAGATGCTTGTGAAATTAAATGTTTGGATTGCTTCTCCTTGGAGAACATGACAGTGTCACATCCAAAAAAAAATATAGTAGGACCAACCAGAGATACTTCATGCTCCCGCAATCTAAGTTAGAGGACGACAAGTTCAAAGTAGTGGTTGTCGTTACAATGCAAGCCAAGTATGAGGTGAGTCTAAGTAATCAAGATGAGAATAATCCTAATCTAAGGAATCTTATGCCCAACGAGCTTTCAGGCCATTCTCCTAAAACATTTGCTTAAGTCAAGGCCTTCAAGATTACCTTGAGAAAGAGTCACTCCCCTCTTGCTCCCTTAGATTACCTCGGATTGATACAGATGAATTATTTATGATGTTCAAGGTCCTCACTAAGAGGCAAGTACAAAGCATACTCTAATATGTCCCTATTGGTTGGTGAACCACACCCTACTATCTACTCCAGGTTGCTAGGGAGGGGTGAAATAATTAGAATATTTTGAGAGAAATGCTCAAACAGGTTTTTTTGGATAACCTCTTTTCTTGTCCCAACTTCTGTGAGAAGTTAGGTATTTTATAGAGTAAACTTTATTAATAAACATCATCGCTTACATTTCTGACAACCTATGTGCTTAAAAGATACAATGACTCAGACTATAGGACAAAAAGAGGACAAAGCACACCCGATATAGGGACAATAATACATATTATAGGACATAACATCTCTATCACAAAAGAACAATAATACAAGAGTAAATTAACAGTTTCATCCTCGAGAGATGCACTTTGCTTTACTTGGGTCCCTAAGCGATTTTTTGCCCCATCCAACTCCTTCAGAGATGCATTTTGTATCAGTTGAGTCCCTAATGATATCAATTGGATCCCTCATGGTATCAATTAGGTCCCTCATGTTATCAATTAGGTCCCTGATAGTATCAATTAGGTCCCTAATGGTATCAATTAGGTCCCCTATGTTATCGGTTAGGTCTCTATGTTATCAATTAGGACCCCCCATGTTAATTAGGTCCTTGAGAGATCTCCGTTAACTTTTCTATAAATTTTAACGAAAATAACATCAATTTCGTCCCCGATAAATAGGTTTTGCATCATTTGGTATTTTTTACAACCCATGTATGAGTTTTTTTTTTGTCATCACATATATAAGTATTGACATAACATTTTTATATATTTTTTAAATAAAAATTTATAAATAGCAAAAGATTTTACGAATTTTATAAAATAGAAAGAAATTTCAAAAAATATTGAAAAGTTTTTGGAAAAGCCCTAAAATTTGTTAAAAAAATTAAAATAATAATAATTTAGAAAACTATTAAAATTCAAAAAATAAAAAAGGAAAAATTAGAAGAAATTTTGAATGATTTCTAAAAAATAAGAAAATTTTAAGATATTTCCAAAAAGGGAAAGAAATTAGAGACTTGTTTAAAAGATAAAAATGAAAAATTTTTAAAACATATTTTGTAAATTAGAAAAAAGTACAAAAAAGAAAAAATTTCGTAAAATTCCAAAAAAATTCAAGAAAGAAATTCTATAAATAAGAAAAATTTTAAATATTTTGAAAAAGTCAATAGATAGTTGAAAATACAAGAAATTTTAAAGAATTTTAAAAAATTCTATAAAATTTGAAAAAATAATAAAATATAAAATATTAGTCCATCACCTTTGCAATAATTTTGAAACTTTTCAAAAATTTTAAAAACTTTTTATCTTCCCTGTAAGTATCTCTTTATGTCGCATATGGTAGCAAAATATTAGTCCATTCCATTTACAATATATATCTTGTAAAATTTTTAGAATCTTATATATTTTTGAAATTTTTATAAATTTCAAATATATTTCTAATTTTATGAATAATTTTAGAATTTTCATTGCGTTGGAAAACTTTTTAATTCTTTTTATTTTATGAAAGTTTTTTTTACTTTTTTTAAGTTTTTATACCCTTTAAAATTTAATAATTTTTGATTTATTTTTAAGTTTTCCTAATTTACAAAAAAATTATATACTTTGTAAATATAATTTTAAATTTTTATTTAAATTATTGATCAATTTTTATGTTTTTCTCAATTATTTTACATATTTCTTATTTTCAATATTTCTTTATTTTTATAAAGTACATAAACATTTCTAATTTTTATATTTTTCACAAATTTTAAAAATTTTTGGAGCTCTTCATATTTTTATATATTTTGAATATTTTTATTGTTTTAGTTTTCCTATATTTTATAATCTTTCTGACGTTTTTACATTTTTTCCTCATTTTTTTAAATTTTTTGTAATTTAAAAAATTCACGATTTTTTGTTTTACAATTTTTATTTAAAAATATTATTTGAATATGCCACGTTATTAAAAAATATTATTTAAAATATTATCTAAAATTTTTTAAGATTTTTTTATAAAAATGAGAAATTGATGGGGACCTAATTGATAAAAAAGAAATTAAGATTCAATCTAACTGATAATATGATAATGTCATTAATGGCAAGACCAAATTGAGGAAAAAAAATAGGGATAAGGACCTAATTAATAGTATAATCATGTCACTGGTGGTCATTTTAACAAGGGGACACAGTTGAAATCATGAGGGACTTAATTGATACTTTTGAAAGACCCAATTGATAACATGAGAAATCCAATTGATACCATGAGGGACCCAATTGATACATCAAAAGGGTATAATTGATGCAAGAAGCCCACTTAAGATTCAACTGATAAAAAATATATCTGTGAGGGAGTCAGATGAAGTAAAAAATCTCTACCCAAGTGAAGCAAAGTGCATCTCTCGAGGACGAAATTGTTAATTTACTCATAATACATCACACTTCTAACACAAAGGGTAATAATTCAAAGGATGCCCAACACATGAACAACAATACAAATATAAAGGCACTTAAACACTTCGACTCCTATTGCTAGGGCTTCATGATAAGTGTAGAGCCCAAAAAATTACATCCAATCACAAATGGCCACCTCACTTATTCGATATATTAAATGTCCAGTTAAATGTGGTATTAATGTCTCGAATAAATTAAATTTCATAATTTTCTTGATAATTAAACACATGACATGTGTCATTGGAAAATAATTGGTATTCTACAGTAAAACATCTGTGGCTAACCAGTACAGTTGATATTATCTGGAACAAATAAATACAGTCTCAAGTAATGTGCATAATATCTTGTACAGATAAATACTTGATATTATATCAATAGAAAATCTGGAGGATACACAATATCTACAATTAGTAGATATTATCTAAAATAAATGGAGATATTATCTACTAGAATCTGGGAGATTACGTAATATCTCCATATATGGATATTATCTACAAATAAAATCAGGTAATTATCCATAAAATCAAGATGAACGGTCAGGATCTGTTTTGATCGACAAATCGATTCAAGTACGGGGATTGACACATTAGCTCCTTTCCTCTATAAATAGAGGGCTGCTCTTCATAAATGGAGATGGGGACCTGATCTAAAGAAACTCCGTTGAACTCCAGACTCTTCAAAATTCACGAAACTCTGCCGACTCGAAGACATTCAGAAGACTTCACATGGATTCACCAAATCAAGCCCACAGGCCCCGGTGATTCCACCTCGATCGAGATCAAGCTGTTTCAGCCCACATTCGAGACCACAAAGCAAATTCAACGGATCAATCTCATAGGCCCCGGTGACTCCAGAATCAATGCTCGCGCGAGATCAAGCCACACAAGCTCCTCGCCCGAGATCTCCACAGACTCGTCGGACCAAGCCCAAAGGCCTCAACAAATCTACACTATTCCTTGACCGAGAGCAAGTCCAAGCCCTCTTTCAAGACCAAGGCCAAGAAGGAGAATCAGAGGATTTTCGTGCTCATTACTTGCAAGGCTCCTATTAGAGAATTGTACCCCTCAATCAATACAAAAACAATTTGTTGTTCATTTTTCTTGTCTACGTAGTTCGGACTCAAAATTTGCAATGCACAAATTTCTGGCACCCCCGGTGGGACCTTTTCTACCCCTCATCTGTCTTTCAAGACCTCAAGTTTGCAAGTTGCTATGGCCCCAAGGAAGTTTACCGTTGTTGGCATAAAGGACAGGAGCCATGTTGACGATGCTGCTGCTGATCACAACCTGGAGACCCAACAAAGGGTCCACACTAGAAGCAGTGCTAGGGAGGCAATTGCACATAGTGGGGTGACAATGAAGACCAACCCTGTCTTCAGGTCTAGCATCCCCAGTGCCTCGTCAACCTCGACAGGACAAGGAGCTGACATCGATGTACCTACTCTCGTTGAGCAAGTGCTGGCTCAACACTTCCTACGAGAGGAAGAAAATGCTACAAAGGAGGAGGTTGCTACTAATAATGAAGACCCACAGAGTAGTGAAGACTCCGCTCCACCTTCACCTCAGAAGCCTGTTGCTGACGCCAAAAGCTCACACACCATGGCAATACTGCCTTCCATGATGACGAACACATCATTGCTTGAGGAGCAGGTCTCTATCATGGCCAAGACACTAGAAGGCCTGATGAAGATCGTTCAGGAGCGCGATTCACAGATTGCCCACCTGATGAATAGGCTTGAGGCCATGGAGGAGTCAAGCCAAGTCAACAACAGTGCTCCTAAGGAAGGACATATTTCACAGACTGTTGCTACTGCTCCAAGAACATTGACACTTGTGGAGATCCCACACGTTGCTGCTGCCCAAGGACAAACTGCAAGTGTTGCCACTACTGACACAAAGGTGGCATCATCAATAAGGACCTTACGTGTTGCTACTGATGGGTCCATTCCTGCAGATCAGTTGCAGGAAATCATCAAGGAAGCCCTAAAAGGCCAAATGCAAGCGAGCTCTTCATCACTGGCGGCATATGTCAAGCCCTACACCTCGAGGATTGACATGATGAGGATGTCTGCCAACTACCAGCCACCGAAGTTCCAACAGTTCGATGGGAAGGGCAACCCAAGGCAACACGTTGCCCATTTTGTCAAGACCTGCAACAATGCAGGAACTGAGGGAGATCTCCTAGTGAAACAATTCGTTCGCTCATTGAAGGGCAACGCATTCGAGTGGTACATTAACCTAGAGCCTATTTCCATTGACAGTTGGGACCAGCTTGAGCGAGAATTTTTGAATAGGTTCTACAGCACTAAGCGCACAGTGAGCATGATTGAGCTCACTAGTGCTCACCAGTTGAAGGACCAACCTGTCACGGACTACATACAGATGTGGAGGAACTTGAGCCTTAATTGTAGGGACCGTCTATCTGAGTCTTCTGCCATTGACATGTGCATTCAAGGGATGCATTGGAGTTCACGCTACATCCTACAAGGGATTAAGCCCCACACGTTCGAAGAGTTGGCCACGCGTGCACTTGACATGGAGCTGAGCATCGAAACTAGTGGTGTTCAAGGGCTGCCTGTGCTAGAATCCAACAAGATGAAGGAGCGCCTGGACACGAAGACGGGGGACAAGTCCTCTTCCAAGACAGACAGCAAGCAGACTCTGACTATTGTTGCTACTGCCCCGATTAAGATCTTCGAGAAGAAGAAGAAAGAAGAGAAGGCTCCTCTCATTGAGTAGAAAGCAAAGACGAAGCCTATGCTGGAGGAGTTGTAGAGCAAGACATACCCATTCCCAGACTCTGACGTTGTAGGTATGCTCGAGCACTTGCTTGAGTTGAAGTTAATTGAGTTGCCGCTGATGAAGCGTCCGCAACAAGCGAGTAATACAAATGACCCAAACTACTACCAGTACCATCGCCTGGTGAGCCACCCAATGGACAGGTGCATCATCCTGAAAGAAAAGATCATGGACTTAGCACGACAGGGAAAGATCGCGTTTGATGACGACGCGACCACCAGCAACATTATTTCTATCCTGGAAGAACCTGAGGTGTCACCATTATGAACCATTAGGTTTGGAAGCTTCGACCCCGTCCCGATTGAGACGGTTCACTCTTACCTGTTACATGTCTCAGGTTCCACAAGATGCATGGTGACTGCAGTGGTAACAACAACAGTTACAAGGCCTTCGACACATGTTGTTGTGGATCGTGTCAAAGCAGAGGAAGAGTGCTTGATCCTTGTCACCAGACAGAGGAGAGCTTCAAAGCCCGATCTGGGCGTATCACAAGGCGCTCGAGGGCACGCCTCACAAAAGCTGCCAATCATACAAAAGGGATGAAGGCACATTTCATGCAAGGTAGCTAAGGGACCGAAAACGCAGTCCAAGGCAATTCAAAGCAAGAGGAAGCTAACCTCCAAGAGAACACACAAAACACCAATTGAGATTGATGAGCCTTCTCACCAAAAGGTGAGACCCCCAATTGCATTATGGGACTTTCTTTCAAAAAAGTTGCAAGACACCATGACTTTGCCTTCCTCATGCAACCAAACTATTGGTAAGGAGGACAAGGAAAAAGATGGAGCTAACGTCTCTCATCCCTCTCCCAAGGTGGACTGCCATGAGGCAATCACCTTCACTGAGGAGGACCTAGTCCTTGGAGCCGAGTCACACAACTGGCTACTCTTTGTGGTGGGCTATGTCTAGGGGCATCGAGTGAATCGGATATTGATAGACGGTGGATCTGCGGTGAATATCATGCCCGCTCAAGTTATGAGGAACTTTGGAGTGACAGCTGACGAACTCCTAGACAGTCAGCTGATGATCCAAGGCTTCAACCCAAGGGGCCAAAGGGCTATTGGCAAGATGAAAGTCGACTTGTTGATAGATGAAATGGAATCAAGTTCGCTCTTCCACATGATAGACGCGAAAACGACCTATAACTTGCTCCTAGGTTGCCCTTGGATTCATGTGAATGGGGTAGTGCCCTCCACCCTTCATCAATGCTTCAAATATGTCAAGGATGGCTGCTGGAAAACTATTATGGTAGATTATAAACCATTCACAAAGGCTGAAGCTCATTTTGTGGATGCCAAATTCTACATCAGAAGTAAGGTGACAGGATGATGCGAACCTTACCAACACGTGGCAAAACCCGACAGCAATATATGGAAGAGAACCCCAAGATCTGCAAAGAACAAGTTCCAAAGGCGAGCTTTGACCCGCTACCTAGCGAGATAGGAACCAAAGCTACGGTTTGGAAAGGATGCCACACCTCGAGGATCGATGTGATAAGTCCGGTTGTAAAACGCCACAGGAAACCTTGATAAGTTCTACGAGTCTTCTCAAGAACCAAGAAGAGTGAATTCCTCACAAAATTATGTATTGAATAACAAAGAAGTCTTCAAATTCGTTCAACCTCAGCCCTGACTTATAAATAGGCTAAGATTACAAGATATGTGAAATATTGTATCTTCAGATTGCCTCCTATGTAATAGTCAAGAAAAACATTCTAACTAATCTATAGGAAATAATAAAATATTACCCTAATATTCTGACTTAGAAAGGTAATATATTACTTAGAAAAGTAATATTCATCTTTGACAAGAATTATTCATCTTTGACTGGAATCTTCAAAAACTTCAATCATGTTGACATATATTGCTAGCACATGCGGACTTGTTTCAGCATGCTTCGTTGAGTTTGCTTGAGTACAAATTCCCCGAACCAGCTCGTTAAGATCTTCTCTAAACTTCTTGACACGTGCCCTCGTGATTGGCCGGTTTTGGAACTCTAACTAGATCTCTTGCACCATGCTCTTGATTTTCATCATTCTCTGCCTCTTTCGAAGGATTTGTCCTCAAATCTTCATCTGCATCAAATGGAGATAGATCAGTGACATTAAAGCTTGCACTGACACCATACTCACCTGGTAAATCCAATTTGTAGGCATTGTTATTTATTCAAGCTAGCACTTGGAAAGGTCCCTCACCCATTGGAAGGAGTTTCAAATGTCATCTTTCAGGAAACCGTTCCTTCCTCATGTGCAACCACACCCAATCTCCAGGTTCAAACACCACTTGTTTACGTCCCTTATTTGCTTGTTTGATATATTGCTCAGTCCTCCTTTCTATGTTCAAGCATGCCTTCTCATGGATTTGCTTCACAAATTCAACTTTCTTCTTTCCATCTAAGTTAGCACGTTCACTCACAGGCAAAGGTGATAAATCCAAAGGTCTTAGTGGATTAAAATCATAAACAATCTCGAATGGTGAAAATTTAGTTCCAAAATGAACACTTCTATTATAAGCAAATTCTACATGTGGCCAACAATCTTCCCATGATTTCAAATTCTTCTTAATAATAGCACGCAACAAAGTAGATAACGTCCTATTCACTACTTCGGTTTGACCATCCGTTCGTGGGTGACAAGTTGTAGAGTATAATAACTTGGTGCCTAGCCTTCCCCACAGTGTCTTCCAGAAGTAGCTCAAAAACTTTGCATCTCTATCCAAAACAATGCTTTTAGGCATGCCATGCAACCTAACAATCTCCTTGAAAAATAAATCAACTATATGAGATGCATCATCAATCTTATGATATGCAATGAAATGTGTCATTTTAGAGAATCTATCAACAACCACAAAGATTGAGTCTCTCCCTCTCTTAGACCCAGGTAATCCTAAAACAAAGTCCATGAAAATATCAACCCAAGGCTCACTAGGAATAGGCAATGGTGTATATAATCCATGTGGTTATAACTTAGATTTAGCTTGTCTACATATAATGCACTTTTCACAAATCTTCTAAAAATCCTGTTTCATATGAGGCCAAAAAAATGATCATGCAACATACCCAATGTTTTAGCTACCCCAAAATAACCCATCAAATCACCACCATGTGCTTCCCTAACTAGTAACTCACACAAAGAAGAATGAGGAATGCAAAGCTTATTTTCTCAAAATAAAAACCCATCAAGCAAGTAATATTTCTCATAAGACCTTTTTGTGCATTCTTTAAACACATCACCAAAATCAGAATCTAATGCATACAATTCCTTAATGTACTCAAATCCAAGCAACTTAGCATCAAATGTGGAAAGTAGGGCATACCTTCGAGATAGTTCATCCGCAACTATATTTTCCTTATCTTACTTGTATTTGATCACATATGAAAATGTCTCAATGAACTCCACCCACGTAGCATGGCGCTTATTCAGCTTGTGCTGCCCCTTCAAGTGCTACAACGATTCGTGATTTGTGTGGATCACAAATTTTTTTGGCCAAAGGTAATGTTGCCAAGTCCTTAATGTCCGAACCAATGCATACATCTCCTTGTCGTATGTGGGATAGTTTAGGGCTACTCCATTTAGTTTTTCGCTGAAGTATGCGATTGGTCATCCTTCCTACATTAAAACTCCACCAACTCCTATACCTGAAGCATCACACTCAATTTCAAAAGTTTTAGTAAAGTTAGGTAAAACAAGAAAAGGTGCATTTGTTAACTTCTCCTTAATCACTTTGAATGCCCTTTCTTGTTCCTCTCCCCACCTAAATTGAGCATTCTTCTTGATCACTTTAGTTAAAGGTGTGGCAAGACTACTAAAGTTCTGAACAAAACGTCGATAAAAACTAGTTAACTCATGGAAACTTCTTACCTAACTATTAGTTGTAGGAGTAGGCCAATCTTGGATTGCTTTCACCTTTTCATGGTTAACTTGAATACCTTGGGCACTCACAACAAATCCAAGAAACATAAGCTTATCCGTGCAAAAGATACACTTCTTCAGATTTGCAAATAACTTTTCTTTTCTTAAAACATCTAAAACGAGTTTTAAATGTTCCGCGTGGTCATTCAAGTTTTTGCTATAAATCATAATATCATCAAAGTAGACAACCACAAATTGTCCAATGTAAGCACGAAAACATGGTTCATAAGTCTCATGAAAGTACTCGGTGCATTAGTTAATCCAAAAGGCATAACTAACCATTCATATAATCCATGTTTTGTTTTGAATGCAGTTTTCCACTCATCACCTTCTTTCATCCTAATTTGATGATATCCACTCTTAAGATCAATCTTAGTAAAAACACAAGAACCATGCAATTTATCAAGCATATCATCTAATCTAGGGATGGGATGTCGATACTTTACCATGATATTGTTGATTGCACAACAATCGACACACATCCTCCATGTCCCATCTTTCTTGGGTAATATCAGCACCGGAATCGCACAAGGACTCATGCTTTCTCGTACATAGCCCTTTTCCAATAGCTCACCTACTTGCCTTTGAAGCTCCTTTGTTTCCTTGGGATTACTCCGGTAGGCTGGTTGGCGTGGGATTGAGGCACTGGGTATGAAATCAATTTGATGCTCAATTCCTTGAGTCGGGGCAAACCTGAAGGCAACTCTTCAAGAAAGACATCACTGAACTCCTGCAAAAGGGAAATAATATTGCTCAGCAAAGAACCGACAAGATCATTAGTATTTGAAAGGATCTCCTTGTACATAAGTACTATAAGGTTTTGATTAGAAAATAATACTCTCTTGATCTCTCTTTTATTTGCAATGAAACTTAATTTTTCCTCTCTTGCTCTTCCTATGGCTGAACCTCTCTCTTCTTCTCTTTTATTCTTTTCTCTTTCTTTTTTTTTTTCTCTCATACTTTCTTTTCTCTCAATTTCTTTTTTCTCAATTTCAAATTTTGTCCTTGTTTTCTTTTCACTTGCTCTTTTTAGCTTCATTTGATCATCAAGAACTTGTTTTGGAGTTAATGGCATAAGAGCTATGGGTTGCTTCTTCATTACAAAGGAGTACCTATTGGTAAAACCATCATGCATAACCCTTAGATCATATTGCCATGGCCTTCCCAATAGTATATGACATGCATGCATGGGAATGACATCACAAAGCACCTCATCCACATATTTTCCAATAGAAAAAGCAACCATAACTTGCTTTGTTACCTTGATGTCACCACTATCATTCAACCATTGGAGTCGATAAGGTTGTGGATATTTCAAGGTGGGTAATGCCAATTTCTCTACTAATTCGGTGCTAGCCACATTGGTGCAACTCCCTCCATCAATTATGATGCTGCACACCTTGTTGTTCACAAAGCATCGAGTATGAAACAAGTTCTCATGTTGGATATTTTCTTCCTCCTTTACCTACACATTGAGAGCTCGTCTTGCTACCAATATATCTCCTTCAACCGCATACTGCCCATCATAAGCATCTTCTAAGGGTGGCATGTTGGGATCGTCTTCTTCATCTTCCGACTCTAGCTGTCCTTGGGCATTTATCACTATCACCCTCTTATTTGGACATTGGTTAGCCATATGTCCCCTGCCTTGGCATTTAAAACACTTAATATCATGATTCCAAGTAGTAGAAATATCAGTTGTACCTTGGAAATTGTGGCTGGTGTTTCCCGACTTAGGCTCAGCTTTAACTTTAAGAGTTGAAGATGCTTGTGGCTTTTCTTCCTTCTTTGAGGAGCTCAGCTTCCAAAGATTAGACCTCGAGTTGGGACCTGATCGTGTGCCTCCTCTCTTGAGTTGTTGTTCCACTTTGATTGCCATGTGCACCATCTCTTCCAACTCTACATAATGATGCATTTCCACTCTATCATGAATCTCTCGGCTCAAGCCAAACAAAAATCTGGCCATGGTGGCTCATATCATTGTAATCTCCATCTCCTTAAAATCATCTTCAACACTTCGACTCCCTTGTCTAAGAGCTTGCAACTTTTTATGCAACTTCCGGTAATAGTAGCTTGGAACAAACCGCTTTCTCACCACCGATTTCATGTCCTCCCATGTTTCAATCGAACATTCTCTATTCCATCTCCTGCTCAAAACAAGTTGGTCCCACCATGTAATGGCATAATCAGAAAATTCAATCACAGCAAGTTTTATCTTCTTTGCTTCGGAATAGTTGTGGCAATCAAATATGAGCTCCATCTTCTTCTCCCACTCAAGATATGCTTCTGGATCAAACTTGCCTTAGAAAGATGGAATCTTCATCTTGATGCTTCCCAGATTATTATCTTCTCGATTCTTAACTTCTCCATTCCGATGCCCGAACCTGCCTCGTCGCATGTTCGGTTATTCTAACTCCTCATCATCCTCATTATCTTCCCATGGAACACGTCGCCCATGCCGCCTATTGTTGTCGCTTTGTCACGGGTCACTCGATATTCCGTCTTCCATCTGATCCAACCTATCTTGAATTGGCTCCAATTCAAGTCGCATTATCGCATTATTCGGAATAGTATGTTGTTGAACCTCTTCGGATGGATCTCTTTCTCGATGTTGAGCCATGTATAGATTCTACAACTAGGTTAGTATAAATATAGAAAGAAAAAGACCTCACCTCACTCCCTCACATGTTTCACTCGAAAGATGATTCAACTCAATTCACTCATGCTTCTCTCAAATATTCGGTTTTTACCCTCTAATATGCTCATTGCTCTGGTCTTTTTCCACTCTTGTTGCCATCTTTAGTTCTTAATCAGGCTCAAGGAACAACCAAGAAACTTGTAGCAATTCAAGTATGAATCCAACCAAAACAAATCACAAGGATCCTTAGGGTGAAGAGTCAAGGACATAGATGAGTAGGAATCTTAAACATAAGAATAATGGAAAAGAAGTGATTCTGAGCAAGAAAAACTAGGTGGATTTATGATTGATGAGTTGATACTAAGACAGTATGATATCTTCTCCACTTCCCTTGATTTCTTTCTTTCTACTTTGAGTTTCTTTCTCTCTTTCTTTGTTTTGCTGTTGACACTTTTTTTCTTTTTTTTTGCACGAATTTTTTTCCTTTTTTGTCTTTTTTTTTTTCCTTTTATGCAAGCAAACTCAAGAATGAACTAAGAAAAGAAAGGATAGATTTCAGCAAGACCGAAGAAGAAAATAATGAAAAAGGATAGATGAAACTTGTCTTAGAACTAAAACTCTGATAACAACTGATACGAACCTTACCAACACATGGCAAAACCCGACAACAATATATGGAAGAGAACCCCATGATCTGCAAAGAACAAGTTCCGAAGGCAAGCTTTGACCCGCTACCTAGCGAGATAGGAACCAAAGCTATGGTTTGGAAAGGATGCCACACCCTGAGGATTGAAGTGATAAGTTTGGTTGTAGAACGCCACAAGAAACCTTGATAACTTCTACGAGTCTTCTCAGGAACCAACAAGAGCAAATTCCCCACAAAATTATGTATTGAATAACAAAGAAGTCTTCAAATTTGTCCAACCTCAGCCCTGACCTACAAATATTCCAAGATTACAAGATATGTAAAATATTGTATCTTCAAATTGCCTCCTATGTAATAGGCAAGAAAAATATTCTAACTACTCTATAGGAAACAATAAAATATTACCCTAATATTCTAACTTAGAGAGGTAACATATTACTTAGAAATGTAATATTCATCTTTGACCAGAATTATTATCTTTGATTGGAATCTTTAAAAACTTCAATCATATTGACATATGTTGCAGGCACATGTGGACTTGCTTCAGCATGCTTCATTGAGTTCGCTTGAGTCCAAATTCCCGAACCAGCTCATTAAGATCTTCTCTAAACTTGTTGATCCATGCCCTCGTGATTGGCCTGTTTGGAACTCTAATCGGAACTCTTGCCCCATGCTCTTGATTTGCATCACGGGATGGGTCCGACAGATGTCACCCTCGAAAGGAAAGGGAAAGATGCATCAATCTAATGAGGATGGAAGCTCAAAACAAGGATAGACCATCGAGGAGGCAACAAAGATTGATGCTTCCTCGAACATTGGGAAGGAAGACGCTGTAGCCAATCAAGGGAAAAAGGCGGTACCCATCTTGTGGTATTTCCCAAAGGCGCAAAGGAAGGAAGGGGAGTCTCCTTTCGCATGCGGTAAGGACCCAAAGATCGAGGGTTTGGAAGGATTGAACCTGCCTATCACAAAGATTGAAGAAGCAGTCAAACCTTTCAGCCCTCCCTTGAAAGGATTTAGACAGCCCTTACAAGGACCACACAGCATACAAGGGTCACTGCCTACGAAGCGTCAAGATGGATTTGACCCTAATGCTTACAAGTTGCTTGCGAAAGCTGGATATGACCAAGACATGAAATCACTGTCAAGGTCTAGCATAAGTGCTGACACATCTAGCACACGAGGGTTGACAAAGACGCAAGTTGCTTTGAAGGAGCAGGGGTATGCTGTTGGAAGCTCGTGAGCTGGTAGGGGCTATGCTCCACCCGAGCCCATATGCTTCCCCATAAGGAAGGCCTCCACAAAATATATCTCTGCGGAGGACGGCAATGAGCAAGAGCCAAAGATGCCACCAAGACCTTTTGTATTCGATCGTTTGGGCAAGCATCCTAACAGATCATCAGTCTTTGATAGACTAGGAGAAGTCCCCGAGGAGAACAAAAGGAGGTCAATTAAGCAAAGATTGCGACCTTCATCGCCAACCAATCAAATTGATGAGGCCACAATTGCACAAAAAGAGAGTGCAACTCCTTTGTTCATCGAAACAAAGGATCTTCGCAGCATAACTCCTTCAAGGGTGCAGAGGCACTTGAAGTTAGAAGTGATGGTAGGCAACACATTGAGGGCAAACACCCGAATGGTAGTCCTAACCAAACCAAATGAGGGAAGTAGTCAAGCCATGGACGATGATGCGATGTCATCTTGTCACATCACCATCCAAGATATTGATGAGGGCCAGACTGAAGAGGCGGAAGTGGACAAAGCCCCAGATGCCTTGGAAGAAGGAGGGCAGGCCACCGTCGATGAGCTAAAAGAGGTCAACCTAGGGACCGAGGAAGAACGACGTCCAATCTTCCTAAGCAAAGCCTAAGTCTAGAAGAGGAAGAGGCCTATGTCAAACTTCTCACTGCATATAGGGATGTCTTTGCATGGTCCTACAGAGAAATGCCAAGATTGGACCCTAAGGTCGCAGTACATCACCTCTCTATTAGACACTGTGCGCGACCAATCAAACAAGCACAGAGACGATACCATCCAGAATTACTACCTCAATTAACAGCTGAGGTGGACAAATTGATTGAAGCAAGATTCATGAAAGAGGTCCCTTATCCCACCTGGATTGTGAACATCGTGCCTGTGCGAAAGAAGAATGGCCAAATTCGCATCTGTGTGGACTTTCGTGACCTCAATAATGCATGCCCTAAGGATGACTTTCCATTGCCCATCACGGAGATCATGGTTGATGTGACGACCGGTCATGAAGCCCTCTCCTTCATGGATGGAATGTCCGGTTATAACCAAATCCGCATGGACCCAAAGGATGAAGAACTGATAGCTTTTCAGACTCCAAAGGGCATTTACTACTACAAAGTTATGCCATTTGGATTGAAAAATGCGGGGGCGACATATCAAAGAGCGATGCAGAAGATATTCAATTACATGCTTCAGAAGCGGATCGAGTGCTATGTTGATGACTTGGTTGTGAAGTCCAAGAAAAGGGTAGAGCACTTAACAGATCTTCAAAAAGTGTTCGACCGTCTGCGTCGTTACTAGCTCAGGATGAACCCTTTGAAGTGTGCATTCGGGGTTTCATCTGGCAAGTTTCTTGGTTTCATCGTGCAACATCGTGGAATCGAGATTGATCCTTTAAACATCAATGCAATCTTAAAGATGCCCGAACCAAGGAGCCTTTAGATCTCAAAAGCCTATAATGGAAGCTGGCATACATCTGTCGCCTCATTTCCAATCTTGTCGGACGATGTCAACCATTTAATCGGCTCATGAAGAAGGATGTAGAGTTCATTTGGGACCGGGCCTGTAAGAATGCCTTCTAGAGTATAAAGGAATATTTGCTCAGGCCACTCGTTTTGTAGGCTCCGATACTGGGTCGGCCGCTCATACTCTACCTGTCAGCTCAAGAACAATCCTTAGGCATTCTCCTTGCTCAAGACAACGAGGAGAAGAAGGAGAGTGAGTCGGACCTTGGCTGTGGCAGAAATGAATTACTCGCCCATCGAGAAAATATGTTTGGCCTTGATCTTCTTTGTCCAGAAGCTGAGGCATTACTTTTAGGCGCATTTAGTTCGACTTATCTCAACAGTAAACCCTCTCAAGTGCATCATGTCTCGCTCTAACTTTTCGAGACCAGTAAGGAAATGGGCATTGCTTCTGTAGGGGCTTGAATTTGCATATGTGCCTCAAAAGGCAATCAAAGGACAAGTTCTTGTAGACTTCCTTGCTGACCATCCAATTCCTGACACTTGGAACTTCTCGGATGACTTACCCAATGAGGATGTTATGCTCGTTGGGCCGGCACCACCTTGGAGGATGTACTTCAATGGGGCAACAAGCAAACATGGTGCAAGGGCAAGAGTTGTCTTTGTCACTCCAGAAGGTGATGTGTTACCTTATACTTTTGGCCTCGTCGAAAGATGCTCAAAGAATCTTGCCGAGTACCAAGAGCTTATTCTTGGACTTGAGATGACAGTAGAAAAGAATATTGTCGAGCGTAAGATCTTCGGAGATTCCAAGCTAGTGGTGAGTCAACTCCTCTTAACATATGAGGTGAAGAAGCCCGAATTGATCTCGTTTGCTCAATATGCTGGTAAACTCCTTCAGCAATTTGAGCACTTCACGTTAGCACATGTTCCCAGGGAGTTGAATAGGCAAGCTAATGCGCTTGCTTGCTTCACATCTGCCCTCACTTTGACGGAAGTGGAAGTGAAGGTCCCGATATGCTAAAGATGGGTTGTTCCTCCAGTAGATGACACTCAAGTTGATGATAAATGTAGAGCAACGTCAGTCTATGAAATTGATAAAGCAGATTGGCAACAACCTCGTATCATTACCTGGAATATGGCAAGTTGCCAAACAACCCTAGGCGTAGAACTGATATAAAGTGTCAAGCCCCTCGATTCATCTACTTCAAAGGCACACTTTATCGGCGATTTTTCAACGGCATCTTCTTAAGGTGTCTTGGCGACAATGAAGCCTCCACGGCACTGGAGGCGGCACACTCAGGAGTGTGTGGTGCTTACCAATTAGGTCCAAAACTCCACTTCCAGCTCAGGAGGATGGGGTACTACTAGCCTACCACGGTAAAAGTTTGCATGGACTATGCAAAGAGATGTCAAGCATGTCAGGTCCATGCAAATTTCGTTCACCAGCCGTTGGAACCGCTGCATCCCACAATTGCCTTGTGGCCCTTCAATGCATGGGGCTTAGATGTCGTCGGACCACTGACACCAAAGTCGTCCAGCAGGCATGCATACATCCTTGCTGTTACTGACTACTTCTCCAAGTGGGCTGAAGCTGCTCCATTTCTGAGGTGAAAAATGAGACAGTGGTCAACTTCATACGCGGGAACATCATCTTCAGGTATGGCATGCCTCGTTATATCATCACCGATAATGGGAGGCCATTCAACAACAAGGCCATAGATAAACTTTGCGAAAAGTTTGGCTTCAAGCAGTACAACTCCTCTGCCTACAACGCAGCAGCGAATGGGCTTGCTGAAGCCTTCAATAAAATGCTTTGTAGTCTCCTCAAGAAAATAGTTGACAAATCAAAGTGAGACTAGCATGAGAAGATCGGTGAAGCTTTGTGGGCATACAGGACAACATATCGAACCCCAACTCAAGCCACTCCTTACTCGCTATATACGGGGTTGAAGCTGTTCTCCTGCTAGAGTGCCAAATCCCATCTTTGAGAATAGCAGTGCAGGAAGGGCTCACGAATGAAGAAAATGCCAAATTGCAACTTGAAGAGCTAGAGGCATTAGACAAAACAGGGCTCGACGCCTAGCAACGTCTTGAATGCTAGCAAATTAAGATGTCTAAGTCTTTCAACAAGCATCTACGTATATGCTCATTTCAAGTTGGGGACTTAGTCCTTGCAGTGCGAAGGCCAATTGTGGTTACTCACAAAATTGGAAACAAATTTCTTCCTAAGGGGGATGGCCCCTATGTCATTAAAGAAGTATACACGAACGGAGCCTACAAGTTGGTCGACAATGATGGCTTGCAGATTGGCCCTATCAACGAGAAGTTCCTGAAGCGCTACTATGCCTAAAGAAGACCCTCTTGTATCTTGAACTACGTAATAACTTGATCCCTCACAAGGGTACGTGGGCAGTCTTGACTACAGTAGTTGAGGTTCAGTCACATTATCAAAAAAATAAAAACTCTTGTATCCTAAACTATGTCATGACCTGATCCCTCACGAGGGTAATTAGGCAATCTTGATTGCATTGGTCAAGGCTCGGTCACATTATTCAAAAAAGAGACAAGCATTGATGATCGTCACGATGCAAGCTTGAACAGTTATTGATGAGCGAATGATGGATAAAGTTGTAGGTAAAAAAAATACACTTTATTTAACTTGTCAAATCCAAAGTTACAAAAAAAAGGGCCTAGATATTCCAAAAAAAAAAAAGAGGAAAAGAGGGGAGATATGTGGCTCCCACTCGAGGCTCTTCAAACCCTCCCTCTTCACCCTCACCAATTCGCGCAATTCTTGCAACGAGTTCACCTCTGCTTCAGATATATGAGGCCCGGTCCTCACAATTTCTGCCTCAGCCCTAATAGTAGAGGCATCGACTTGCCTGGCTTCTAACTCATTCGAGGCCTCTTGGACGAGTGCATTTGCGTTTTTCGATTCCCTAACCTTTTCCTCCATCTTTGCTTTGAGAATGGCGTGTTCGGAAGATATATTATCACGCGCAATGATGACGGCCTTCAAGTGCTTAGCCGCTTCCTCCTCTAATGATGTCATCAGGGAAAGTCGAGCCTCAACTACTGTCATACGCTCAATGTGCTGAGTGATCGAGGTTCCAGTACCCATTGAACCCTCCGATGTCGCAAGATGACCTACATGGTCTAAGTAGTCCTCAACAGCATTGCGCGGCAAAGAAAAGTCCACAGAGGGGATCTCTTGAATTCTCACCAACAACTTCGTGATCTCATCTTGGAGTAAGTGTGCCTCATCGGGAGACAAGTGCTTCAGCTTCTTGTGAGCAGTGTCCCACAATATTGAAGTTAGGGCCTGTTCACCTGCCGCTACAACGTCATTTGCCGAGAAAACTAAAAAATGGGAGGCAACGCATGACATAGCGGGGCAACTTGGTGTGAGTCTGAAATCACGATGGTGGCCGGCGCACTGACACTGTGAACATGTTGGGAGGCTACGTTGTCGATGACTTCATCTACCTTGGGGGCAGCAACTGGTTGTAATCTCCTTCCCCACTCTCGTGGCTGACTGTCCTCTCCTATAACTTTGGAGGGTAGGGCTTGGAAATAGAAAATTTAGTGGTTTTCAAAATGTCATCGACATCTAGGTCTAGTCGAGCCTGGAGAATATACTTGGTTAGATGATTGCAAAAAAAAAAAAAGGGAACAGACTTAAGAAGAAAAGTGGGTACCGGAGTCTCAATGTTGTCTGGTACAAGGGGAATGAACAATGTTCAGTCTCATCATCTTCCTCAAAGTCCTAAAGTTTCCACTTCTTTCTCTTGAAATGGCAGTCTTCAGATATGTCTTGCTCTTGTGCTGTGCCTGCGGAAAAAAAAAAGGAGGTAGAGATAGTAAGCATAGTTTCAGCATAAGGTATGTCACTGTAAAATTATTAGCAAAAATACCATACCTGATGGTCTCTTCGATGTTCGAGCTTTGCCACTGGATTCTCTATTTGAGCCTTGGCCAATAACTAGAAGAGTTCGGTCAGTACTAGGAAGTCCAGTGTCCTCAGCCGCAGTAGGTGCTTTGTCCCCTAACACGGTCACATCTCGCTTGCCGGCCAATGATTCGGATGATGCATTGATAATCAGCTTGTTTATCCCATCCAATAAGCGTGAACTGTGACGCTTCTTCTAGTCTTCACACCATGCATTGGTATAACTCTCAAAGTCCTCTGAAATCTCCGGGTAATATATTTCAGAGTGTGTCTCAAGCTGGGTAGACATCATCCATAGGTAAATGCCAGCCTCGAGGGAAGCTGACTGGATGTCTTCCTTTAAAGTGCCTGGGACATTCTAACAGAGCCCAAATTGGCGAGTGAAGTACCACAAACTGTAGGGCTCCACACTGAAGTGATCTCCGCTTCTCAACGTAACAAGCACGAATACCTACAAAGAGATTATGGTGATGTTCAGGCATTCCTCTATCCACAAGGCGAAGGGGTCTCTTCAAACTATAAGGAAATCATCGAATGGCTGATTCTATATGGATAAGCTCCCGTGAGTCGCGCTTTGTCTAACTCTTCGCGCCGCCTTCACCGGAATACTGACACATGAGTGGACCCAACACTTCATTAGGAAGAGAAAAGTGGGTCGAGAAATAACATGCCAACCACCTGTAGATATAATGAAAGGGAAGGCACACTTTAGCTTTTCCCGCTATCGGGGCTCGTGCTATGGCATTTAATCCATGACAAATTAGTGCTAGTACAAGAATGGCATGACAGAAAGTTTTCCCCCGTGCAAGCAAATTGGCAATCTTGAAAATGCCAACATGAACGGTCCCGGTCAGTGTTTGTGGAAAAACAAAGATGGATAGCCAATAGGCGAGGAAAGCCGCGAGATAAGTCTCCGCCCACATTGTGACTTAACACCCAGCTCATGAAAAACATCTTCCTCCTCACGATTCCACTCTTCCATCACAAAATGTTCTCCAGAAGGATTATGCATTTCCCTTGGACGGACCTTATGAGGTTGCCTAGTAGGGGGCTTTGCATAGCGGGTTCTAACATGGTACCAGAAGCTAATCCATTTAGCCACAGGAATGTGTGTGCTTTTGCCTTGAAACCCACAAGGAATGGCAAATGCAGAAAACAAGTGTTCACAAGTTTCTGGTAGGAACTTGCGACCTCTTTCTATGCCAGTTAGCTCAAGCTGCTCGGGGATCACCACTTCTATAGCTCTCCAGTCACTGGAAGTCTTCCTAACTTGCCGAGGTCATAAAGGGTTATTGACACGGACCCTTGCAAAGTCTCCACGACATTGGTATCCGGGCACCACGCCTCACAGAATGCTTTAATCACGTTGACGTTACGATCATATGTATACAATGAGCATCTGATTGCATGTCTGAGTTCAGTGCCATGAAGTTGTTCATTGCAACAAATAAACACGCATTCGAGCCATTCCTAGAAGTTGGGGGTGTACACAAATTCAGCAGTCATTTTGAAGTAAGGTCCCCAAGAAGCTTCTTCAGAAATGATCTACTGTTCTAGGGTGATACGTGGACTCAGCTCATGCACCCCTTTATGTAAGGGTGAGCAAAGAAACCAACCTTTGATAGACTTGTCGGACCCTCTTTGAGATTCATAACTCCACTTTGACGGGTGGCCAGGGTCTTCAGCAACTGTAAAATCCTGTGAAATTCCTCCCATGCTTGGTCAGTCCATAGGAAGAACAAGCCCATTCTCCGGCTTATCACCGGTACGGTTCATAATCACAAGGAATTGTCCATTGCATCTCATTAACTTCTTGAAGGTCACCATCTACACCTAAAAAGAAAAAAAAACGAGAAGAGTTAAGGAGTTGACATTAAAAAAAATGCGTATCAACACTGCATGGTGACCATGTCGTGCAGTCAACTGAACCATGTAAGACGATCGTGTCATACAGTTACGTCGACCAAAAAAAAATAAGTCGACCATGCATGGCGACCGTGTTGTGCAGCCAAGTCGACAAAGATCAAGTCAACCGTGTTGTACAGTCAAGTCGATCGAAAAGAAAAAAAATAAATCAAGCCGACTTCACACAACAACCGTGTCGTCTAGCTACGACAAGGAAAAGAATCAAGTCAACATTGCACGACGATCGTGTCATGCAGTCAAGTCGACAAATCAGATTAACCCCTAACGACGACCATGTTGTGGAGTCAAGCCAATCATATACTCGATTGTGGGATGTATGAAAATTCAGGGGGAGAGAGAGAGAGAGCTTGTGGTGGGCTAGTGAATATATATATATACACACACACACACACATGGCCGATCAGTACCTCTTGATGGATGCGTCTAGTTTGACGTGCATGAGATGTATATACACATGCATGATAATGTCTCCTTACATTTAGAAAAGGAGATGCGAGGCAGTATTAAAAAAAAAACGGAGATGTCCCACCTATTCTGCGACCATATCACAAGCAAGTGAGTGAACTAATGTGACGGGCCATACTATATGTGGAATAAAGTCATCTCACCTGTTGTTATGAAGGATCGCCGGTATAGCTCTCTGGACGGGTGCAAAAATAAAAATTTTTTTCCCCAAATAACGAGGGAAGAATAGGCAAAGCCACCATGGAATCCGAGTATAGCTTAAAAAAAAGGGATTTGGGAAGTCAATTTTGATTCAGCCAAAGAAGGCAACAGTGAGTAGTCCATGTGCATGGCCGCATCCGTGTACAAGAACATAAAAAAAGGGGTAACTCTTACTAAAATAGTGCCGCAATGGTCAGGATGCGTGGAGTGGCAAATATATCAAGATGGAATTGCTAGAATCTGGAAGCAGAAGAACGTGTTCATCAGAATCATTCTATGCGAGTTGAACGATGTGTCCGCCAGCAATACGAAAGAAGTCTTTCTGCATGTCAAAAAGTCAATAATAGTCAGTGATCGCTATGCAAGATAAACTAAGATGACACAACTTATGGCATTTATCAAAGACCGGTCCATCAATCGTAGATGTTTACGTCCACGAGACAAAAAGTGTATTGAAAACATGAAAAAAAAATATTATAATGCGAAAGCTTTGTGTGATTTGCAAAAGCACGTACAAGAGGAGTTTAACTTTGATGGTGATCACTCACAACCTCAATTGATGGCAGTGGCGATCATTCTTCTTCTCGCCAACTCGGTTCTGACCACCAAAGAAGCCAATATATCTGCAAATCGAAGGATGGGGGAGTCCTCTTAGAAACACACACACAAAAAAAAAAATCCAATTAACACCTTTTGATCTCGATGAGAGGAAGACTTACCATATGTATTTGAATACTGCAGTGAAAGGCGGACAATGGTCTCTGAAAAGAAAGGGGATGGAAGGAGGCGAGATTCAAGAAACACGCACGAAAGAGTTTGTAGATAAGCTGCGGAGCACGGTCCTTCTAGTCAAATTATGGAGGAAACATGATTGGTTTTATAGAGCAAACAAACTTCTTGATTTGAAGAGAGGAAGTCAGTTTAGATTGAGATTGCAAATTAAATCGATTCAAGATCAGAACTTGAAAATTAAATTCTAAATTATCTGCTGGATCCTCTAAAAATTAACTCAATGACTAGAGATTATCTTGGCGTAGCTTCCAAATATGAGGCTTCAAAAAATCATGGCCATGCAACTGAACGGAGTGAAGAAGCAAATTTTGTCTTCTACCCCCTTTAATTCGGTGGAGCTGATCACAAAAAGCTCTGGTGTTCACAATTAGTTTATGAAGGCAAAAGTTTTCTTAAATTTGAATATCAAAGTTGTTGGATATTCAAGACAATTGGAAATCATCTTTTCAGATTTGATCTCAAGTTGATATCATTAGGAGATGACTTCTTGGAGTATCTTTCAGATTTGGGAATATTCAAAAGATAACGCCCCAAAGAAAGTTACGAAGCCCATCATGAAGATCTCTATAAGTGTGAAAAAAAAAAAGGAAAGGAAGTAAACTTCGAGAATTATGAAGCTTCACATGTGTGCTGAGGTGAGAATGAAAGCTCACGTGCTACCTTGAGCTCAGCCAAAAAAAATGAAGAATTGTTTTTCGAGACCTGCCCACCTTTACACTTGACTAAATCGAGTCGTGTACAAGTCTCGAGGGGGCATTTGTAGAGCCCGAAAAATTGCAGCCAATCACAAATGGCCACCTCACTTATCCGATATATTAAATGTCCAATTAAATGTGGTATTAATATCTCGGATAAATTAAATTTCATAATTTTCTTGATACTTAAACACACGACACGTGTCATCGAAAAATAATCGGTAATCTAAGTAAAATATCTGTGGCTAACCGGTACAGTTGATATTATCTTGAACAAATAAATATAGTCTCAGATAATGTGCATAATATGTTGTACAGATAAGTAGATGATATTATATCAACAGAAAATCTGGAGGATACACAATATCTACGATTAGTAGATATTATCTAAAATAAATGGAGATATTATCTACTAGAATCTGGGAGATTACGTAATATCTCCACATGTGGATATTATCTACAAATAAAATTAGGTAATTATCCATAAAATCAAGATGGACGGTCAATATCTGTTTTGACCGACAAATCAGATTCAAGTACGGGGATTGACACATCAGCTCCTTTCATCTATAAATAGAGGGCTCCTCTTCATAAATGGAGATGGGGAACTGATCTAAAGAAATTCTACTGAACTCTAGACTCTTCAAAATTCCCGAAACTCTGCCGACTCGAAGACGTTTGGAAGACTTCACATAGATTCACCAGATCAAGCCCACAGGCCTCGATGATTCCACCTTGATCGAGATCAAGCTGTTTTAGCCCACCTTCGAGACAACAGAGTGGATTCAACGGATCATGCCCATGGGCCCCGGTGACTCCAGAATCGGTGCTCGTGCAAGATCAAGCCACAGAAGCTCCTCACCCAAGATCTCCACAGATTCGTCGGACCAAGCCCAAAGGCCTCGACGAATCTACATTGTTCCTTGACCGAGAGCAAGTCCAAGCCCTCGTTTGAGACCAAGCCCAAGAAGGAGAGTCAGAGGATTTTCATGCTCATTACTTGCAAGGCTCCTGTTAGAGAATTGTACCTCTCAATCAGTACAAAAACAATTTGTCGTTCATTTTTCTTGTCTACGTAGTTTGGACTCGAAATTTGTAGCGCACAATAAGCATGTCTGGTCTTGTCGAGAGTGGTGGCTGAAAAAGACATTGTCAATCGCTACCTGAGGCTTGTAGCTCCTTACATAAGGGAGGACTGTCACACCACAAGGAAGTAGAGCATACTAGAGAAGAGTACTGAAGATTGATTAACTGGGTGATGCATGAATTATGGTGCAAAATTTTTACTTAATCCTGCATGAATATCATCTCATCATACACCGGTATCATCTTATGCACGAATATCATATAAATGTATTAGGTGATCTCCTCAATCTTCACTCTTCACTCTTCGGTTAGGTGCCCTCTTCAATCTTCATCCATTTGAGAATTTGGTGGTGGAATGGATGATTCTGCTCATACCCTCGCTAAGCCTGCCTAATGGCTGGTCGGTTGGGTGCAAAATCATTAGGATAATCCCATAGAATTTCTTCAGTGAAAGGTGACCAAATGAATCAAGGGATTGTCCTATTATATTGGCATATGACTCTTTATAGCTCTCGATATTGATCTTCGCTATCGCGGATATCACAATAGAGAGTCTTGTAGATGGTTGAAAAGTAACACCTTTGAAACACCTAGCTATAGTGATGGTTTGTCGTCGTCTCTCTTGCTCATTATGCCACTGCTGGTGGAAGATGACTACAGTGTGCTTCCAGTGATTTGGGTGTTCCTAGACTTGACATATTCCTGTTGGAATATGGTCTTCCATTCTTGTAATAAATGGAAACATTCGAGGAAGATGAAATGAGTGAGTGGCTCTCTATCTTCTGAAGGATATGTGATCCTCTCATGCTGGGGTTGCTGATCAAGAAACCAAACCATATCAAGGGCATTAAACTTAATACCTATAAAATAATTGTGGCATAAATATCAGTAGAACCACTTAAGGTCTTCAAGAAATGGAAAGTCAAATAAAATCCCTGCACATAAAAAAATAATCCCTCTGCATCGATCTGAGGTAATCTAAGTGAGTAAGAGGGGAGTGATTCTTTCTCAATGTAATCTAGGACCTTGACTTAAGCAAATGCCTTAGGAGAATAGCTTGAAGGGTCATTTGGCATAAGACTTTTTGAGTTTGGGTTATTCTCATCTTGATTACTTAGCCTCACCCTATACTTGGTATTAAAGCCTGGTTGATTAGCGGATCTGCCCTTTCAATTCTATTTCTATATCCCAGATTTCCCAGCCATGGAATCCTTCTCCACATCCCAATCCACCATGCTCCCATTTTTTTTTCCATAGGGTTCGACACCATGTTGTTCTACATGTTGGATGTTATGCTTCACTTCATGGCATGGCGAGTCTACCTACTTATCAAAAATATTAGAACCTAGCACGTCATACATCTTACAAGTCATTCGTATATCCGAACTATTATACAAAAGGAATAGCATGTTCGAATAGTTCTTCTACTCCTAGTAGAAAGTCACAACTGCCACTGCCTAAGACTCACCACTATCAATGGCATCAAGGGAGGAGACAACTGTAGGTGATAGTTTTATGATTTATCTTATGTTCAGGACACTTATCTTTGTAGCATTTCTAATACTTGGATGATTTATATTGGCAACATTTAAATAGGATTTTGTACTGCACCGCATCCATCATTGAAAAGTGTCATGTAATTTGACAAAATAGTGACATATTAGTTTTCCTATTATTAAATTTGAGGTGTCACAATTGTAGCCTACCAATTACTTGCAAACACCATTAGAAACATCATTGATACGAGATAAAGAAAACTGGGGTCAATAACCTTTGATCTCAACTACTTAGTAAAGAAATGTTCCCGCCTCATTTAGTGAAACAGTACTTTTCTAGCAAGCTGTTATAAGGGAGTTCTTTACAAAATTAAATCGATTATTGAACATATGATATCTTTACGAAATGAGATAGCAGGATCAACATGTGATCCCTTAACGATAATTAGGGAAAAAACTTAACTGAGAAAAGGTCTTTCAAAATTTATTTTTAACATACAATTCCTAGGCTTGTTTCTCTTTTACTCTTCATCCGACACATTAGACCAAGGGACTGCACTCGTGGGGGTATGGACCAAAATGAAATCGATCTTTTTAACTTTCCAAGGGAAAATATGATCACGTCATCTTTTTTTCTTAATCACGACTTCATGCACTACAAGTTCATTTTTTCTTCTACATTTCAAATATGGATTAATTTAACACCTTTCTTTTTATGAATTTTAAATTTTCCAATGAGAAGATCATTTACACAATATCCTCTTTGGCAACAATATTCATGCAATTCTTTTATCCTAATGTAAAAGGAGCTTGTAAATATTCATTCTCTTAACCGCATAGCACCAGCCTGGTTCAACTCTTCAAGCTCTGCCAAAGTAATTATCGTTATTACCAACAAAAATAATTGCTTCATGGTCCTTTCTCTATTTTAAATTGGTTCTCCAATTATCAAGTCCAAGATGCCCCAAATAACTTCACTTACCATTTCCACCTTCAACCATTACTCGACTGCATCCAACCGCCGAGGTGATTAGGAAAAAAAATCTATCGTACAACACTATAACAGCTTTCAAAAGTCAAAGAAGTAAAAAAACATTGGAATAAAAGGGTAAAATGCCCATTTCATTTGATCAATATACGAAACCGAGGTGAAAATTTTCATAGCATTAATAAAAGAATGATTTTTACAACTAGCACCACTTTGTAGAACTTTAAAACTAGCATCACTATATATCTTCTTCTAACTAAAATTTTCACAATACCCTAAATATCCTTCTCATTATAAGCCATAATTCTATCTTTTCCTCTTCTCTTGGACGTTCTTCTTCCTCCTCTTTAGAGATGTCTCCACCCAATTCCCTTCACCTATCTTCTCCTCTTCACTAGTTTGCTCATTGTTGCCACTACCAGTCCGCTCGTCGCCGCCATTACCAGTTTACTCTCACCTGCCTTTGTGGTGATGCCCGATCTTCACCCTCCTTTCTTACCGGAGTCATCATCCACCTCCCTCCCCGGTTGCCCGTCTCCCTCTCCAACCGTCTCCATATGTCCACTTTCTACATCCTTATGTGATTGCTCAGTGGCTCCCCAATTGTCGCCGTTTTAAGTATGTGTAGATTTATAATTTGAGGTATCCATTTTTAGGACTTCAGTTCAAGACCAATTGGTATAGACTTAGTACCTATTTAAATCGCATTGGGACCTAATGACTCTTCACTACTTATGGGATTTTGATTTCCTGGATGATTTGCTGGATATAATGTTATTCAGTTATTGTTGGAAACTATTAATACCCCATTGGGACCAATTAATATCCCATCATGACCTATTAATACCGTATCGGGATCAATTAGTACCTGATCAGGACTAATTTAAACCCGATTAAAACCTATTTAAACTACATCAAGATCTAATTTTGAGTGACCTCTGTATACTTAACCAGTACTTAACAGTTCGTTCTTGTATGTTTTTATTCAAATTTCATCGAGACACATTTATACTGTACCCAAACCATTTTGTATAGATTATGGACTTATTTACACTATTTCTATACCTAATGATTTTTTCATAAGTTGTAGTTTGTTGATGGTCTAATTGTACATTGATTTGCACAGATTGAACAAAATTTGAGGATTGCTTATGTCGAATAGTTCTTCCCAAAGCTAGATCGACATAACCATGTACAAGTATTTAGTGATATTGAATGTGCACTAGACAATGTAGAGGATATGGGCCGGTTTTGATGAAGTTGTTTAGGACATTTTCTTGATATGGACCGCGATATGTCTTTTAGTAGTTTATTAGTAGTACATTTATTACTGAGAGCAATCAGATATCATGGGCCAAGAGATGAGATGTGGCTTTACAGTTGGACGACAACATTTACTGAAATTGTCAAGAAGAGATTTTTGCCTTATTACAGGTTAAAATTGGCTTGCCCGAATGTAAGGCAATATAAGCCCTGCTCATGGTCCACTACATCGATATTTTCGAAGAAAGAAATATGTGATATTCAAAGCGTCTTAGTTGGTAGTAACTTCAAACAACAACAAAACGTTGTTAAATTGTGCTTGATACTTTTGTTGGGGGAAATCAGATGGGGTATCGATAAGAGACACATAATACCATATTGGTGGTAGGGTTTAGTGGAGAATTTAGACCAGTTTGATTCCTATTCATGGGGGAATCTTGTCTACAAATACTCGATTAAATAGTTTTCAATCTCTACATAGTTAGGAACATGTGAAACGAATTTTAAAATGTAACTTATTTGGATTTTCATCAGTGCTCTAGGTATATTAAATGATTGACATAAATATCATTAGTGAAATTATTAAAAATATAATACCTCTATTATTATTCTTTGTAGATCCCCGCATTCAAGATAATTCCGAATGTGGTTCAAGTCCTCCCTCATGCAAGGATTTGTGATCGAATGGAAGATAAATCGAGAATTTGTCGATGGACTTTTTTTGGTTGTTCAAGCTCGAAAACTATCGAAAGCATTTTCACTTCTATAGTGAGATGGACTTTACATTTAGTGTGATAATTTGTAAGTTTGTTAATTGTAGATGTAGAATTTTCATGACAATTTTACAAAATATTAATTGACTTACAGGTGTACGTGCTTCTGACACTTCAACCAACAAATTTTGAGATGCAACAACCTTATTTCATGGATTTACAAGTGTCATCATTGGAGCATTTGTGTCCAAATGAACCTTTTAGACACAACTATGATAGGTGTCGCACCCCGAAATCAAATATCTCTGCAACTTATCTTGTGATGTCATGATCATTAATAAATAGGAGTCAGTACTAATCATTTAAAGAACTAGTCCTAAGGTCGATCAGAGACCCATTATTCACCTAAGGGAGCAAACACTAACCACCTAGGTTTTTATTAGTTGGTCTCGAACCAAAAGTTGGATTCGGGGGTTATATTACGTTCGAAGGGCTCACAAGCCAGTCGACATATCCTAAATCGGTACCCTTTTGCCTCATTTTATTAAGTCCAATTCCTGCTCTATTCGAAGTATGACTCGACGGATCAACACTTAACTCAATGATCAAACTCACAGCTCCATTCTCAGTCAAAAACGATATGAAAAATCATGGGAAAACGTAGAACAAGCTGCTGTCGAATATCCAAGCCAACAAAGACTCTAATCTGCCCAAAACCAATATAAAAAATGAGAGGAATCATCGAGCAAGGAGCTGCAGCCTCTAAGGACTCTAAGCAGCCTCATTTTCATCAAAATTGCCATGAAAATAAAGGATAAAGGTGCAGCAAAATGCAGTGGCACATATTTGTAGACCAAGGCTCTAACTCCTTGAAACCGGCATTGGAAGTGTGAGAAATCAATGAACAAAGGCCAGCAGCGACTATGGAGCTTAAACAGCCATGTTTCCTATCAAAATCATCATTAAATCGAAGGAAAAAAAGGAACAAGGAGCTGCTGCAACAAAGGGCAATAGATAGTTCTATTCTTAACGAAAATGGGATTTAAATCACGAGAAATCCTTGAGTAATGACCAGCAGCAACCTTGAGCACTAAACAGCACTATTTTCAGTGAAAATGGCACTGTAAAGAAGTGAAAACATCAAGCAACAAGCAGCCATGAAATCAGATCAGTAAGGGCCCAATGCAACAATTGACACAATGTGACAATCTTACACTACGGCAGAAGGCAACAAAACAGTACCTATACAGCCTACAACACAAATTACAGCTCCTTAACTACAAAAAAATAGCAATGAAACATCGACCAATACCAATCACAACAGTAAAACAGCAACAATCCAGTCACAACAGCAGCTAAACAGCAGCAAGTGCAAACTACAGAATCTAAACTGTAATGGAACTGACGAATGGCAGCTGGACAACACTAAAACAACCATTATAGCTCCTAAATTATAAGGCATCAGCGACTGACAGCAACTGCATCTCACAAAAGGCAACTAACAGTAGTGGACAACAGCAACAACACTAACAACCATCTTGCATCAATGAAACAGCAGCTAACAGCAATTAAAGCACCTTGAGCAGCAACTAAACTACATTGAAATAGCGACCACAACTTGCCAAGAACAAGTACAGCAACAATCAGCCATTGCTGCAGTAATGTAACATCAAAATAGCAACTAACAATGCATACTACGTCAAGCTGCAGCAAGAAGTAGCAATCAGCAGTGAAATAGCTTACACAGCTTGCTAGGAGTCACCGGGGCAGTAACACTACATTTAAGCTGCAAATAACAGCAATTACAGTGCCTAAACTGCAATAGAAATTACCAACAAGAGTAAGACAGCAGCAACACAACACTGGACAGCAACAGCATAATGATGAACAACTGCTATAACACTTAAATTGTGACTAATAGCATCTATTCTGTAACAAAAGGTAGTTAACAGCAAAACAAGTAGCAAAACGACGTCTAACAGCCTATATACTGCACAAGACAGCAACTACCAGTACCAAAAGGTAGCAAAATAGTAGCTAACAGCCTTGTTTCATCAAAGCTGCAGCAATAAAACATTGAACCAACAAGTTAAAACATGATGACAACTCGGTAAAGCATGCTACAGCCCATCACGGCTCCCTAACAGCACTAACGTGGCAAACTCAGAAGTAGCAACACAATAACAAACTGCAAGAACAGCCTCCCTAACACATAAACTACTAACTGAAAACTGCTGAGAGCATGCTATGAGGTGGTCTAGCAGTGACAAAAGGAGGTTCAGCCGAGGAGGCTTGACGGTCATGTATATGCCTTGGTGAATGGCTGCAATGTAGGTGAACCTAGTGGTGCAAAGCTGGTGGCTCCACACGGGTTCTAGCTTGCTGACGACTCAAGTAATGATCGGCCTCTGCTTCTCCTTTCTCCATGGCATTTCGTCCAACACCAAAAAGGCGACCGATTCTGGACATCCTGAGCTCTCACCGGTCGCGAACAGCTAGCAGGGCCAGTGAGGGAAGGTCATGGAGGAGCTGCGCATGTTTTTGGACGGTTCGAGCGGGCACAGGTCGAGCAAAGGAGACTTGGACAGGGAGAGGCCAAATGAGGAAGGCACGGGAGGGGCTACCAGATGGTGGGGTCGATCAGGGAGGATCTGGGCCTAATCTGGAAGGTACAATGGTTGGTGACCACGGCCAAGCGGCCTGGAGGGAGGATGGCTCAGTCATGGAGATGGTCGGGATTCGAGCGGGCAATGGCAGGTCCGCGAACTTGCAGTTAGTAGCAGCAGAGATTGGGGAAGAGACGGAGAAGATTGAGCAGTGAAATGGAGGGCATGGTGATGAAGAGGAGCTCGTAGTGCTTGGTGGTGGTTCGGCCTTCTCGAATTTCGATGGCCCTTGATGTGCTGCGAGAATCGTTCTTAAAAAGGGAGTAGGAGACAAGCCAACGGGAGACACTATCGACGGAGGAGTAGAGGGACGCCGTCAGGGCAGTGTGGCCGGTTGGGCTTGAGATGCAAGCGCCACCAAATGACCAGAGACGTAGAGCTTTCACCGGCGGGCAGTCAAGAACCTCAGGAGAAAGCATCCCCTGCATGTCCTTTCCCGAGGATTGTACGAAAATACAGTTTTTTTAAGAAAATATTCTTTAAAAGTTGTCCCGGGCAAATAATTTACCAGAATACCGTCAAGAGATCGCATGTTGAACACGCGATCTCATTTTGAACTGAGATCGCATGTTCAACATGTGATCTCATCACTATTCAATCGCATGTTGAACATGCGATCTCTGTTGACCAGGGATCCCCCCAATATTCTCCCATCCGATCGACAAATATCCTAACCATTAATATTCATTAGAAGAGAAGTATGAAATTATCCATCAGTAGTCAATTTCAATTTGAAATTATCCATTAGAAGAGAAGTATTCAATATACTGTTCTAAACACAACACGCTTAACAAAAGTCTACGACGGACTTCTCCTCCTCCTAAGTCGCCTTCTCTGGAAAAACTGTGTGGGCTCTTATGCCGGTGGTCGCTCTGTCCTACTCGGACCTGCTGCCTGACTCGGTTCTTGCACTTCGTACTCTGGATAATGCGATGGCTCATACGGTGAGTGCTAAGATGGCTCCCGATATTTCTGAGGAGCAGGTGGAGTCAGCATTGTCGATTGTGATGAACCCATCGCACCCATCGCATCAGGTGTGTGGAATGACATGATATCAGGCAAGTGTTGCTGATGCAGAGATGGGGAGTATGCCGGCTCGAGAACAGGCGAAGGGGAGCGTGCTGGCTCAAGAATGGGAGAAGGGGAGCGAGGTGGCTCTGCAGCTTGGCGTCGTCCCCTACCTCAACCTCTACGTCCTCTACCTCGAGCCGCAGGAGGTATATCTCGTTGTTGTTGCTGTCCTGGAGGAAACATCTGGACACCATCAAAATCTTCAGAAACAAGCAATCCAATGTCAGCAATATTCCAAGATCCTGAAATGTGGCTGACTCGAACCGAATAGGTCAGAGAGAATCAACCTAGAAAAAGATAACATTTGTTCATTATGTAAGAAGTTGAATATAGAAAAGGAAACGTAATATTAATATAAAGGAAGTAGACAATACCAGAGTGCCAATCATTGCTCCTGTACATCTAATATATCGTCTGGTGACTCCATGGTACCAGTTGCTGTATTGATGATTGACGCCCATCAACAATGTATCGTCATAGTAAAGCTCGATAATACTGTCTCTTCGCTACATCCACAACTGGATTAGAGGCCAATGCCTCCTAATCCAATCCATGTCTGTCCTCCCTCGAAGGTCGATCTGATGAAGTAAAGGAGAGGTATCACATGCAAGTGGGATACTCTTAATCCCCCCGAATTGACAAATCACCCGATCTGGATGGTTCCACTCAACTATGAAAAAGCATATGAAAGGCACTCGAGCTCGCCATACATCACTTCCAGCTATGCAGTAGGGCGGTAATAAACTGAGAATCCAGACGATCGGTACCAAAATTGACATTACATTAGTTAGTTACTATAAAAATTAATGTACGTGGCAGAGATCTGAGTCTATTGAAGGCGTCTCTGTACCTGGCGTGCTGTCTGTCTATCGAACGCATCTCTGTACTGTCCAAGGACATGCGTAGAGAGCTGAGTCATGTCAAATGAAGCATGCCATCGACATGCCAAAGGTCGACCACCTGTCCAGGTAATCTGAAGGCGAGTGGGCGCTACATGTGGAAATCGATCCCACGACCAAACTTGGAGTAGAATCAATGTGCCCCCGATCTCATTTGCTGAACTATCTGTAGCAAGACAAAGCTGTCTATATAACCAGGCCAAACATGCAGCTCCCTAGCTATATCTCCCGACAGCTTCAAAATCTTCCAGTAGCGGTAGGAACATAAGGTGAACGAAACTGGAAGTCTTGTCCGCAAATAGCATACCGCCCATCAACTGTAGTATATAGGCCCGAGTGAATCTCATCACGGTAAACTCATCAGCATCGGCGGGTAACTGATGGAAATGCCTCTACAACCATGACATCCAAAGACATCCGCCTATGATACTGCGAGGATCGGGCCTAACACCTAAGAGACGCTCGCACTCATCTGCCCAAGGCATGTGGGTGATGCCTGTCATTGCATCTCTGTCGATAGGTAAGCCCAGCTAAATTGTGACATCCTACAATGTGATGACAACCTCTCCATGTGGCATATGGAACGTGTGCATCTCCGTTCTCCACCTCTCAACTAATGCCGTGATGACGTGCCAATCTAGTTGGATGAAGGGGATCCGAGAGACGCCATAGAAGCCAGATTGCTGTAAGTATGGATCCAAACGATTATCAACATGCAGGACATCCTCCTCACGTCATAATGTCGTCTCACGTTGACGACAAACAAGTGCTGAACTATCTTAACCCACCCCCCCCCCCCCCCCAAAGCTGCCTCGGACAATGTCTCTCCTGTAGTCGGAGTAGTGATCTATCTATGGGTCCTAGATCCATCTGAAAGTACATATATGATATATTGTTATTTGCCAAAAAAATGAAACGTACAACAACAATACATGTACTATAAATATAACATCTTTTGTTTTATAAACTATGAACCTTGAACCTTTCTGCGCTCGGGACAACTTCTTCGATTATGCCCATCGCCTTTGCAAAAGCTACATGTTATGGTGCATGCAGGCTCCCTAATATCCATCTCATTATGATATCTTTTCGACCTAGGTCCGCCTATTCCTCGAAGGAGAATACAATCTGGAAGAACCGTCGGAAAATCTATCTAAGGCCATCTGACCTTGTCTCCAATTGGATGGAACTTAGCTTGATAGCATAGTTGTTGATGTGTCCATGAATACCAAGGGCCCACAAGTTGGGAGCTATCCATATGAATTGATGTCATGGTGGCCATCCATAAGAACATGGCATCTTATAAGTTTGCCATTTATTACATGTGCACTCTCAACTGCTAACATTAACTGTATGGAGATGGCCACCCTTGCTATCATTACATGTGCACCGCTCACCTGTCATAATCTCAAACTCACCAATCATTTGATTAAATGAAATGATAGTATGAGCATTCGATATCTGCCCCCATTTTTGCAATTTCTTAGTAACCCATGGAGTGAACGTTTCTCCTTTGCTAATTCTGACGGCTGCCTCCTCAAGACGAGATTGAAAATAGTGAACACAATTATAAAATATCTTCTTAACAAGCGTTGCAACCGATAAGGACCTTGCATCCTTCAAAACGGCATTGTAACTCTCACTAAGGTTTGTTGTCATAAAACCATGTCAGTAGCCTCCATCGTGTGCCTGTGTCCATCTTTCCACATCCAAGTTCAAAAAGTAATTAGGTGCTGATTCTTTCCTGTTCTTCACTTCATCCATATACTCCACAAATTTCTTAGGTTGGCATTGCATTGCGGCTGTAGTAACAAGTCTCTTCAATGCCTAGTTATTGTGGACCTTGTTAAAATTGATAGCCACATGTCAAATGCAAAGTCGCCATTGAGCAAAAGGTGGCTGCCATCCAACCCGCTGATCTCTTATTGCACTAATAATGCCAGCATGGCAATCAGATATAAGACATAAAGTCTCGGAACGACGACCAGTGCATCAAAAACCAAGACCATGAGCCATACGATTTCTCATCAACTAATGCAAAAGCCAAAGGGAGAATATGGTTCGCACCATCCATAGTGCATGCAATCAATAATTTATGTGAATATTTCCCGTACAAGAATGTCCCATCTATACTAATAACAGGCCTACAATATGGAAAAGCGTTCACACATGGACCAAATGTCCAAAATACTCTTCTGGAAATTACTTGACCATAAATATCTGTTGGAGTACCATGCCAAGTCACTTCGGATCCTGGATTGGTAACTTGCAAAGCATTCAGAAGACTTGGCAATTCTGCATAAGAAGAGTCTCAATCACCATATACCGTCTCAATCGCTCTCCTCTTACCATCCCATACTCTTTTCCTTGTTACCAAGTAGCCGAATGTATTGGCTATAGTTTGCCGCAATATAGAAACCTTCACATCAGGCAATGCCTAACTTGATTTAAGAAATACTAACTCATGAAGTTACAATCTAGCTGTCGATGATCTTGATTAAGGACAGGATTTACACATGTATGAGGTCCTTCAGCTATTGTAACAACAAATGCAAAATCCTAACTTTTTGACATGCACGAAGTCGCCATCTACATCCTTTGTCCCTCTCAATGCAGAATACAGGTCATATCCTCTTATCAGATTCATCAACATAAAAGTTTTAGTGGTTCTTGATGTGAGTACCTTCACAGCATAAATCAAATCAGCTTTCTTTTTAAATCGCATTCCCTTTTTAATCTCGTCACCAAAGTTCAAATAGTCAAAACATTCTCAATCTGTTTCTTCAATTATTATGTATCCATCACCATCGTCCCTTCTGTTAAAAAAAGGAATTTGATCCTCAATGGAAGTGTTATTATGGTCAGGTATCGGGTTCTCATCTAGCACATTATCAACCATCACAGCTTCTACACACTGTGGAGGCAAGGGATCATTTGATGTATCGAGCTTAAAATGAGCAGATGTGCCACTAGTCTCAATCTCTTCATCTAATAATACTTCATCGATATCAACAGACAACTCATGTAACGCTTCATCGACCTCTCTTTCATCATCATCATCATCATTATCCTCAATATTATTTCCTTCACTCATGTTGACATCATTTTCACATCGATATGCTTCCGAGGGTGAAGGCATTGGTAAGGTTGTATTTCTAACATTTTGCTCTAATCTCATGTTAGTGGTACCTTGTACTTGAACAAACAACTCTAGAATTTGCAATTCACCATCAAGTTCAGCAGCATCCATAAGATTCTATACATCTTCATCATCAGTTATAGGAATCAAACTACAATGCACATAAGTTGACTGAAAAATTGTTGCATGTTTGTGAAACACCTCTACTGTAGACATAGCACGATCAACTCTTACTATTGACATAGCACGATCAACTCTTACTATTCTACAGAGTCTTTCCAATAATTCATTGTATCTTGTGTCACATCTCACTTTGATTTTCTTCACTGGTGGCTTATCATAATATGGTCCATCTTCACCACATAAAATATTTCCATGGGCCTACACCACAAGTTTAACATGATTTACCATATCCAATCTAGTGAAAATATCAAACTACAAATATTAGTATATAGCACAACCACTATATTGCTCAAATACTTCATTTAATAATTTTACAAATAACTCACTGCATTTTACGATAATTCACCACTTTACTTCATTTCATAATCTCAAAACCAATTTACTATATTTCGCCAATTTCATATTCACTTCACTTCATTTCATAATCTCATAACTCATCCACCGCACTCTCACCAATTAATCACTTCACTTCACTTAATAAATGACAACCAATTCAGTTCATTTCACCAATTTCATATTCACTTCACTTCATTCCATAATCTCATAACTAATTTACTACATTTCACCACCATTTCACTACGTGTCACCAATCAATCACTTCACTTCACTTCATAAATGACAACTAACTCAATTCATTTCACCAATTTCATAATCACTTCACTTCGTTTCATAATCTCACCACCAATTCACTAATTTCACCAATTTCATAATCACTTCATTTTATTTCACAATCTTACAACCAATTCACAACTCTTCGTAAATTTTATAACCAACTTCATTTCATTTCACTACTTCTCAAACAATTAACTACATTTCACCATTTCACAACTAATTCACTACATTTTACCAATTTCACAAAAACCTTACTCCATCAAACCCTAAATCAACCCGTAATCTATATAATCAACAAAAAATCACAAAATTAACAATAATTATAGCTAACAATTCGTAACCCATAATTTACTATCAACAAATAAATCATTCATTAACTCAAAATTGCACTTAATCAACACAATTCTAACAAACCCTAAAATGAAACCCTAATCTATACAATCAAGAAAAAACCACAAAATTAACAATAATTATAGCTGATAATTCTAACACATAAGCTATCATCAGCAAATAATTCGTTCATTAACTCAAAATTACACTTAATCAACACAATTTTAACAAACCCTAAAATGAAACCCTAATCTATACAATCAACAAAAAACCACAAAATTAACAATAATTATAGCTGATAATTCGTAATCCATAAGTTACTATCAGCAAATAAATCATTCATTAACTCAAAATTGCACTTAATTAACACAATTTTCACAAATCCTAAAATCTTCAAAACCCTAAAAATTTGAAGAAAAATTAGGGCAAACTCAAAGAAATGTTCACATACCATAGAAAATGCAGCAGAGATCACAATAGAATGTCTGAATCGGGAGAGATCGCAATGAATATGGACTACGGGGGCAGAGATCGCAATGGGGAAGAGAGGAGAAGAGAGGAGGAGAAAAATGGGAGGAAAGGGAAATGGCAGGCTCGGCCTCGCGGGGCTGTTTTTAGCAACGAGAGATCGCAGGTTCAACTTGCGATCTCTCTACGCCTTAAGTGAAACGGTGCGTTTTAGGCGAAGAGAGATTGTAGGTTTTCTCTTAGCCTGAAACACAGCGTTTCACTATACCATCATCCGAGATTGCATGTTGAACATGCGATCACAGTTCAAAATGAGATCGCGTGTTCAAAATGTGATCTTTTGATGGTATTCAAGTAAATTGTTGCCCGAGACGGTTTTTAAATAATGATTTTTTAAAAAAACGGTATTTCCGTACAATCCTTGTCCTTTCCCGTCCATTTCTTTTCTTTTTTTTTTTTTAATCGGCAAAGCATAATTATGTTCATTAAGACTTTGCAATACACTTACATCTTAGTACTGGAGTTCCCTGGAGGAACAAAAAACACCTCTCTTGCACAGATTCTGAGCTAACATATTGTTTGTTCTAGGGATCTAGAAAATTTCTCAAATATCAAAAGAGGATCTCTATGAGGCAATATCAAGGAGAATACTGCTAGACTCCTAGTTCGGTTTCTAACCTTCCCTTGCTGCAAGCACCACTCGCTGTGCATCAGAGAAGATGGAAACGCTGCTCCAATTCCTATGCTTTGTCACTCAGGCAGCTATAAGAACAGCAAGCATTTCTGCCTGATCGGGAGTGAGAGCATCGACCCTTTGAGTCCAATAAGCCATCTCCTTGCCATTTGCAAAAGCCACCCCTACGACATAATTTCTGTCCGAGGACCAAGCAACATCCACAAATTGATATCCTTGCATTGTTTTGAGCTGGATTATGGTTATACCTTGACGATGGTCGTGTAGCTAGAGGTGAGAAACTAGCAATTAGTACTGTGGTAGGAGAGCCTTTTGCAACAACGTCAGAGTTAATCATCTTAGAATGTTCTAGGTATTTTCCACTGACCAAAGGCAAAAATTCACCCTAATCAGGCAATTCATCAGAAAAAAGTATTTGATTCCTAAGATTCCATAATTCATACAGCAGGATCAAACTAAATAAGGTGAAATGCAATTTCTCGCAATTATCTAATGGGAAATCACATGGGTCTATGACAAAATTAACCAAATCTATCATATTGGAAGCTGGTATAGAGCAGACTTTCCACTTATTCCCTCCAAGAGATCCTGGCAAATAAACAATCAGTAAAGAGACAAGTAACAGAAACTGAGGTGGCTTGACATAGAGGACATTGATCATCCTCCATATTTGGCCAAGGGAGAGATCCTTTTGCAATTCTCCAGAGATGGAGTTTGAATTTGCTATGTATTTTAAGCTTCCAGATTTTTGTCCAAAAAGGTTCCATTCCTTTGCTAAATCTATATTCCTAGTCTTTTGGATAAAAAGATTTAACCGAGTGGGTTCCCTTCTCATCAGGCAGCCATATAAATTCATCTTCTTTATTATGTTGAGGGATATAAATTTTTGAGATGCTTTGAACTGTTTCTGGACTAAATAGGGAGTTTAATTTTTCCAAATTCCAGGTTTTTGTGTCTGTACAGAGCAAGTCACTAACCTTTAAAGAGTGATCAATGGTCACAGTGGAGGTTTTGGGGATTGCCATAAAGTCTTTATTCGAAGGGATCCATGGATCTAACCAAACCCTAGTAGATGTACCATTACCAATTTGAATGCATGAATGTTTGTTCAAGGTTTGGTTGCAGCTTTGAAGGTCTTTCCATACACTAGAAGGATGAGCCTTCTTTCTAATATTACGACTCAATAAATTTCCATATTTGCGTGTGAAGATTTGAGCTGCTAGACTTTGTTTATTTGTTGATAAGAACCAAGAAGTTTTGGATGACACGGCTTTATTGAAATCTGAAAACTTCCTAAAGCCTAGACCCCTTTTTTTTTTTGGTTGGCATATGTTATTCCAACTTAGAGGTGCAAAGTATTTCCCACTTCTATCTTGTTTTCCCCACCAGAAGTCTCGTGTTTTTCGATCCATTTCTAAACAAGTCTTGTTTGGAAGTTTAAAAGTTCCCATTTGATAGATTGGGATAGAGTTTATTATTGATTGAACTAAGGTAGTTCTACCAGCCCAAGAGAGATGTTTTGCTTTCCAAGAAGATAGTTTACTTTGTATTTTTTCAATCAAGAATTGGAAAGACTCACTCTTCCTTCGTTTAAGAAACAAGGGATTTCCCAAATATTTTACTTGTTTATTAAGTTTTTTCATGTTGAGAATCGATTTGATGTACCTTTTTGTATTTCTCCTAACAAATTTTGAAAATAGAATTCCAGATTTTTCATAATTGATCTCTTGACCACTCCAAGATTTAAAGATATTAAGAATCGTATTACAATTTCTAGCATCTAAGGTGGAAGCTTTTATGAAGATCATTAAGTCATCAGCAAAAAGAAGATGACTTAATGGAAGATTATTACGAGATAATTTGATTCCCTTAATCAAATTTAATTGTTCCGCAATATGAAACATTGGAGAAAGGACTTCCATGGCTATAATAAAGAGATAGGGTGATAGAGTGTCTCCTTGTCGCAAGCCTCTTTCAGGTGTGAAGAAACCGGATGGTGATCCATTGATTAAAATCGAAAAAGAAGGAGTGGTGATGCATTGCATTATCCAGTTAATGAAGGTATTAGAGAAACCGAGATTAATCATTACTCGTTTGATAAAAGTCCATTCCATTTTGTCAAAGGCTTTGGAAAAATCGATTTTTAAAGCAACCCGTCCATTTTTTGATTTTGAATTGTTCATTGTGTGGATTACTTCTTGTGCCAAGACACCATTTTCATTTATCCACCTACCCTCAAGGAATGCCGTTTGATTTGGAGAAATGATTTTATGCAAAGTTGTTTTAAGTCTATTTGCTAATAATTTAGAAATGACCTTGTAACATGTGTTCGTGAGACTAATAGGTCTGAAATCCGCAAAACTGTTTGCATTCAGTTTCTTTGGCATTAGTGTTATGAAAGTACTAGTCCATTCCCTTAATAGGTATCCACTTCTAAAGAAATTTTGGATGGCTTTTATTAAATCCTCTTTTATGATTAACCAATATTTTTTATAAAATAAGGTAGGCATTCCATCCGAACCCGGTGCCTTAAGAGAATTCATGCTTCATATAACTTCTTCGATTTCGTCGATTGTAGGAATCTTAATTAATGAATTGTTTTCTTCTTCTGAAATGATGGGACTTATTAATTGGTCCAAGTTTTCAGGGAATAAAGGGATTGTCGAGGTAAAAAGAGTTTTAAACTTCTCTAAAAAATAGTCACAGATTTCGTTCTGGTCATTGGTGAATTGTTGGTTGTCCTTTTTTATAACATTTATAGAGTTATATTTTCTTCTAATGATAGTTGATAGGTGAAAGAATTTGGTATTAGCATCTCCCTCTTCTATCATTATTCCCTTGATTTTTGTTTCCAAATTAACTCATTTCTTTTAAGATATTCCTCTAGTTGTGATTGTAAATCCTTTTCCATATCCATATTGCTCAAGGTTGGTTCCCTTTGTTGAATTTGGTTGATTTCCTTTATCAGCTCATTTATTCATTCTTCACATATTCTAAAGTGGGTTTTATTCCACATTTTGAGGGAATTTTTCGTATTTTTAGTTTTTCTACTGAATTTAAAATCTCTTGATCCTAAGGTAGCAATATTCCAAGCTTTTCTAATTAAGCCATAGCATGTTGGGTCTCTTGTCCAAGTAGCTAAAAATCTAAAAGGATATGGTTTATTATGTTGCTTTTGAGATAGGCTAAGAAGTATAGGGTTGTGATCAGAACTTGATGCTGCTAGATGTAGCAGTTTAGCATTTGGAAATATTAGTTTTCAAGCATCATTTACAATTGCCCTTTCTAATCTTTGTCTAGTATGTCTTAGGCCTGGTCTATTATTCCTCCATGTGAAAATGCTTCCAAAAAAACTCAAGTCAATGGAGCCAGTATTAATCATGAATGTTTCCAAATAATTATGGCTAGTTGAACCAAAGTTACATCCTCCAAACTTTTCATCAGATGAAAGAATTTCATTCAAGTCACCAATCATCATCCGAGGCTCATGAGTACTGTTTACCATATTTTCTATTTGATTCCAAAAATCAGCCTTTTCATTTTCATATGGGGGACCATAGGCACATGTTAACAACCAGTCACAAGGAAGAGCATCATGATGTATAGACATATGGATGAAGTATTTTCCAGAATATAATATAGTTACCTTGATGCTATCATGCCATAGCAAACAGAGGCCTCCAGCCTTATGTTCAGCTTCCACTATAAAGACTTCCGTGAACTTGCACATCTTGGCCACCTTCTCACACCTTTGAGGTTTTTATTTTGTTTCTAACAAGACCATACAGGGATTGTATTTCTAGAGGATGAGTTTCAGATTACCAACTATCGAGGCTCCCCCAAGACCCCGATAGTTCCAAGCTAAAAGACTCATTTGGTTTATAGTTCCAATGCATTACAAGGCAGCATGCAAATTCAACGAATTGTCTATTAGAGAGAATGTATAACAGTTATCTATTTGCTAATCAATTTCACTGCATATACTTTAGAAGAAAGTATGCGATTTTTCATGTACCTTTCACAACCAAGATTAAATCAATTTTGGCACCTATGGGTATGAATTAAACCTTTATCACTTTCAGTCTGCGAATATTTTTACCTCAATATAAGAGTAGTCTCTGTGTTGATATGTCCAAGCTTCTTGAGAAGGTTAAAAAATCCGCACAAATCAAAACTTTCAAAGGGCATATGGGTTTATTATAGTGTATTTAAACTAACAGAGATGAAGAATTGTAGATCTTGCCAATCTTCACCCAATATAAGTGGTAAATCAAACTACAGATACCTGGGAATCAAGCTTGAAGCTTTTACTTAGTAACTCAACTCTGCTGGATCACAAAAGGATTGCAAAAGTAAATCTTGAAAGAATCGAGCCACTACGACTTAAATCGAAAAAACCTATTTTGGGTTGAGATTGCATACCAGAGAGCTTGAGAGAGAAAGAGAAACTTGCCTTAGATCGTTCAGAAAGCTGCTTCCTTTCCTTCTCCTGTAGAAGTTATTGCACGATACGTATTAGATTTGGCTCTTCTAGAGCCCAATTTTTGCTTGCCTCCAAATCTGGAAGACTTAGGGTTTAAAATTTGCAAACTGGATCTCCCAACTGAGGGGAACTTGGAGAAAACTCCAACGAAGGGAGACTAATTGAACGCTCTAAAACAAATCGACTTAAAGAAAGCTCGCAAAATCGAGCGATTGTGGATTTGATTTCATTTTCACTTTCCTGTCCATTTCATTTTCACTTCATTCATTCTCTTTTTTTATTATTATTTTTATTTTTGAATTTTTTTCATTATTTCGTATATCTTCTTTTTCATTTCTTACTTTCCTTTCTAGATCTTTGGATATAAATAAAACAAGAGCTCATAAATAAATAAAGTAGAAAAATGTGAAATCGTTCATGCCAAAATCGAGTAAGGTTAAGCGTCGAATCCAAGTCAATTCAATACTTTTCATGACGAGATCAAACTTGGTTTAATTCCACCGCATTTGAGCATTAAATCACATTTTTGCACTTGTCTATGCATTTTCTCAAAATTGAAATTTAAAATCTTTCCGGGCCAAAATAATGTATCTGCAATAGGAATGGGAGTGATGAGGGTGAGCAAGGAGATCAGGAGGGCTTTAATGCTCAAGATCGTGGACATAATGTATAGCACCAATGTGACACAATGTTGGAGGTTATGGAGGAACGAATAAAAGTATCTATTGCAATATCCAAGACACGATTGTTGGAAGCATACACGAATTGACACTACAATTGCAACGTTTGAGGCTTGATTATTAGAACACATAAAGAGCCTCGTACATTTATCATACCCACCACCTCCATCTCCAACTACTACATTAGCAAGCTCTCCATCAGCAGTCCCCTCTACAAGTCAGCTCTCACTTCTATCTCCAGTATCTCCATCTGCAAATCAGCCCTCACCTCAACCTCCAACAGCTCCATCTGCAGCAGTATTTATAAGTTGACCTCCACCAACACAACCATCAGCAAGTAAGGTGAAATGACATATAACAAGTGACTTAGATAAGCTAAATGATATATAGTATGGTGTACAGTCGAAATCGAAATATTTTCATTTACAGAATCAAGGTGAGAAGAAGCAATATAAAATGCTCGAAAACAAACAAATGTCCCATAATGTCCCAGCCCCTGGACTCACCCAAATCATTACAAATGATGTGGAGTGAGGTTGCTAGGGAATCTTATTAGCAGATATTTTGTAAGGACTGACCTAGATTATCCCTTAATTATCTGTTTATCTTATGTTATGCTCTCACATATGATATTTTGTTAGAAGCTTATGTTACGATTGACTTTGACTGTACAAGTTTATCTTGTCTTATGGTGATACATTTCATATGCAAGGCAGGATCATCCAGCTTATGTTTTATTTCTTCTATGCGTTGGTATGAGATTCTTGTCATGCATTATTCACATGTTTCTAAAATTCATAACTAGGTCCCAAAATTTACAAGTAAGTCCTAAGAAAACATAGATTGATCCCGGAAAATACATAAAGAGGTACCGAAGTTATGTAAATAATTTGGTCCCGAAAATTTATAAATAGGTCCCAAGAAAATGTTAATTGATCCTTAAAAATCCATAGATAGGTACCAAAGTTACATAGTTAGTTGGGTCCCAAAAATTTACAAATATGTCCTGAGAAAACATAAACTAATCCTAGTAAATATATAGAGAGGTACTAAAGTTACATAGATAATTTGGTCCCGAAAATTTACAAATAGGTCTTGAGGAAATGTAAACTGATCATGAAATTTACATATATAGGTATTGAAGTTACATTGATAGTTTAGTTCCAAAATTTTATAAATAGGTCTTGAGAAAACATAAACTGGTCCCAGAAAATTTATAGATAGGTACCAAAGTTACATATATAAGTAGGTCTAGAAAATTAAAAATAAGTCCTGAGGAAACATAAACTAATCCTGAAAAACAAATAGATAGGTACCAAAATTGCATAGATAAATTGGTCATGATGTTACAAAGTCATGCGTATGCTTGTTCGATATCAGGTAGTCCTACTCTCATTCGACATAGATGATGACTGGATGTACGTACCCTTCCACTAGACGAACTCAGCTGATTGGAGTCACTAACTCTGGGACAACCCATTGTGTTGGCCTATCAACAAGCGTGATTGGCTCGAAGTATGGACTAACAATATAAGATGACAAATAGAAATTGGTACACAAAATCATTCAATTTACATTCCAACCCCTGTTGACAAATTAAGTAATTATAATCAATGAGAGTAATTTCAGTAAAAAATGTAAAAAATTCAAATATCAATAAAAATTTACAAGGTAAACCTTGCTACAGCAAGATCATGGGCACGTGATAGATGTTCTCGTTGGAAAAATTCCCATGTGCAAGTCCTTTCTTGGAGGTGAATAGTCCACTATAATGAGTGATGCCTTACCAAAAATATATTGCAATTGACTACGGTGCATGTCTTATGATGGGTATCAGAATACATCTTAATCACCCTGGTATGTGGAACACTCGCTGATGGGGATGTCTAACTAGAAGCGATATTCTTCTAATCGTCATGCCAACTTTGTGCCATATTGCATACAAACTTAGCTAAAGTCATAACTGGCAAGTAACGTGCAAATCTAAGACAAGAGTTGAGGCACCCTGCAATGTTTGTTGTCATCAACTAGTAGCATGGTAATGAGCAATTAATGCTGGACCATTTACGTGGTCTTATCTCCATAAGCATATCATAGCACTGAGAATTCACTCATTTAACCTTATCCACGTGCTTATCAAACTCCTCCTTGCTACAGGCCAAAAAACCGTCAGATCAGCACGGTTGAACTGTTTAATTAGATTTTGTTAAATGTGCCAGCAACACAATATATGTTCGGTGTCAGGAAACATTGTTCGAATGCTTTTGGCGACGCAACATTACAGTCATATATGAACATGTCACGACCAAACAATTTGGCAGAGTTTTCCCTTATTTTTGTGATATCCTACATTTAACATGAACCTGTTAAAATGCCAATTTAGATAATTTATACTCCAACATCTCCTTTCAACACCACATCCACATATAACAAATCCCCGTTTCCCTAGCTATAACCATCTCTACCAAAAGTTCAGGTTGTAACAATATTTCAAACTTATATTCTTCTATCTTACATACCCTTAATATCCATCAACCAATGACCTCAAGCTGATCCCTGAACGAAATAGGAACTCCAAGTAGCTCATCCATTTATAACTTAGCTGAATAGAAATCGTAGGGGGTGAGCTGTGGGTTCAGTGAGTACAAATCTCTAAAGTAGAATAATATCATAATATAATTTCTTAAAAATTATTGTGTATATACATATATTCACAACACAATAAGAATATCAAATTATTATACTCAATAATATTATATATGCAATGCAAACAATTTGTCAATACAGGCAATAGCCATGGAGTCGCACTCCCTCTGCGATATAGTTTGATAGTATCGATACTCCACTCTCCAACGATATCGTAACACCGCGAAATAATAAATATCAATCTTCCTCCCATCTCTTGGTGCCCTTCGTCTACACACCTCACACCCACGAGGGTTGCCCATTACCCTCCGGCAGTAAGAGCAATTTTAAATTATCTTATATTTATACTTCGCGGGAAACCAGAGGTAAATTACCTTGATGGACATCAGCAGTAAATTAAATCTCTCTCTTTCCTCTTTTATTTATATTTCCTTTCATCATCATTTATTTGGCCCATTTCTAACCAGCTGGCTTAGCAGTCACCGTGGCTTTTTACAATTACATACAACGATGTACAATACATATAATAATGCACACGCGGACGTATTAATTTCATACCAACTTTCTCATGCTCATGCATTGATTTTTTTATATAATTCATATAATTTATTAAATTTGAAATCACATATACACACAAGCATTCGGCTACTCCATATATATATATACACATATTTTATACTTGGCATGCAATATATGTGTGTGTGTGTGTTTACTTGCGCATGCAATCTGTTATATATATAATTTTTTTATTTAATAATTTCTCTTTTATATAATATGATTGCACCTATATAAATATATAAAATATTATATATTACTCAATAATAGAAAAGAGTACTCACAATCCCCTTCAGTCGATCTACTAGTCTCAGTCTCCTGGAGGTCTATCCTATAATATCATTCACAACAAATTAAAATATATCATACATATTTATATCGAAAATGACCCCAAAAACTATTTTAGAACATTATTCATTGTATTTTTATTGACCCTATGACTTTCACCTATCATGTTAAAACTCGTGGGAATACATCATGCTAACTAAATCCTACTAAACTATATATATAATATTGAGTTATATAATTTATTTAATTCGAACTGGACCACAATTACCTTCAATTTTTTTCTCTGTTTTCCTTCATCTTCGCACTCTCTCTCGCCCTCTCTGTGTCTTCTATGTGTGTGTGTGTGTATACACACTTATGTAGTAAATCTATTCTACAATAATCAACTCTATTACCTCCACATATCCTATTATCTATATTTCTATACCCAAATCATACCAGTTACAATATAATGTTAAGTATTAACATCTACAGACTTGAAATAGATATTATTTACTTTCTATTTTCCTTACCTTCCTTCCTTCCTTCCTTCCTTCCTTCCTTCCCGACCTCTTCATCTCCGTTCCCATTCTTCTTCCTCATACTTTTCGGTCACTATCCGTCAGTCATTCTCTCTCTCTCTCTCTCTCTCTCTCTCTCTCTTCGTTGGGGAAGAGATGGCAGAATGCCAAAAAGTTCAAGGAGAAAGGATATATATGTGGGGCTTGTCTGACAATAATAATAATAATAATTAATAATTGATTAAATAATTAAATAATTGGTTATGGGCTTATCTAAGTCTAATGGGCTTCATGGGCTAGCCTAGCCCATGGGCTCACAAAACATCAACTCTACAATATTACCAATGGCAACATTCAAGGCCTGAAAAAACCATGTCCACGCATGAGTATTCTTCGTATCTCCATACCTAGACACCAAATGATATGTTTGGTCACTGCTACCTTTGCATATGCTATGAACACCGTGCCCTTGTAATGCCCTTTTAGATTGGTACCATCAACGACAATTGTTTATTAAAGATATTGCTAAAAACCTCTAATATTTGGCCTAAAAGATATGAAAAAAAAACTGTTATCACTGTCAATGTATAGGTTTGCATGTAAGCCAAAATTCGTCTTCCATAAAATATGATGGCAACAATTGATAGAGTTTTTAGGAGATCCGTATGTGAGAAAGAGCGCATAATGCGGTGATTGCCATGCTTTGTTGGAGTGTATCTGAATTCCATACATCTCTTTCATGTCCGCAATGATGTCTTTAGGCTTCATTACTTCCTTGAACACTTGACAATTGGCGCAATCACCTCCCCAATGACAGCTTGGCAATGGCACCGATGAGCCTCATCGTGTGTGCAAGTGTGCCCATCAATCCACTCATGTATCTCACAAAAGATACCTTCCTTTATTCAAATGGCACAAAATTTCCATGAGCAGTCAAACTCCTTAAAACTGCATGGAATAATGACTTAGTTGACATATGTACTTGTCATTCAAAGTTTTGTCCCAAGGCATATAGGTCGAGTACTCTTTGCATGTCCTTCTTGTTAAGGAAGAACTATTCCCTGTAAATGACATTTATGTTTGCTTCAGACAAAAGATTGGTCGCATCTCCCTGTCATATGAATGCATTTGCTCCGATATATGCCATTCAGGATTTATATTAACAAATGGTTGCACTACTCCTTGTTCTAGGCCATAACTATGCCCTTTGACAGTCCAATTACACTTATCTCATCTTGTACTCTGTGGTGAGTAGATTCAGAACATGGGGCCTGATCATTCCGAACATATTGCTTTCCTAGCTCCTCTTCCTCCTCCAATAAATCATGTACGTAAGTGTCTCATACTTCATCAGCATGCACATCTCATTCTTCGTTATCTTTATTAATTTCATGAAGGGGTGGTGCACTTGTTGCTCAAATGGAAGGATGCATCGCCTATTTTATCAATGCCTATTTGATGAGGAACTTCTTAACAGATCAACAAATGTCACATAAATCTAAGGTGAATATCTTTTCTTACTTAGTACAACCTCCAGATTTTCATCGTTTTCTACATCCATTTGATATGGAACGTTATTACCTTCTCCAATATTTGTCGAACGCAACTCCATTATAAATCGGCTACCATCACAAGGAACAATCAATTGCACCCTTTTATACAACTCACTATATAAGAGACTCATCAGGACAATTATGCCTTTAGACTTAATTTGACTTCTCGAATATCAACAACCTCCATCAGTTATGCACTCCTATTTTCCATTGAACATAATCGTCGTTCAGCCACACTCTATGTTACATATCTATTAAAATGAAGATATATTATAAGTAAGAAATATAATACAAATAGGTCCTGAAACATTACAAATAGGTCCCATCATACTATGAATAGTTCTCGAAATAGTATAGATAAGTCGTGTATAATTATAAGTAGATCCTATTACAATACAAATAGGTCCATCATATTATTGTATAAATAGGTCCCGGAGTATTATAAATGTCCCGGTGCATTATAAATAGGTCATGTCATAGTACAAATAGGTCCATATATTACAGTATAAATAGGTCCCAGAGCATTATAAATAGGTTATGTCACGGTACAAATAGGTTTATCATATTATAGTATAAATAGGTCGAACTACATTGCAAGATAAATAGATCCCGATAAATTACAAATAGGTCTCATTAAAGTTTACATAGGTGTCGATAAACTAAAAACCAGTTCCTAGTTGCCGGTGACAATAACACAAATACCTCAACAAGTCTCGTTGCTTTTCGCAAGGAAGGTTAGAGATCAGTGACTAGATAGAATGGGTAGGCTATTAGTGCTTGCCGTTGCTTGTCGATCACCATTGCCGTTATGTTGCTCGCTAATTGCTATTGCCAACAGTTTGCTCATTGTCACTCCTAGACAGATGTACGAAAATACCGTACGATGGAAAAATAATTCTTTAAAAACCATACCGACCAAAGTATTTACGTTTATACAGTTAAGAGATCACAACTTCAACATGTGATCTCATTTTTGTACTGAGATCGCATGTTGAAGATGCGATCTTTTTACAAATATAAATTTACTTAACAGAAAAAGGAAGGTTGAATGCAAAAATGGAAATTTTATTTAGAGCTAAAATCGCATCTTCAATATGTAATTTCTTAACAAATATAAACGATTTATATTTGTTAGTGTGATCTCTTTAATAAAAAAATAAGACTTAACAACTATAAATTTTGTATATTTGTTAAGATATCGCATGTGCATACAATCTCCTAACGGTACACGAAAATATTTTACAAGAAACTACAATATTTTCATACATTCCTCACCACCACTACCCTGCCACTACTCTTCTGGTGGGGAAGGCTAAGGTGAAAGGGAGGTGTTACTTTAATTGCCCTATGTTTTATGTCGTTGCCTTCAGGTGAAGAGGCTGATGAGAAAGGGGGAGAAACATTGGCGGGATTTTGAAACTTTTTAAACAATTAAAAGGATTCATTAAAATCCATATGGTCTTTCACCAAAATAGAGAGTTATTTTCTCAATTGTTTATAAATTGGTGCTAGTCTTGAAAGGGAGTGAAGGAGCAATGCTCCTCCCCATTAACACATAAACCAAATGCAATCTTAAGCCCCAGTGTGAAGGATTGGAAGACTTCCGTTGACAGAGAGCTCTGCCCAAGTGGTAGTCAGTATTGAGAATGGACAATATCGATAAAGGGTAAAATAAGTTGATGTATAGGTTTAATGGTACTACAGCACACGACTCACTATAAATCCCTTCACCACCAAGTCCTCCCCCCCAACAAAAGGGAAAAGTAAACTAGGCAAATCAAAAGAAAAGAAAATTTGAGATGCTGTTGTCATGTTATTATTACTTCAGCAACTATGAACTCTCGCAGTCAAACAAATGCTGCTGTATGCAGAGGTTCCATGGACGAACAACTAACAGTATTTTAATTGACCATGTCACTCTTTGGAAAAACCAATTAAACGCCCGAGCAGAGTCTAAGATAGGCCAAAACTCAGCTAATCAACATATGAACGGAGTAAACAAAATGGCTTCAGCTCATCCTCGTTTGGATTTGACGGTGGATATGAACTAGGAACTCCACGTATGACATGCTACCATGGTTCTTGTCCTCAACAAGCTGTGAGAAGAACAGCATTCCTGGCAGGATAGAAAGACAAGATGTGTAAGTCGGATTTGATTAATCTGAGCAGGTCCTTATTTTACAGTTCAAACTGCCCAAATTCAATTTAAGCATGTTCGGGTATGATAACGATGCACCGAAACACTGATCCACAAGAAAATTTGAATCACACTCCCAAGTCTCTGGGTTAAGAATAGAGCCTTTTAAGGACGCATCCCCCAAATGTGTCATGGGCAAGCATACCCAAATGTTTAATTATTAGTAAAAAATGCCACCCGAGAGACTTTTGGATGAGCCCATAACGTGATGGCGGACTTTGCTCCCCGTAATTTCTCAAATTTCTACCAGCTCTTGACAAAATGTTCAAAGAGATGTTAATTTAATTTTCTCTGGTTTTACCTGATGGATCCCCTTTCTTGCAAATTCTCAAGCTGCAAGAGAGAGAAAAAGGCAAAGAAATAACTCCAGGTGAGAATTTAATAGGGTGATTTCATAACAGCAGCAGAATTATCGAAAGGAAATGGAAGGCTCTAAATGAACCGGGACGACTTACCGGAGGTATGAACATCTTTGCCGTCGAATCTCATTCACCACCTCATTGACTTTCTTTGACAGTGGATTGTCATACTGCTGCAGCACAAACTGAGCATGTACAGCACACAGTTAGCAATGAGAAATTGCACCAGCATGCAACCCATGAAATAACCACATCTAAAGCACAACCAAATTGCAGTTTCAATTCAGCAAGTTAAATCATAGTAAGCAGGACCTGACATCTAGACATAAAATATTGAACATAATCAAAACCAGTCCACACACAAATAAGCCTAGTTGACCTACATTTTCACCAAGTCCAGACCCACAAAATAAGCTTTACTCCATAAAAGTGACAAATCCAAGAAACTCCATGGCATAACTCAGGAAAAGCAAAATGCCTTATTTCAGCCAACTATAGGGTTAAGGTACACAAATTCTATTGGGCAAGTTAAAATTTACGGCAAGATCCTAAAAGTAGTTCCTGATTGAAATATTAGTGGCAAAAGAGGCTGGTAATGTATCTTCAGTGCAAGCTGTAGGGGTAAGAATGATATAAGTTTAGGCAAGGGAAGATAGTTCAAATGTGTAGGTATGCTAGCCAGCAAAGAATGAAGTTGGAATGAGGGATTGCTGGATGCGGAAAGGCTCAGAACTTCTCTTACTGATCTTATGCAAGCCTTTCCTTGCTTGTCAGTTAACCCAAGAAGATTTCTTGACATGCTTATCTGTGTTGGAAGATCGGTCTGTAAGGACAAGGCAAATCACCTACTCTAAACGTTGAAGGGACCCACCAACCACTAAAGTCCCATTTTTCAAAATAGTTGTGATGTTCCATGCCAAAAGGAGACGATGTAAGAACAAAGATGTTTGGATCCCACAAAGGAATGCTTAGGTATTTCTTTTGCTCAATATAACAGCGAAGAGTAATTTGCATCATTTCAAATACCCATTCTTATCAAAGAGAAGGAACAAGAAAAATCAAAATCTTCCTACTCGAGCAAGTACGTTGGATGAAAAAAAAATTCCGAGAACAAGAAAATGTTTCCTTCAAATGATGAAAGTATTACCTGTAATGGGATTTCTTCAACTGTTGATGCACCAAATAATTGCTGCAATATTCCAGAATCCACTGAAGCACCAATATATATCAAAGCATCATCACCAGTTTCGAGAAGATAAATTCCCTCATCACTGATATGCTCACTCGAGAGAGGAATTGATGAGGGAACTAGGGACCCATCCTCATCCTATCAATGGGCAGAAAAATATCGGTAGTTTAGCAAGGAATTCATGCAATAACAGAAAATGAGCCAATTTCTTTTACAGGGTAGTTACCTTTGTCCCTAGATCATGGATTGGTATCATCCTGGGGTAAACCAGAGGAATTGCCAGGGGAGCAGAGATAGAGGAAACATAATTTACCCAGAAAGAACGGTCATCTATTTTTCCATCAGGTCGCAGGCCTGTGCTTTTTATTAAAGCTAGAAAAAGAAGAAAAAAATTATTAACACATAAGAACTAGCGAATACATCGATTCACGCTTAATCTTGAAATGCAACTGTTAAATTCGCTAACACACTCATTGCCAAATTTTAGATTAAAATAATACAAGCTCAGAGATATTATGCACTTATTTGCTTGAATGTGAATATGTAATTTTAAGCAGAAAGTTGATCCCTTGCAGATAACTATTTTGAAAATAAATCCCTTATAAATCTAAAAATTCCTATCCCACTTCAGAGTTATCACAAAAGCTGTAAATTTAATTTGAAAAAGGCAAACTTTCAGGAATTATATAAATTATATCAGTTACAGAAGAATTTGCTCTCTTTTTTTCATGTCTATCCCATAGAGATAGATAGATAGATAGATAGATAGATAGATAGATCAATAGATAGAGAGGGATAAGAACCTAAAACTTACGAGAAAAAAAAGGTTGAACTAAAGGAGCATACCCAGAGTGTAGAGAGGTAGAAGTTTGAGTGCCTCGGGAAGAATAAGCTGTCCAGATGATGACACTGTAGCACAAAATTTGCGGTATGAGAGCAGAATGTTGATGCAAGTATTTATCGCTTGTTCCCGAACTTGAAGAAGTGGAGTGGAAGGAATGCCAATTGCAGCTGCAGAGAGACCATATAAAGCTTAAGAATTTATCACTCTTAATCTGCGAGCAAATAAGAACAAGAGCCTTTGAGGAATCTATTGCATACCTTGCTTCAACAAACATGTAAACTGAGCATCCAAGTCAGCAACACGGAAGAGAGAACTGAGCATGCTGGTTACTGAAAGAGATAAAGTTGTAACCCGAATTCTTCTTTCCCCACGCACAGTGGTATAAAGAAGAGCACACTAGATAACATATTGAAGACCACAATCAATACTGATCTCAAAGTATAAAAGACAGAATAAACTATGTGCTCGGCAGAAAATTTGATCCACCTGAAATGCAAATTCAGAGCCATCGGGCAGCTTGTCATCGTGCTTCAAGGACACCATAATGGCCTTGTCACAGTCTATCTGCATAGCAGGAACTCTTGCTATCAGTCAATCCAACGGAACTTCAAAAGGCAATTAAATCACAGCAATGTGACAAGGACTAATCTCCCTATGTTCCTTCCTCGGTTAAACCAGAGAGGACTAAATAAAACACATAACAGAAGTTCTGGTACAGTGTCAAAGTAGCTCAAAGTAGTCCTTGTGATTGGCCGGGGGAAGAATTACCAATTCTTCATGGATAAAGAATGCCACCTACTGAAAGCGGAGAAAAGGAGACCCAACTGCCCAATGATAAAACTCTAGACCCAATTACTCGTACTAGAATACGACATAATTCACTAATTTCCTTATCTGGTTTCTTTGATGTTTAAGTGCATAGTCTGTGTATCAGCACCTGTCTAACTACCCAGTCCAAGAAATAAGTTTAGATTCATTTTGAAGACTAAGATTTACTTGAATCACTAATAAACAATTAAATGGATTTTAGTTTCAAAGGGATTTTTTTTTTTGGCTAATTTTATGGGGTGAAAAGCATGATCTTTGAAGTTTGAAAGGAATATCTAGTAAACTATTCACAATTGTATTAATCAATAAGATATATAATATTAAGCATCAGTAGCTTACCGCAGGTAGGTCAATATCAGTAGGAATGCGCTTGCAGAAGTTTCCATGGTATTCCTGAACTTGAATACCCTACAGGAAGTTTTCCAAGCGAATAAAAATGAAATTGAATAAGGTCCAGTATTGAGGAATCTTTGAAATATAAGATTAACCGCTTCTCTTGTGAAGTTTACATATTCCAGCAAGAAGTACCTGACTGCATCGAACTCTCATAACCGCCTCAAATCCTTGAGGCCTTATAATGTTCCATCTAAGGTCATTGTAAAGCTTGGCAGTATCAGATAATGCTGAGAAGGGTTGATAATAATATACCTGAAAGAGGGCCGGAAAATATTTTCAAAGATAAAAAGGTGCACCAAGTAATTGCAAATATGTAATTCCTCTAGAAAGCAATTGTGCAACTTTTACGACTTGTGAGGTTTAGACTCCAAATTGGATCATCATCAATAGGTTCATTGCATTATGAGAATAATTTGTTATCCCTGATTGTCACTAAAAAGGGAATGCAAGGAAACAAGCAACTGACATATGTGACTAAATACTTTGTAATTGACAAGAATGATAATGGTACTGATTTTAGTTTTTCCCGTGTGTCCAACTTCAGTATCACTAGAACTCCCAAAAAACGCACAGCACATTCATCATGCACTGGCACCAAAACAAATGGATCTTCTTTGAGCATGAATATATTATATGACAAGAGTTGCTTTTTCTCAAATTCTCCACAAGTAGCCTCTGTTATCAACCTATTGAGTCAAAAATCTGTCAAATGATAAAATTTGAATTTTGGCATTTAATGAACTAATAAACATACCTGTCCTCCAGTAGTTCGGGGAACCACAGATATTGATGCAATGTCTATGTAACTCTGGGTAGTCAGGAACACATCTACGCACACCTACATTATTTTAGATTTTAAACATTAGATTTTTTTGTATGTTACAATGGTTTTTATGAAAAAATGCCATGATCACATGTATATTGAATTATTGCATCAACTAACACGAAAATGGATTTATTAGTTTAGTTTTCAAGAGCTCACCTGATACTCTGCAAATTCAATAGCCATCGTCTTCAAGGTCTTGTCTGCAGGCTGCAGTAGTTTGTGGGCCTCCTGAATAAAAAAAAATAGAGGAAGAAAAGAGGAAGAAAAGAAAATTAAGATACTTCACCGAAACACTGGTGACCAGCTGAAACAATATATAACTTACAGAAATGAGTCATCATCATGCTTTAATTCAAATATAACTGCTCTATCAAGACATAACAATTTGACAACATGAGAAGCAATAAGCAGTCATTCTGAAAAAAGAAACTGGCAAATGCAACACAAGTAACATAGTTCATGCAGTCGAGACAGTAGGAGTTTCCATTTAATTCGCAGTCCTATACTTCTACCTTGTTGATGCCAATGTCCCAGTTCCATGAATATTGTCAAATTGTAATGATATTACTTTCCATATTCATTAGATAGCAATAAAGAAATAAGCACAAAGTTGCATTCCAGAATATTAAAAGGGCACATATGGAACAACTGTAATGAAGAATCATCTATTTATTAATGAAAAAATATATAATGATCAACTATCGCCAAGGCATTGCTTTGGCTTTTATTTCTCATTTTCCCTCTAGATAAGTAAAAGAAGACATGCAATTCTCGCTAAATTTTTATAGGCGGATTAAGTAAAAAGGCAAGCAAATTAGATACACAATAGCTGATGCTAATGAAATAAATATCTCTAGAAGAGCAATTTATTTCATTAAAAGATGCAAATCCATGTGTCTGTCATACTTGACCCAGCAGGACAAAAGGTCAAATTCAGATTGGATGTGTATCGAATGCTAGTATAATAATAGTCACAAGCATGGAGAAAACTTTGACAATAAGGTGGAGGAGCATTGATATAAGTAACATAAAAAGAGAAATTTATCTTGTTTAGGAAAAGCTGCTGAGTGCATACATAAAATGAACAAGCAATTATTTGATATACAAGCTTGAAATTGGATCAAAACCATCTAAAATTAACCAGAATGCAGTGAGACATTCACACCTTCTCTCCTGCTGAAATATTAGTTCGGCCTTCAGCATCTCTGGCAGAAAGAGCGCCAATACCAACAGATGGTAATACTGCATCATGCTAAATAAAAATGAGCCACTCCACTATGAAATCCATATGATAGTAGACAAGCAAGTGAAAATTTTATCAGTAACTATAACCATGCAAAAGTAGTCAAAATAGTTCTAAACGACCTATTTATTTTAATGAGTATTAAAGAAATCAAGAAAGAGTCTGCATCTACAAATCTACATGCCAATCACTGTGGGTGAATTTCAAAACAACAATCAATAGCACTGTAACTCTTCTCAATGATTGAAGAGCTAAAATTATGGCTGGTCCAAATTTCAGAACTAAAGAAACACACCCACTGTAGCACTCTCAGACAACACCTACCCTATTCCTTCCTCAAGTTTTCCATGATCTTGTACAACCCACCATAAATAGTCAACTTTATCAGTTTCTAAAAGAATCCAGCTTTCCATCAATTTCAATGAAAAGAACCATGCAGGACATTACCAACACCAAAATTTGCTAACAGTACAACTTAATGCAGCCTCAACATCCAGCAGAATTGAGACATGTAATCTAGATTTGCAATCCACCAACTTGTCCACTCAGTATCAGACAAGAACCTCTAAGTGTATCATTATCAAAGCATTACTTTTTACTATTTTATTTTATCTTAGCAATTTTTAAGCATAACCCACCCTCCGTCCTTGTAAAAAGATTAGCTTGCTCCCTAACAGTGTAATCAGTTGAACAATAATATGTTATAATAAAAATATCAGTCAGATAAATAAATAGCACTCCAACTTGATATTAAGTAGATAGAGTGCCCTTTTCAACCTTGATAAAGAAGTTTTCATTGCAGGTGTCCCATATTGTGAAATCCATTTGCATATATATTCATGTGCATCATGTGACTGACATCAAATAAGAAAAGAAAATGATGTACACAGTGATCTTAATCTTGCCTGACTGAAATACCAGAAGCTTCCCACCAGTGATCTTCATGGCCAGAAAAGCAGCCTGTGATGAGATGCATAAACAGTCAAGATAAAAATACTTTTCTCAGTGGTAGGTCAAGATATATAACATTGGTAAAGATTGGGGGGGAAGAAAAATGGAACCCTTCATGTTCAAAATTCCCAAGCTAGTTGGTTTTTCGGATCCCCATGGTATTTACATGTGAGAACATGCTGAAATTAATCTCATTTAGAATAGTGGAGAAGCAGCCTGCCATATTTGCACATTAAACATTATCGATGTAACATAATAATCTTTTTTGCAATTCCCGAATGAAGGAGATGCTTCACTGCATTGATGACTTTCTATTAGATAAATATTAGCTTCTGAACATACCAAACTTACCAGTAACACCATCTCAAGTGAATGCAAAGGGAGCCATATACAGTTTGTGTAATTCTTGGGAGGCATGTCCTTTTTTTGGTATTCGTAATGAAGTTAGATTCGATGCCAGGAATAATTGACAGGGAAGTAATGTAAAGGTAATTCCCAATCCCCTTAGAAATCTCAATCATACATGTATGCTTCAGTGATGCTCTCTTTTTCTCATCAACAAAAGCATCAATGGTTTTGAAAGCACTAAGTGGGCATGAAGCATTGCAAGAAAGGATATCCAACAGGTAGAAAGTTCAGGAATGTATAAATGTCAATCATCATATGGGGCACAAACAACAAACATCAGTCCAAAATCTGTGTCCATCTGTTACAGGGAGAAAATATGCTTTTGTGCCTGAGGCATTCAAGGAAGATTTCAATATGGGGAGCTGGAATAAATTGTTCACTTACCATTAAAACATTTATGATCGTGATTATTGGTGCAGAAATGCAAGTTAATCAATAAATCATCAAGAAATAATGGGCAATATAATGTCCATTTGTTTTGCATGGTTTTCCTGGGAAAATGTATATATGAAGAAAACAGTTCTCAGAAAACTAATCATTCTTTTTGTGTTTGGAAGTTCAAAAAAAAAAAAAAATAACTGTTTCGCACTTTAACAGTGTTTTGGACATCAAGAGCAAAGCCCCTTCCAACACTGATGATGCCACAGCCTATACCTTGCTGAAGGTCTAACTGCTTGCTAAAGATTCACCTGCGACAATGGTTGCAAGACTTTTGCAGATGCACGCAGGTTTCATGAAAATGACTTTAGGCGCAAGTCATTTTTAAAGAAGAATATACCTTTCGAAATTGATTGAGAATGGTTCTTTTATGGACTTTATGCTTTCCTAAAAATCAGAGGAAACCCCAGAAAACATATTTCTAAAAATATTTTTCATTTTGAACACACCTTCAGACTCAAATCTTGTACTTGATAAGTTTCAATCAGTCAACCCAGTGAGTGATGGTCCATATCCGGAAATCAGATTCAGAAAACCAGTTCCTCCTGTGAGTGACATTCTTATTCCCTTTTTATTCCTGGTTGTAATTAGTTTAGATCAGCTTCAGTGTACTTAAATTACATCTACTATGCTCTGAAATTGTTGGTCCATGTCTAGCATTTGCTTAATTTTCTCAATTGTCCACTTTTCTTATGAATTACACTATCACAACTTGCACGCTTCATTCAAGACTGAAAACCAATGCAAGAATGAATAAATTAGCATCTCCTTGTTTGACTTTTTGCACCATACAGTAGGGGCTGATGAAGCAATTAATCTTTTATATATACCCTCACACTCTCCTCCACCGGAAGTCCAAAGTTTTAAGCTCTGTTGCTCGAATTCTAATTCTCTTGGCCAGTGGAAGACACTAAGAAATAGTAAAATTTGCAGTCAATGGATCAACCAGTCTCAGGTTTAGCTGACACAGTAAACTGCATTAGAAAATCCCCTAGAAGCAAATGACAGTACCTTGATTGCTGCACCAAAGGCTGATTCTGCAATTCTATTGTTCTGAAACATTGTCGGAATGCTTTCCAGCAATAACTCCAAATGTTGACGGCACTACAATACATATGAAATTAAACAAAAGAATAAGCTAAGGAAAGAGCATAATGTTGAAAACTCCTTTTCTACTCTAAAAAGCAGCAACAGCAAACTGTTTGTCTAACAACAAAAGCAAGAGAGAGATGTAGAGAGGTCGAATTAACTTTGATCACTTCAGAAATTGCCATTGAAGCTTACCTCTGAAAGTGGAACAATAACATCACTTTGCAGTGGAGTATAGACATCTTGTATGTCGGGAACAATAAGCATCAATGGCTGCATACATTTTGTAGAGAATCACATTTATTAAATTATCACAATCCCTTAGATAATAAAATCCAAAGCAGCAATATGCATTACATGTTGAATCAACAAGCTATAGTACCAGAGAGAAGAGACATAGACAGGGGACAGTGAGCTCCATAACTATCCATGATTCTTCTCAAGGGAGAGGAGAGGAGGGAATGAGAGGAAAAGCAAAGGAACGAAAAGAAAAGGAGTGCTGTCTTAACTGTCTAAATGATTTTCGCAAAGGAACGGAGCATGAAGGACTACCACCAATTTTAGCTTGCAGGGTAATGGTCTAATCAAGATAATTATAACTGATCTCTCTCCTAAAAATACCCCAATATAAAGGATTGAAAAAATATAACACACACATATAATTCCATCTCCTTCATTTCTTGAGCCCACCTAAACAAGTTCTTCCAAACAATGGAAAACATTTGCCATCAAGCCCAAGGGTTAAAATGCAGTGATTGCTGTCCCATGTGAAAAAGCTTTAAAGTGGCTGGATGGAAAGAGAACATTTTCGGTGATTTCCAAGTATATATGGATTTAACATCTTCTAATCTCCCAAAGAGATTGTTTCTCAAATCATCTGCCCAAAGAAGAAAATATCCCCATGCCCAAAATGGTTCCTTCATCTAAATAGGATGTAACTTTCTGAAATGCTTATCAATAAAGACATTGAAAGACAAAAACATTTCAACTGTAGAAATAAAAAATATCATAAACAGAAGAATTCAACACGTTAGCATGAACCTCAAAATTTTCTTTGAGTGTTGAATAAATTTTCATTGATGACGCGCCAAGAAGGTGCAAAAGCATATGCAAAAGGTTCATAAACTTGACACAAAAAACAGCATGTTCACAAACCGATGAATCCCCCATTATACCCTTTACTATACCAAAAATATACATCTGTCATCCATATATCCATAAATCTACTATCCTATGACTCCACTCAGTCAAAAGCCCTACTGTTCCTTTCCTTCCATACAGCCCAAAAAATTCAACACATCATCATGAACCTCAGAATTTTCAGATGGAAACTCTTGCATTTTACACCATCTAAGGTTCCAGCTAGGACGTAAATGATGCATCTCATAAAGCTTGAATCTCAAGTAGACCCTAGGAGTAATGACAAATGGCTATTCAATCTGTTGTGTTTATTTTGCGCCATTTCTAGCAAAGTTGAAGACTTGCTAGTCTAGTCCATTGTCATACCTAGTTTGTATCATTTGATACATTTCCATTTAAACATGGTGCCCAAGTCTGTATCAGAAATAGAGAATCCAAGAGTGAACAAGCAGAACGAAGTAATGACAACCTCCACCCCCCCCCCCCCCCCCCAGACAAATTAAATACACACACACACCAACCCCACCCAATAAAAATTAAAAAGGGCTTTGTCATACTGATTTGTATCTATTTCTCAAGTAGAGTAATACAAGTGCAACTTTGTACACCAAAATCCAGCCAGAAACAATGCATTCACCATATTAAAGAGATTCAGAGTGCAAATTACGCTTCCACCGACCCAACACAAAGTTCATACCTATCCTGAAACTTCAGCTACGACAAATAAGGAATTAGCTTTGTCCCTTTGGAAAGATAAAACATATAAGAATAATTAGAAACCTGTTGCAAAGCACGCTTTAAATTGTAGAAGTGGACCGTTGAATCAAATGTCGCAATGCCGACCATTGTCCGCGGACCTTCCTGCAAATAGTTATCATGACATCAGTGACACCCAGAGTAACATAAAGACAGGTGCCTCAACCAGTAAATTGAAAATAAACAGCTTTATCAGCCGTTTCACAGAAGATAGTCTTATAATACTTCGGTTTATAACCAATGGAAGAATGCTGTTGTTAAACCAGTGGTTGTATTATATATCAAACACAGATAGATAATATCGAGGTAAAATGTATTGCTATTTCCAGGTGAGATGCGACTGAAAGATTTCAACAAGAAAATTGTTGGAATGCAGGTCCTAATCATAAACTTGGGTCTTTATACATTGTTCAAGTGGGGAGCAAATGGAGAACGTGGAACCACTTTTTAACAACAATTCTTTGCTTCTGCAAGGGTAAGTTCTTAATGCACTGGACCATAACAAATGACAAAAAATTAGCTATTCATTCAGGAAAATGGATGACCAAAACAAACTTGAAGAATTATATTAGTGGAACAGCAGAGCAATGGTTGGGCTAATTATCATCTGCACAATTCATATGACAGGGAACTTTCACAGTAAAAGGATATGGATAGATGCCGGTGTCTCAGCTATCATAATTTACCAGCCAACTATCCCCCAACAACCAAAACAATTGAATCTCCACCAATAAACTAAAAGAACAAGGCTAAACCAGCTTTCTGATAGATAAAACTTACGGGAAGTTCAGAAATGACTTGACTGATTGCACTGCAAGCTGCAGCAGTTGCACCAATTTGCATGGCATTCATTGATACATCTATGAGGAAGAAATACACTGCTGGCATTGGTTCACGGATCTGGGATGACGTAAACAGCATAATCATCATTTATCAATGAAGAATAGAAAAGAACAATGAGGAGAAGAAGATGATACAATAACACCGGAAGAACTTCACAATAGAATAACTAGAGCTATATTCACCATTTTACATTTTAAACAAATGAAATCCCCATCTATAACAAACAGAAGGTAAATCTGAAACTGAAAGGACAATTTCATTTCTACACATCTCAGCAGGATACACCTGTTAGTCACCTTCTGTAACAAGTTGGATGAGTTAAATTGAGACATTAATACATTCAAATTGAAAAATCATTATTTTGGTACTCATGCATACCGAAGTCTTTATTTAGAGAATAGATTCTATTTGCAAGATAAATCATGAGACTAATCAGTATTTCCTTACAAGATAAGATCTTTCCAGAAAGATGAAAGTAACAAGAAAAATATAATGAAAAACTACAAGTAAAAGTGAACAAACTTCAATAACTTCATTAAATAGTTCAATATCTTTTGATGAGTATAAAATAGTCCAATAAAATGTCAAAAAAAAAATCCAAACCAACAAATTCAAGGGCAGAAGAGGAGAAAAAATTAATTCATATGACAACGAGCAATTACGCCACACAATTTACATTTACTGTTTTCCTTCCTGGAACATATCACGTGTCTTATCACAAAGTAAGAAGTGGCTGTTCATCATAAAACAATTGGCCCATTGGTTTAACTAAGGAATGGGGTACCATGAACATATCATCTTTCCAGTATCAATCAAACTTAAGCAATGATGATCCACTGCACTGAAGTTCCTTCTCTTAGAAAGGCTACTTGAATGGGGTACCATGAACATATCATCTTTCCAGTATCAATCAAACTTAAGCAATGATGATCCACTGCACTGAAGTTCCTTCTCTTAGAAAGGCTACTTTTCTATGAAGCAGCTCAAACCTCTTCAATATTTTTAGAAAGTTGCTCTATTTCCAGCCAATAATGAGGTCAAGAGGCAACTTTTGAGTAAATATCTTGAAAAATCACAAGCACCCAGTGAAGGCCACAGAAAGTAATTCAAGCCTAGATAAATCTTTTTAAAACATTACTAATCATAAAAAACTAAAAATTGAAATGACAAGAGAACCACTGGACTCAGTATTGTCATATTCACGAGAAGCAGCAAAGGTAAGTTATTATGCAACATATTGGCGCAGCCTGGACATGCAAGTCCATATGGCATTCATCAAAAACATACATTACTGCAAGACAGTAAGATTTGCAAACCAAAATTATTAGATTATTTTGGAAATATGAAATAAATGCATAAATTAGTTTCCATAATTATATACAAAGAAATATCTACTTACCGTGTATTCCTTGGTTGCAACAAATTCAACTGTTCCCTTACATAGCTCAGGCCTTTCGTCAGCATCCCTGCGTCTACCATCGGGACCAAGATTGCAATGGTAATCACGGGGAGTCTCATCAGTAAAACCTGAAAGAACAGAGGAATATAACAGCATGTCATGCTGGCCAGAACTTTCCCTTGCAACATTCATCTAAGAGTATAAATAATATCATTAAGTTTTCTCTTAGAAAAACTGAGGACTCCCTCCATATATTTAATCTTTCAATTGCAAATTTATGTGCACATGAAAAACAACATGGTATTAAAAGGACATTAAAAGGAAAACATTACCCAGCAAGGACATACAAGTTCACATTATATTCAACAGAAGTGATAAGCATGATAACAGACAGAAATCAGAAGTTGCTATTATCGTCTCAGAAGATGGAACTTAAAAGCAGCAAATCTTCTGTAGATTCCAGAATGGCCACTAGAATAAAACTTCACAATAAATATAAACTGATAGTACTAACCACATAAGTTGCAAATGAACTTCCTTCCTTGATCAATAAATCTCATTAAAGGGTTTATGTAGCCCTTGCAGCGAGAACATCGAACTGGCCCACTTTCTCCAAAATCAACAACCTGAAATAATAAAATAGCTTATGTCGAAAGATTCAATTGATTTCACCGACATCAGTTTTAAGCCTAAAACGTTTTCATGGAAATTTACTCATTGGTATATGTTTCAAAATATTGTCTCGATAAGTGTTTTCTGCAAAAGAAACATTTATACTCCATAATTTATCTTATTAATTTTATTAATAATTTACCTTATTAATTACTGTCAGCAACAATCTATCCATTAAACAATTGGACTAAACAGCATTTCCATCTTTGAATTTTAACATATGAGAACAGAGTAAGTTTGCAGGAATTTAAACTACAGTAATAATGATATTTAAAGAAAAACAGCAAGTGAAACCCAGAAGAAATGGGAACAAATGAGAATTAAACCCAGCTTCAGCCTAACAAGCCACAAGCACACAAATATGATGACATCTACGAAGCTGAAAAAAACAAAATTATCATCTCTGAGTTCTTTGATCTAGAATAGGTATGCATTTGAGTATTTAAGGACGAAGATGTGTCAGTAATTTACTTTACAGGGCATACTAATTCATTGTATGGAAAAGCTGGTGATACCATTCTTCAATTTCCAAAGAAATTTTCTTAGAAGAAAACCGCAAACCTTAAAGTGTCATTGTCCAGAACATATCAGCCTACGAATTCAATTTCCAGTGAAAATACTTAAAGATCCACATGTGATTTTACACTACCCACCCACATAACTGTAATGTCTATGCAGAGTATATCTAAAAGCAAAATATATTTTTTAAATATACAGAAAATATGTTCACTACATTTTGCTAAGAGATCAAGCAATAGTGCCACAATAAGCAAAGAAGTATCTATTACCTGAATAGGCTCCTCAGATGGATGAGGAAGGGCAAGAGGTTGAACCAACAAAGCCAGCTGCATCCCTGATGTCGCCAAGAGGTCTGCTGTGCATGGAATCTGCAAAATTAACCAGAAAATGAGTGCACGTAGCCGTTAACAATACATAAATCATAATTTAGAATCACAACTATTCCCCGCAGAAAGAGAGTACACAATAAAAAAGATCTTCACAAGTAAAGAGGAAGCAAACCTGCAAATAAGATATTACCTGATTGATGGTGCACCTCATATAACGTGGACTGCAATTTCCAGCGTCTCGGGCAATGTAATCACTTGTCGCCGGCTTCAAGAAAGTACAAGGAATCATATAAGCAAAAGAACCATAAGAAAGTCTGAGACAAAGAATTTGGGAGAGAAAAAGGGCAGTGGGAAGGGATTTACCGGAGGAGGATTTGCTTGATCACCTTGACGAGTTTCATGCAAGATAACTGCTGAACTGGGTACAGGCCTTGGAATTTGGTTGGGGTCGATTTTTGATGGCCCTCCACTGGATACCCCAGTAGGAGCCATACCATGAGATATAGAAGTCATAGATTGATTTGGTGGTGCATAAAATCGAGTTGGATGTAAAGCACCAGGACCAGATGGAGGCTGAGCCATCTAACACCAGAAAGTATAATAAACATGTAAATATTGCCCCCAAACACAAGCACACATCACAAGAACAAGCGGTGTCTCTCCATAACCAAGGGAAAAATGAAACCCCAAAAGAACCTTAATAAATATATTTACTAATGGATTAGTCCAATGAATATTGTGACAAGCCTATGTTAAAAAAGAAGCAATCAGATGTATATTATAGTGTAGGATGGTCAAATGCCTGAGGCTTGAAATTCAATTAAGGCCATTAAGTGCAGTTTAATCCTTGAACTGTGTGTCTTCATTAATACAAAAGCTGATGCATTTAAGCAATTTGACATATACAATAATTAATTTCTATGTACCTATGAAAAACTTAAATTTACAGCATGCTAGAAATCCAATATTAACAAAGACTTGGAAAATTTCTATTTTGCCAGCCCAGCAAAATCTTTATTGAAAACAAACCTCATTCATTTGAAAAGATACCCGACATGTATTAAGTGCATAAAAATAATATGTAAGTTTTAACTGATAAATCCTAGTTCATGAAGCTGATAAATTATTATGAATATTAAAACATGGAATTTTAGTTTCACTGTCCTAGCCAATCTAGTGTTGCATCTATTTTTTGCAATCTTTTGAGCCAGAAACATTTCATCAGATTCACAGAGCAAATTATGACTGTGACTAGTTCTTTCATATTAACAAGATTTTCTTTCTTAACTATTATAATCAATGAAATGAGCACTCCATTGCTACCTGAATCCAGATTTACCATATTATAAAGGGCATCAATTTTTTAATTATCACCTGTTTTTCTCACATAACTTAGCTATCATTTTCAGTGTCATACCAGTATTGCATTTTATTTTGTCCGAAGCTCTCGACTGCAAGTATTGAGATTATATGGAATACCTGAAGTTGAATTTGATGGCTGAGAAAAATTATTTGAGATATTGTCAGTAATTTTAGAAATCAACCAATCAATCATAGCCTTGTCCAATGTATAGTTTTGTTTTCGGAACAGGCTAAGCTAAATGTGCCAAGGTCCCCAATCCATTTTCCAACTTTAGCTTTTTCATAAGCACAAGACCTTTGCCAAGAGTCCTTTAATTATAGTCTTTCTACAAACAAGGCCTCGGATCCAAAAGGGAAGACAAAATGAACAAGCGATAGACTATACTAGTATTTTTATTGTTGATAAGTATCCAAGTCAATTTTCTTCAATGAAGAAACAGGGACTTAACCATGAAAAAGGCATCATCTGACCTATCTAATTCTAATTACAAATAAAATAAACTTACAACACGGAAGTTTCAAAATTCAGTAATTCCTAGCTTACCTGGCCAGGCCTCAATTGCGGGGGTTGTGCTGAAAAAGGAGGAACAGGAGGCTGCGCAGTTGCATGGTGAGACCGTGCTGGAAAAGTTGATGCCGCCTGCATTGCTGCTGGTGGAGGACCTGCCATGAAAGGACGCATGCTTGGCACTTGAGATTGAGCCAGGGGAGAAGATGTCGCAGTGGGTGGAGGAACACCAGCAGGGGCAGGTGGATGCTGTTGGGACGAAATTCCCACTGGAGGGCCAAGACGAGGACCGGCAGCCCCCGTTTGGCCGACACTCACAAGACCAGCTTGTGTAGGCCCTGATGGCATAGACGTCACAATCCCAGTTGTCAAAGGGGGTGGTGCACCTATCCCAGTTGGGGCTGGTACAGTGACGGGGCCACCTGCAGATGCAGGAGGCCTAAGAGAGGGCCCTAAATGACTGGCCATAGAGGACGGCAAAGAACTGGCAAAAGGCGGATGAGACCCAGGTGGGCCAATTGGTCTTCCTGGGGCAACACCAGGAGGGGCCCTGGAAGGGGGGCCCACGGGTCTTGTGATCATACTGGGTGGGGGTGGACCGGGACGTGCCATCGGTTGAGATCCAGGCCGATAGCCAGGTGAAGGAGCTGTGGAAGAAAAGGGCGGTGGCGGTTGGCCGAAAGGAGATGGCCTAGGCGCAGAATTTGGCCTGTTGAGGCTCATGTTCTGCAAATTATCAGCTAATGCATTAGGGTTGCTGTAATTGGGATGTGGCGGGTGTTGCTGAGACGACAGAGGTTGATTGCTGTTATTTCCACCGGGTCTTTGTGCCCCAGGAGGCAGGAAAGCTGCCATCTCTCCTTCCAAAAACCAATCCGATCCCTCTGTATATAAACATTGCCACAAGAGAATTCATCAGATTAAACATAAGAAGGAACCAAAGCATCAACAATGATACTGACAAAGTTTACTTGAACCCTGCAAATCAGATCGCTATGATCCGGCAGTCGAGTGAAATGCAACCCACTGCCCATCCCTGATTGGAATACAGATCTACAGATCCCAAAACCCTAAAAATGAAAATCAGCACCTTTTTTCTTGCTTCAGCTAAGCGAGGTAGCGTTGCTGAGATCGCCGGGTTGTGAGAAGAGAGAGGGGAAGTGGCAGATCGGGTACGCGATGAACAGACGATCACCAAGGAGGAAGAGAGGGAAGGAGACAGCAGGTCAGAGGGAAGGAGCTAATTAACCAAGAGCAATCGTGTCTAAAAAAAAGTGAATAAATTAATAATTTTGTCCTCAAAAAATGAACTTAACGTCAATTGAATTTTAAGTGGCTTTTTGGAAGAGACAGATCGGGTACGCGAAGAGCAGACGATCACCGTGGAGGAAGAGGGAGAGGAGACTGCAGGTCAGAGGGGAGAAGCTAATGAACCAAGACCAATGGGCGAAAGTACCGTCCATCTAAAAAAAATTGAGTAAATTAATAATTTTATTATTAAGAGATAAATTTATAGTTAATTAAATTTTCAAGTGACTTTTTAGCTTATTTAACTCCTCCAGAGACATATTTTATATCAGATATGTCTTTGTTAGTATTAATTAAGTCACACATGGTATTAATTGGGTCCATGATAGTATATATAGTGTCAATTGGGTCGTTGATGGTAGCAATTGGGTCCCTCATGATATCAATTATGTCCCTTCTAATATCAATTAGGTCCACGATAGTATCAATTAGATAACTAAAAGATCTTCCACTAGCTTTTCTATCCATTTTAAATGAAATACTAGAAATTTAATCCCCTCAGAGATTAGTTTTGTATCATTTGCGTATCTAAATAAATTTTTAAAAATTTTAAATAATATTTTAAAAAAATTTAAAATTTTAAAAAATTCCAAAAAATTAAATAATTTTAAAAATTCTTAAAATTTTTTTAAATAATATAAAAATTTTTAGATAATTTTAAAAATTCTTAAAATTTTTTTAAATAATATAAAAAATTTTAGATAATTTTAAAAAATTCTAAAAAAATTTAAATACTTTTATAGAATTGTAAAAAAATTTTCAATAATTTTACAAAATTCTAAAAATTCTAAAATTTTTAAAAATTCTAACAAAGATAGAAAATAAAATATAAAATGTTAGTTCATCACCTCTGCAATATTTCAAAATATTTTAAAATTTTTTATCTTTCTTATAAGTATCTCTTTATGCCACCTATGGTAGCAAAATATTGGCCATCCAGTTTACAATATATATCTTGTACAATTTTTAGGATCGTATCTAATTTTGAAATATTTAAAAATTTCAAATAAATTTCTAATTTTATGAATAATTTTAAAATTATCATAATTTTGGAATTTTTTAATTCTTTTTATTTTATGAAAGTTTTTTGGTTTTTTAAGTTTTTATACCATCATAATTTAATAAAATTTTTATTTATTTTTAAGTTTTCCTAATTTACCAAAAAAAGAAAAAAATTTTGTCTATTTTGAACATATAATTTTAAATTTTTATTTAACCCATTGAAATTTTTTTTATATTTTTATAAATTATTTTTGTATTTTCCTTATTTTCTATATTTCTTTATTTTTAGAAAATATAAAAAATTTCCAAATTTTTATATTTTTAACAAATTTTCAAAAAATTTTCAAGCTCTTCATATCTTTGTACATTTTAAATATTTTAATTTTTTAATTTTTTCTATATTTTATAATATTTCTGATATTTTATAATTTTTCTAATTTTATGAATTTTTTTCTAATTTAAAAAATTTTAAGATTTTTATTTAAAAATTATTCGAATATGTCACGTTATTCAAAAAAATCTTAAAATTTTTTAAAAAATTTAGAAATTTATGGGGGACCTAATTGATAAAAAAGAAATTAAAATGATGACCTAATTGATAGTATAATAATGTCATTGCTGAGAGGACCAAATTGAAGAAAAATAAATTGAGAGAGGGACATAATTGATAGTATAATCACGTCGTTAGTGTTCATTTTAATGGAGAGACCCAATTGAAGTCATGACGGACCTAATTGATCTACAAAAAGGGCATAGTTGGTGCAAAAAACACACTCAAGTATCCAACTGATATAAAAATGTATCTCTTAGGGAGTTGAATGAAGCAAAAAAATCTCTCAATGAATCAAGTGATGCCAAATTCATCTCGTAATAACGAAATTATTAATTTGCTCAAAAAATTTTATAAAAGAGTTCATTTTGAAATATTTTTCAGAGTATTGTTTTCAAAACGTCAAAGAAAGTGGTATTTTTACTGAAAGAAAAAACGTCAACTCAATTAACATTTCTTCACAATTTTCATTAACATAAAATAACTCAAGTGGTCTTTTAATCTTATCTGATATTTGCAGCCTAGTGACAAAAGTTCCACAGCCATATTCCATAATTGAACGCCCCGTAGCAACCTGCGACCAAATCCTAAAGCGAAAATGAGTGTCTGCTTAGCACTCATTTTGGAGACAACTCCCATAACCAACAGATAGCAATCGCATAAATCTGTGACTATCTTAGCATCCAACAAAATTAAAATTGAATATTGAATATCAAAATACCAAATGACCTCCAATTTATCTAACTTACTATATGTGAGCATAAATGATATTTTGTTCTCTTAAATACCGCATAACCTATTTGACTGCCTTTATTGATCCATATTGGATCGCTTAAGTGTCTACCTAATCATCTCAGTAATGTACGCAATATCCAAACAATATGCATACATCAGACTCCCAACAATAAATATATAGGAATCTTCTGCATTTCTTATACTAAATATCATTTTGGTGCAATAACTGAAACTTAATTTATTTGCCTAAGTAACAGGGGTATCGCCTAACTTGCAATCTTTTATGCCAAATCTAACCAGAATCTTATAGAGATAGCTCTTTTGCAATAATCCTAGAATACCATGAGAGGGTTCTCGAGAAATCTAAATCCTAATACAAAAGACGCATTCCCAAGATCTTCCATCTAGAAATTCTATGATAGAAATCTCTTGACTTCGCGCAATAAGCCTATATCATTTCATGACAGTAATATGTCATTGACATATAAAACAAAAAAAATGTATTTACTCTCACTGATCTTATGGTATTTACATTCATCAACTGAATTCATCTCAAAACTAAATAAGATAATAGCTTGATATACTTTATAATGCCATTGGTAGGATGTTTACTTAGGCCCATAAATGGACCTTTTCAATTTTCAGATCAATTTCTTTAGGTCTCCAACCACAAAGTTTTCTAACTGTACCATATAAATTATCTTGTTAATGTCACCATTGAGAAACATTGTCTTTACATCCATCTGTTGTAGCTCGAGATCAGAATGAGCTATAAGTAACATTATGATCCTAGAAGAGTCCTTCGATAAAATCAGAGAGAAAGTCTCTTTATAGTTGTGCCTTCATTTTGTGTAAAACCCTTAGTGACAAGATGAGCCTTATGCCTCTCCACATTACCTCTGGAATCCCTCTATCTTAAACATCCACTTATAACCAATAGGTTTTACACCTTCTGGCAATGGGACGAGGTCCCAAATGTCAATGTCCTTCATGGACTTCAGCTCTTCATTCATGGTATCGATCCACTTTTGAGAGTTAGAGCTACTCAAGACTTGACGGAGTTGATCAAGTCATCTTCTATCAATCCAATGTAAATCTCATGCTCTTGGAGAAATACTATATAATCAGTAGGAATTGCACTTCTCTACTCTCTAGTGGATCTTCTTAATGGCACATGTTCTTGAGATTATTGAGTTTGTTCTTCTAGAATGTCCTCTCGAGGCTATAAATCCTCTTGAGGTTGCATGGGGAGATCTATGGCATTGTCATGTTGCTCCCTATCAGAAGCAACAAACATAGGGAGAGAAATAATTCCTCTTCAAACAAAAACTATAACTTCATCTCCCCTGCAAACTTAACTTCCTAAAAGAACTAGGCATTTTCCATCTCAAATATTAATATAGTAATTAGAACATAAAATTTGTAACCCCTGAATCATTTTAGAGTAATCAATAAAATAACAGTGAATATTTATTAAGTTCAATTTCATTTTGCTTGGCTTATAGGCCTTGCATTAATTGAACAATCCCAAATGAGCAAACATCTTATACTGGATTTCTCAAGAGTGCATAATTCATAAGGGATTTAGGACACTGCTCTAATAGGCACTCTGTTAAATAGGAAAGCCGCAACAACAAATCATAAACATTGTTCACCTGATACGTTAATCTACTGTAGTATTTACAACCATAGTAAAACCTAACGACTTTAATCCTTTTGCCGAATTGATTTTCAACCTAGGCCTCAGAATTCTTAAACACATCCAAGATTTTAGACTGCTCACTAGTTAGATACAGATACTCATATCAAGAGTAATTGTCTATGAATAAATAGAGTAATGTTAACCATTCCAAAAGTAATAAGGAACGGTCCACAGATATCCATGTGTATTAGTTCTTAGACGTCTAATTTTCAGTTGGTGCCTGATCTACTTATATTTTTATGTTTCCCCTTTATACAATAAGTATAGACCTCAAGGTCCGCTAAATTAAGAGGATTGAGAATTCCATCGAACATAAGCTCTTAATCCATAGTATGGATCTCAACCTAACTACTTTGTCGTAATTCAATAGAACTCATAATGCAATTTGTACTTTGTACCAGAGGAACTTATATGCAAGGTTTCATTAAATGAGACAACCCAATCAAGCATATAAAGGTTATCATGATAAGGCAAAGAACCGAAACCAATGCCCCTTGAATCATGGACAAACACTATTTCCAAATGAACAATAATAATTGAATATGTCCAAAATGGAAATAGAAACTGAATCTTGCATAAAAAGACAGTACAATATAAGTCTTCTACGGATCTATAATAGCAGTCAGTTACAACAATAACCTAAATGTGCTTGTAGGCTCAAATAAAGTCGATTTACTATCTCCCCATATAGATGAATCTTTCATTACCAATTGGCATTGGACAACTTAAGTAACCTTGCATAGGCACATTTATGTGGTTGGAATTACCAAAATTTATCCACTGTATATGCGTACATAGTCAAATTAGCTTTAAGACAAATTTTAGCGAGAAGTGTACCTATACATCAAGCATAATAACACATCTTTCTTACTCTATCATTTTTTTTAAGAGTGTAATGCCAAGGTAGTACTATGCCCTTGCTTACTTTAACCTTTTCTCCTCCTACACATAATGAGAAAAGAGCTCGCGGATGCTCTACTTCTCCTTTTAGCAGCTGCAATTGACTTAGCTTTAATTTTTGCAAGAAGAGATATTACCAAAACCAAATGCACAAGCACATCCTTAGATAGCTTTAACTTATGTGCCTTAAATATTAAAGTAAGATCGGACATATCTATGATGTACTCCTAAATGTTCCCCATACCCTTTATACCTATCAAGACAAGTTTCAACAAAATTGTACCTATCTTAGCCCTTTTGTTCCTCTCAGAACATTTCTTAATGATATCGAGAAACAACTTGGCATCTGTCTCCTAAAAATAGCCCCTAAATGATTTTTGGAATTGCATGTTTCATTATTATTAGACTTGATCAATTAGAACAATCCCACTGCTCAAAATCTGTCATTACCTCAATGGAAATATTAGCCATAAAAGCATATGGTTGTTCATGCTAGAAGGCTAAGTCCAAATCCATGCAAAGAAAAACTTCCAAAACTTAAAATTGTGCTAGTTGGCATTGGGATGGTATTAATTTTGGCAGAACCTAAAGTACCAGAAATTAACTAAATAGAGAACAAATTTAAAATTAATGGGAATTTAGTTAGCTCACATACATAACTAATAACGAATAAAATAATAGCAAGTCCCATTACGAGATACCTAGCGCAACATTGACGTGACGTTCTATCTTTGGACGAAGAGGCCAACTTCTAAGTGGTACTCTCGATGCAGTAATCAAACACTAACAGTTAATCCGACTAAACAATAAGCCTTCCTTTGGGCCAACTCACATTCACATGGAAACCTAAGAATCATAATGCATTTATTACCACAGGCATGTATGAAATTCGGCCAAACAATGACTTTCATCTGGGCCGACCACTGCCCGCATGAAACTCTACACATGCAAACACTTACATATTCTGAAATAGGTCGATCTACATAAGAGAGCTCGCTTTCGTGAGATACTGTTTCAATCAACCCATTTTAGAATATTAGGCAAGCAAAAGCCAATATTTTATTCAAAAAATCGAACTAAATTCCAGTCAGGTTATAATTAGGCCTAAACTGAACTGAAATGAATAAACTTGAACTTAAAATGGACTGAATAGGCCTAAACTCATTGAATTAGACAAAATCCAAATCAAACTAGATTGAATTTGGTCTTAGTCATACTAAACATATAAAATTCCATTAAAACCCAAAAATATTGAGTTGAATCGATTTAAAGACAATAGTTGACTTATCAGTTTGACCTTCAGGAAGAAGAGCGAGGCCTTCAGTGGCAGCAAGAATGATCTCAATCGGTCTTCTCTTCGATAGTCTGGTGGCTGTGTATTTCAAACCCCTTGACTCGTTGAAGAATTCCGAGCAACTCCACCATAGAATCACCTGGCAGTTCGAGAAGACCCGGCCGCCACCATGCCCATTGCTGCCGAGCCTCCTCTTTCCACAGACCTCCTAGCCTCCTAATTGAATCCTTACTACTTCAATTGCCACCGCATCCACGTAATTGTCCATTCTCACACCGAAGGAAGCCCTCCTAGTTTCTTCTCGCGATGACCAGACGCCAATCCAGAGCCCATCCAATGAATCTACCGAGCTCCCGAAACGACCTCCCGTCAAATTTATCCCTCCTCTGATGGAGCCCTCAATGACAGCTACTCTGCACTACCAAGTTGTGGCGGTTCTCCTCATCCACTTCTTGGCGAGGACCCGGCCCTCAACTACACATCGAGTAACACCAACCCTCTGCATCGCCATTCTCTAATTCAGTAACGAATCAACCGAAGTTCATCCTCCCAAATCAGACCTACACCACACAGAACTACTCGTCTAGCTGTGTATCTTTTATGGTAAGTCGGTGAGGCCGTTTAATACAATTCGTTGAGCCTTAACTAATTCGACTACTGCCTCATGATCGTCTGCCATTCAAATTTATGGTTGTTTGCGGTTTCACACATGAATGTTGTTATATATGAATCAATTTCATGGTTTGTCTGTTAATTGGTGATGAGACATGAGTGGGTGAATATCTCTTGATGCAACTGAGCTCTATTTGATTCTCTGCCTATCTACTTGCATTTGCCACTAACAAATCGAGCCATTGTCTTACTTAGTGGCATCGTCAATTCATCCTTGTTGTGGTTGATGCTCCCAAACATTCCTTTCCTATGTCTTTGTTGCCTTAGGTGATCCGTTGTTCATGCTGTCTATGGGCACCCGATTTTGACCTGGCCAAACCCATTTCATTCCCATTTGTTTCCAATATTTTAAATTATTTTTTTAATTTTTTAATTTTTTCTTTTCTTCATATAGAAGATAGAAATAAAATTAAAAAAACGGGGGGGGGGGGGGGGGGGGGGGGCGTGGCGGGCGTAGAGACGTGAACAGTGCATGGCACTGTTCATCGTCTCCTTCTCCCAACTGAAGATTGCAGGGGCCATGGTAGGAGCTTCTCGACCAGCCACGGTAGGAGCTTCTTGGCCAGCCACGGTCGTGCCTCCCACCACCGCCGACACCTTCGCCCCTGAAAGGCAACCCCGACTCACTCCTGTTGGTCCATCCCGTTCCTATCTCTGATCCCACCTTCGTTTCATTCCCAATTACCCTCTCTCCTACCATTTCTATCTCTTCCTTTCGCCTGCCACCAAGAGGTTGCCGAATTCGATGTTGTGCATGCTGCCATTGCGGCTCTGCTCGTGTCAGCCGCTGACAGCCGCTCTTCTTGACTTTCCCGAGCTTCTTCCCTAGCTTGCCTTTCACGACTCCACTACCCATAGCTATGACTGGCCGCCTGAAAATCGTGTCCCCTGCCGACCTTCTGCTCCAGCTTCCCATTTCCCCTTAAAACTGATGCTCATATGTTACGAATCAAAATCGAATTGGGGAAGGAAATGGTGAAGAAGAAGAATCAGAGGAAGTAGAAGAAGAATTCAGAGAGAGAGAGGGAAATCGGTTTTCGTTTCATTGAGGATACTTTTCTCACGTTCTATTACGGCTTATATCAGTAGTGTATCTGACATTTGACTTATTACTACTGATCCCTACTTTATCTATTCATTACAAGCATGCTCCCTTTTATATTTGCCCTAATTACAGATCAGCCCTTCAACTAAAAAGAACTCTAACATTGCTTCCCCCTTAAGAACCTTGTCCTCAAGGTTCCATGGAAACTAACATTGGCAGTGAGAGCTTCTAGCGACAAGGGTTGGAAGGTTCCTTGTCCAAAAAATGTAGGAGGCTCCAGTATACAAAGGAGAATCAAGAGGGAGCAACCATCCAAGAGAAACATCAGCAACTCTTCCATCAACATCCTCAAGAACAACAAGCTATGCGTTGGACTTCAACTCCCAAATAACTTCCTCCCAGGCTGCGTGCTGTTTGTCAACTTCTTGATGCATGAGTTTCGAGGAGAATATGACATGCGAAGTGGAGGTTTCAACCCTAGAGAAGCCTCGAATTTTTCATATGCCAAAATAATAGCTTTTGCAACATCTCGTACATTGACTATATTATGAAACTTGTTGGACACATAATCATTGCCACCTTGTATGAGCTGAATATACATGCCTCTCACAAGCCTTACAACGACCAAGGTGCTAGCAATCAATGTTGGATGTTGAACAAGTCCAAATATGAGGTTTGCACATATTGCTATGACATTAAGCCCATTTTGTTTCGCATACTCAAGAGCAACACTTTCTGCTTTGGTTGAAAAGTGATACCGATTCGTAGTATATCTGCAACATTCATTGTTTGACCAGCATGTCTAATTCCTTTTCAGCACCGCCATTGACATGGTATAGATAACTTGCTTAGAGTCTCCACCCATATCACTAACGATGGTAATCTTGTTCTTCAAGGAAATGGCTTTATCCTTAACTGATACATTGAAAATATCATTTGCAGCAACTTTGAAGCAGACCGTAAATTGAGGGACTCCCCTTAGATTTGGTGAAATGCTAGAAATCTCAAACAGGTGCAGCGGGTTATTATCACAGACCCTTGCCTTCTCACCTTCACATGTTTGGAGTAGAACACCAGGTCGATTGTCAAGATATGTTAAGAGGACTTGTTCCTCCTCGGTTGGGTTTGTGTTGCCCTTCTCATTGCCCTCACCACTATGGGTTGTTGTCTGAATAGTGGCTTGATAAGCAACACCTTCATCGAAAATGGTGCTCGGGCAAGGTTAATTTCCAATCAAGAAGCCCTGCAGCTGTTGTTGAAAGGTTTTACCTCTGGGATCAAAGATCAACACATTATTCTCATAAGAATTGGTGGCTTTCTTATCCACCATAAAAATTGGCTGCAACATTGGGCTAATTAATAATGAGCATGATATTGAAACCAACAATGGCTCCATCAACTTTATAACCCTTCTGGTTAGAGAAGACAACATTTCTAGCAGTTGTTTGAAACTCGTTGGCATTAGATACACTACCTAAAAGGAATACAGACCCGAGATGCTCATTGGTGATCTTTTTGAAATTTTTCTACTACAACTTCAGAATTCTGGTGGAACCACCAAGAATCAACACATTATGGGTATTGTTCTTATCGCTTCTGCTAGCTCCTATGCATTTATCGGCCAGCTCCATATGTTTCATGAATATGTCTATGTAGATCTCCTCAATGCTAGGGCCGGCATTGGTGAAGTAGGAGTTAACCTTTTCATACCAATAATCCATTTTAGTTTTGGTCTGAGGTATGGGTGAGAGAGTGCTCTTCTCCTTCTCATAGATAGTCCTCAACCTCCCGAGGGCCCTAGGATTTCTACTGATGTCCTCGTTGTGCTTCTTCTTGAGTTTTTGCACAAAATGGTTTTCCATCCATTTGTCAAGGTCATTTCCCCCTAGGTGAGAGTCTCTAGTTGATGCCATCAGCTCTAATATATTTCCCTATGGACAAGTCAAAAATGCCCCCACCAGGATCAAAGACCATCTCCTTCTTCCATTTCAGCCCATTCTTGAGCTTTCCGATACCATCTCTGTCTCTTGGCTCTTTTAGTACTACTGTTTTCTACTCTGCCTTAGAAAACTCTCCACTGCAAGTATCATTCAGTTTCTTCAAGTTATTATTCCCTTTTTCAACCTTTGTTTCATCCAGCTTGTCATAAACTTGGTCCTTAAGGTCTTGCGTGCCCATCTCTGTCGGACACTTGAAATTTCTAAATCGAATCCTCCTCTTTCGCCGAACCTAGTCAAAATCAATAATCACATCTTGATCCTCTATCTCTGAAACTATTTTCTTAATCAACGAAATACCAATTGCTTTTCTCCCACTTATCCAGTACCGAGTTGCTGAAATTCAGGACTGAGTAGGTCCGACGAGACTCTGAGAGCTTGGATGGAGGGGTCGAAACCATATCTATCTTCTCAACAGGGATGTCAAGCTTAATAACATTACGATTCTGATCAAACTCGCTATCCATGTGTTCCTTGTCCACAGAATCGATTTCAGGCTCTTCCATGGATGGAAGCTAGTCAACTTTCTGAGCAAAAGAGTCAGAAGAATTATCACCATCCTTGCTATATTCTCCATTAGGAAGATTCACAACAACATACTCCTTCCCGGGACATACCTCCATAAAAGGCCTTTCATCTTTTTGCCCATTAATGTCAGGAATACTAGCACCATCTCCTCCATGTTCATTATCAAGAAAATTGTTCATGTCAGACTTCTTCTTGTTGGTTTCCTCTAGGCCATTTCAGAAGGCAATCGAAAAGGGGTTTCCAGGGGCGAAATTAACTCTTGCAACAAAACTAATGCATATGCCTTATCAAGGGTTTCGGGGTTTGTGAATACTCACACGATTCAATATTTCATCCCTTAAGCCACCCAGAAATATACTCACAGCCAACTCCTCCGCCAACCAACCATCTTTGAGCAATGAAGTAAACGGTTGGAGGTACTCTTCGAGCGTACCTGTTTGAGATCGTTCCTTGAGCTCTGCAATAGCCTCTCGAACTTGTTCATCATATGTTCCGAGGTTATTGAACTGCTCCTGAAAATATCTAAAGTTGCTGGCGTGATCTTCCATTGTCTGAAGATCAACCGGTAAGAATTGCCCTAGCTTCACAGATCCAAGGATAGAGTGGCTTTGATGCCAATTGTTACAAATCAAAATCAAATTGGGGAAGGAAATGGTGAAGAAGAAGAATCAGAGGAAGTAGAAGAAGAATTCAGAGAGAGAGGGAAATCGGTTTTCATTTCATTAAGGATACTTTTCTCACGTTTTATTGTAGCTTATATCAGTAGTGTATCTGACATTTGACTTGTTGCAACTGAGTCCCTATTTTCTCTATTCATTGCAAGCGTGCCCCCTTTTATATTTGCCCTAATTACAAATTGACCCTTCAACTAAAAAGAACTATAACGTAATTCGATGGGAAGGGGGATCTTTCATTCATCATCACTCCCGCCTCCAGACTCCATCCTTGGTCGTCAAGCCTCTCTCAAAGCTTAGACTCCAACTTTCAGAGCCAAACCAATCCTATCCCTTATGACCGAATATAAGCCTCCCTGCCTGAGCTTCTAGTCGCCAAGACAATCCGCCCCAAGTATCCCGCTTGCCCAACGTCGAGCTGCCATCTCCTCTGCTCTGAATCGAGGCTCCTTATGGCCGTGATTCGGCAAATCGAAGCCATCTCCATCGCCCTTGGCTCTCTTCAGCCTAATTTTAACTACTGGTGAGTGTAGGTTCTCTGGTGCTGAATTGCTTTCTACAGTAAGTGGACGAAACAGGAACAATCTGCTTCAATTTCCCTATTGGTGTTGTAGCTCATGTTGTCTGTTGGTTTTAGTGATGGGCTGAGTTATCTGAATATTGGAATGGGTCATAGAGTGGATTTGTGTGGTTGCGTTAAGGATAATTGATGCATTGATCGTATTCAGCTATGGTGATAAATGCTTTAACTCTGTCTTGCCTTCTTTTTAATGAGGATTTCGACAGGAAAACGGCTGATTAGTTTCCATGGTTGCTACCGCTTCTTTGCTTGATGAGTTCCCTTGTTCTTTGACACGTTTTCGAGGGGAAATTGGGCTGGCTGATGTTAGTCATTGCAGTAGCACCTTGCTTTGTGTTTTTCCCTATTTTCAAAGAACTTGTCAGTATAGAGTTGGGCTGATAAGTTTCCATAGTTGCTACAGCCCGTTTGCTCAAGGATTTCTCATGATTCTAATCTCGTTTTCAATGAGAATAGAGCTATCTATTGGCTATTGTTGCTGTAGCTCCTTGCTCACTGTTTTCACTTGGTCTTGATGACAATTTCGATGGAAAAAGTGTTGTTTAGTGCTCAAGTTTGCTGTTGGTCATCGCTCCAGGATTTCTCATGATTTCACTCCCATTTTCAATGAGAATAGAGCTATCTATTGCCCATTGTTGCAGCATCTCCTTGCTCACTGTTTTCCCTTGGTTTAATGACATTTCGATGGGAAAAAGCCTTGTTAGTGGCTGTTAGGTGTTGTTCTGCTTCTTATTATTGCTTTTAACTACCTCTTGATGCAATCTAGATGCTAATAGTCACAGTTGACGTTTCATAGCCACTGTTCATCATTATTTTGTTGCTATAAACTTGCTATTAAGTGCTGTTTTGCTGTTGTCCACTGCTGTTGGCCGCATTTTAGGGGTGTTAGTGGCTATTTCAGTACTGCTAATTGTTGTAAGTCACCGTTTTATGCTGTTAATTCGCTGTGTAATGTTGTTTTTGCTGATCGTATGCTGGAGTTGATGTTTCCTTGCTGCAATGTTGCTATTAAGTGTTGTTTACTGCTGCCCACTGTTGTTAGCTGCTTTTTTGTGTGGTGGAGATGCCGCTGATTTGCTGTTTTGGTGCTGTTAGACACTGTCTTGATGTTGTAAATTTGTTGTAGGATGCTGTTTTGCTAATAATGTGTTGCAGTTGTTGTTTTATTACAGTTTAGAGGCTGTTTTGCTGCGATATTGTTGCAGTAGTAGCTGTTGATTATAATGGTTGCTGTTGACATGCTGAAGTTGTTGTTTCATGGTAGTTTGATTTCTGTTTTCATTGCCGTTATTACTGCTAGTCATTGTGTTGTTGCCCCTTTTTGAAGTCTAGCTGCTATTGATGTTGTTAGATGATGTCTGATGCTATTTGCTGCAGTTTAGTGGCTATTTGTTGCTGCAATAGCTGTAAACATTGTTTTGTTGCTGTTAAATTGTTGTTGGGTGTTGTTTTTGCTGTTTTCTGCACTGTAGTTGCAAGGGTTGTAGCATACTATCATAAGTTGTTTTGAGCATTTAGAGGGTGGTAATACGCCACTCATGGTCTTTTGCTGCATTTAGCATTAAATAATTAAGTCATATCCTATGTCCTCTCTTGTGCTCAGTCGTGATTAAATCTCGTGGTACTTGCTTGAAGTAATAGTTCTCCTTCTTGTTCAAAGTCTTGGTCAATAAGATGGGGAATGAATGGATAATGGGTCATGAAGATTGCGATGATGAGCCGGGTCCCTGAAATTTGTCTTTGTAAACTCTCCATTTGGATACAAATCATTCCAAGATCAAACCTATGGATTTTTGCGAATACCTTAAGTTTTGTGGATTATGAATTTTTCAAGCCGGTTCCTCGATTTGTGAAATTTACAAATTTTTTTTATGAGAATCAGTGATGCTCTATTTAATAACTAAACAAGAATATACAAAATATACAAGAATATAGTCCATTTGTTGGACTCGGGAGGCTCTAGCCGCAAAAAGCAAGTTACTTATTGGGAGATGCCCCAATTTGCAAGTGGTAAATTATCATTTGTCCTAATTTTCTTAGGTAGACTAGAAAAACATAGTAGATAAGATTTTACAGTAAGTTTAACATAAGTCAAAAGTTTGTCCTAAGAGAAAGGAGTAGTGGCAAAAATGAAGTCATTTCAGGCTTCCAAATGAAGTAAATGCAAGTTTGCCATGACAGTCTGACTATGATGGATTGGAGGCCTTTGCCTTGATGCTTCTTGATGGCCCATAGTAGCTCAGTGTCCCAATCATAAGTGCTCCTTTGGTCACCATTAAGGCTGAGAATGTGTTCCCATATGGGCTGAATGAAAGAACGGGCAAAAAATAGATGATTTATTGTTTCTTGGATCTGATTACAAAGGATGCAATTGGAGTTGGTGCCAAGTTTCCATCTTTGGATCCTATCTAGCGTGTTGAGCTTTTTTTTTTACGGCCAGCCATGAGATAAATGCATGTCTAGGAATGAGTGGTTGCAACTGCAATAGCTTGTGCCACAGCACTCGAACTCCTTTAGATCTAAGATAATCCCATGTGCTAGTAGTGGTATATGTCCCCATGGGATTGGGGGCCATGTGATTCTATTTTCTTGAAAAATGGACGGTTGGATGTGTGATGCTTGCTGTTGTATGGTTTGCATTAAGATCAATCTGCATGGCCTCCAGTTCCATCCATCGTTGTTAATCGGCTGAGCCACCCTATCATGTAAGAGCAAGCCAGTACTACTTACATTGTTATTAGAAGGAAGAGTATGAAGAGGACTTAAAGGTTGCCAATTATCAAACCAAAAAGAGGTCCTTTGACCATTTCCAATGTTATATTTAACCATAGAATGCGCAATGGATCGCAGTTTAAGTATTTTCTGCATAGCATAAGAACAATCACTAGGAATTGGAAGGAACGAAAAATTACTTCCCTTAATGATGTATTCCTTGATCCAAGCTATCCATAATGAACCTGCACCACTAATTAGTAACCAAAGAAATCTCAAGGCACAATCTATATTCCATGCAAGAAGCTGTTTGAGGCCTAGGCCTCCCTCAGTTTTGGGCAAGCAAATGGAGTCTTAATTAACTTTTGCACCTGTTGTTGGTCCATCTTTGCCTTTCCAAAGGAAGGATCTACATTTTCTCTCAACAATTCGTATGACTTTCTTTGGTAAGAGAAAGGCCTTGCACCAAAGCTAGTCAAGGAGAAAAGAACAGATTTAATGAGCTGGAGCCTTCCAGCATAATTGAGTTTTTTTTACAACCCAGCCTTCAATCTTTGAAGTAATTTTATCAATCAATGGCTTACAATCTTTATCGGTTAGCCTTCTCAGCACAAGTGGAACACCCAAATATCGCACAAAGAGAGTGCCATGCTTAAATCCACTTAACTGAATGATTCTACCAATTTGCTCTTGAGCCAGGTCGACATCTCAATTATGTGAGAATTGCATAATCAAATTCTTAGTTCGTGAATTTTGCAAAACTAATACCTTAATTTGTGAATTTTCTGAATGAGCCTCCATATTATGAAATTTGTAGATCAATCACACTCTTGGATTTTCAAATCAATCCTTAACTTGTGAACTTTTAAAATTAGTCTAGGATATGGCTTTTTTGAGCCTGAAAAGTGGATCTAAATGTTTTCTTGAATTTTTTTTCTTTGAGTCCCTGAGCGATTTAACTTGGTTTCCACATCATTCCCCTAAGTTGAGTAAATTGTCTTTTCTTGAATTGATATTCGGCGTACATAGATAGGTCATGATTTTTATTGTGTGTTAATCTGTTGATCCATACATCAATTAGGGTAAGAATTGGACTTAATAAAATAAGGCAAGTATACAAACACTAGGGTATCGATTTAGGGTGTGTTGACTGGCTTGCGAGCCTTTTGAACGTAACAGAACCCCTGGATTCAAACTTTGGTTCGAAACTAACTAATAATATCTTAGGTGGTTAGTGTCGTGCTGTCTTGGTGAATAATAGATTTCTGATTGACCTTCGGACTAGTTTATTAAATGATTGGTAGCGACTCCTTTTTCATATATTTATTCATGACCATAATGTCGCGATAACCTACAAGAATTCTCAATTTCAGAGTGCGACACTGTCTATGATGCAAACGTATTTGTGGCTGGAATGTTTGTTCTACCAGATTTGCTATTAGCCTTGATGCAGAAATTTGGATGACTTAGTAGGAGCCGCTGTCATTTCCTTCCTTTGATCTGGAATACAGTTCCTCTCATTGAGTTTTGGATGCTGGCTTACTGTTTCTCACTTGATTTTCCCCATTATTTTGAATGCCATTGTCATCCAAAACGTGGTTGTTTAGAGCCTACAGTTGCTGCTAATCTTTGCTTGTCAATTTCTTGTGGTTTTGATTATGTATTCTTACGAGAATAGAACCATTTACAGCCCATTGTTGTTGTTGCTCTTTGTCCTATCTTTTCTCTATTTTAATGATGGTTTTTGGTAGGAATAGGGTTGTTTAATACCAACAGCTGCAACAGTTCCTTTGCTTGACATCTTCCTATATTTTCAATGGCTTTTTCTTAATGAATGGGGTTGTTTGTTGTCTGCACTTGCAGCTGGTCTTAACTTGATGATTTCTTACAATTTCAATGTTATAATCGATGAGAATTTAGCTTTTAAAAGCTATTGACAAAGCTGGTATTTGCTCAATGATTTCTCACGATTTTGACGTTATTCTTGGTTAGAATAGAGCCTTTACTTATTTGATCATACAACTACCCCTTGCTTGGCATGTACCCTTGTTTTCAATGTTATTCTCACCAAGAAAGGGGTTGTGCACATTTCGATAGTGCAGCAACTCCTTCCTCAACATTGACCCTTTATTTAAATGTCCTTTAAACTGAAAAAGGGGCCGTGCATCCTCTGTTGTTGTAGCAGGGCATTGCCACTTTTCCCGCTTGGTTTTGGTGCCATTCTCGTGAAGAATAGGGGCTGCTGGTGCTCAATTATTGTTGTTGTTCGTGGTTTGGTCTTTCCTTCAGTTTCAATGCTATCCTTGTCGGGTAATGGGGCTGTCAAGTCCTACTTGTTTAGCTACTCCTTGCTCTCTGTCTTCCTTCGCTTTAATGAGAATTTTGATAGGGAAAGTGTCTGTTTAGCATCCATGGTTGTTGCTGGCCATTGCTCGAGGATTTCTCATGAATTTGATCCCATTTTTCTATGGGAATAGGGCTATTTGTTACTTATTGTTACAGCAGCTCCTTGTTTTATTTTTCCTTCATTTTGATGATGATTTCAATAGGAAATTGGATTGATTACTGCCTATAGCTGCTGCTAGTTCTTTGTTTGAGGGAAATGGGGTTGCACATTACCTGGTCATCACAGCAACTCCTTGCTTGTCATTTTCATTGATTTTCAATGACATTTTTGAGAGAAAATGGGGATGTTCAGTGGCTGAAGCTGTGGGTTCCGTTTGCTTGATGTCTTCCTTGTTTCTGATGATATTTTCGAGGGGAATAAAGCTATCTTCCATATGTTATTACGGTAGCTTTTTGCTGTGTGTTTTCCCCTTACTTTTACTTTCTTTTCGATAGAGAATAATGCGGTTAAGTGTCTATTGTTGCAGCTAGTATTGCCCGACGATATCTCACTATTCCGATGGCATTCCTTATGAGATTATAGTTGTCTCTTGTTTGTGTTTGTTCTCTTTGTTCTTCAGTTCTTAATCTTGAATCTTAGGCATTGATTTGCTATTTACATCTGAATGCGTATCCTTCCTCCCCATCTTATGAATTTCACATCTTAATCTCCTACCTTATACATTTTGCACATAAGTCCTTTGGTTTAGAAAATTCTGCACACCAGTCCCTCACCTTGGGAATTTAACACATTAGTCTATCACTTAAGATATTATGTGCTTTTGCCTCTTATTTTGAAGTTTTGCAGGTTATTCCTAAGCAGTTTGATTATGTGTTTTATAGTCCAGGCGGGGTTTGGGGATTTCATGTGTTTGAGTGCACAAATGTACGAGGTGGGGAGGGTGAGAGAGAGATAATGACTACATGTAATCACAAATTATAGTGGAACTCTTTATTTCCTACACTTAGATTAGGATGTATAGTATCATGTGGGGCACATATCTTGATCACTATTTTTCATCCTTCGACCTACTATCTGAACCTCAATCAAGGAAACAATTTGACAAATTAAAATGTGCAAGTAAACAAACAACCTAAACGTAAGGATGTGTGCTGATTTTGGGCATGTTGATTGGCTTGCGAGCCTTTCAAATATAACAAGACCTCCGAATCCAAATTCTAGTTCAAGATTGATAAACTAAAAACTTGATGGTTAGTATCGTGATCCCTTAGATACATAAAAGGTATCTGATCAACCTTAGGATTTGTCCTTAAATGATTAGTGGCGACTCCAAAAATCTAAACACGATTAAAGTTCCAAGTTAGGCCTCGTGTGCGCTTATAGTTCATGGGGCTACATCATGTCCGAGCAATTTTTAGGACCAACAGACAAGATTAAAAAATAATAAAAATGAAAATTGTTGGCCTGCAGCATAGTCATATAGAACCCAAGTTCAACAAGACAACTCAATTAATGTCCATGTTAAATGAAGGGGACAATCTCGTGAGTAGGTAGGTAATAAAAGGCAACTGACACCCCAAAAGCACAAAGAGAATGGTAAAGGAAAGATTTCTGTACAATAATATAGGTGTCCTACGTTCGTCCTTCTCCTCGAGGCACTGTCAGAGAAAGAGATGCTCACCTTCCATGACCGAAGACCATAGCAATGGTCAGAACTTATAACTGAATTGCATGGTCATTCAATGGTTCAATGTGTCGTTACCGAAATAATAATACTACATAATAATCTTGAATGGCTATAATTATAAGATGAATACTAGAAGTAGAAAAATTTCTTTGACATGAATGTCTTGCTACAAAATTTAGTAATATAACATGAACAATTACTGAATTGAAGAATACAAAAATTGAAAAATATATTGATTGTCGAGCTTGTGACAATTACAATGTCATCAAGACTATTTCGCCCTCTGTCGGTCTTGTGGAGAAGTTGTGTATGTTAGTCTCCCTAGATAGACCAACAACAGAGATCCTAAAGTAACAACGAACTCAAAACTAATAGCGAACAGAATAAAAATACGACATCACCAAGAAAAACCTATTGGACTATTAATAGAGAGGAGATTTTCCAATGTGCTGTTTCAACCTAAACATTGGTCTAATTCATAGAGAGGTGGATGGCTAGTGACTTAATAGTATCGAACTGGAGATTAATGGATAGAAATGGCCAATATAAGGCTAAGCGGATATCTAAATCATTGAACCAGGCATTAATTTCCTTAATTAGGCCAGCTGACTTAACTTATCCCAAATAAGATTTAATGTGTCTTAAACAGCCTTAAAACATCCAAAAAGAATAGTAGTAAAACGAATTCGAAGAGCTAACAATCGATTCTTTTGAAGGGAAAAAATGTAGGAGAAGGTACAATTTAGCATCGGGCAAGGTCTAATGTTTGGATTGAAACGGCATACTCGCTGCCTACGCAAACTGGAGTTCAACAAAATCAGTCTCCAACTGCATCCTTATGCAAGCAAACGAGGTAGGCATAGGTCGTATAAAGTGCCTATGAATGTTAGACATTCAATGTCACTCCTATTACTCTACAGTGAGCTTATGTGGGCTTTGTTTCTCTATGGGCTTATCTCAATCCAACTCCTATTATACATTTTAGGCCCATGGGTTTTAGCTTATCAAAATAATCAAGGCCTTCCTTTTAGTTCTATTCTTTGATAACAAGTCTAATCTTATATTTGTCTATGAAACCATTTGCTCTCACTGACCTTTTAAAAATCTATTTGGATCCTAAAGGTTTATAACTAAGAGGAAGATCGACTAACTACTATATATAATTCTGCAGAATAAAATCAATCTCACTATTTATTACTAGACTCGGCCACGATTCCAGAATAAGTCAATTTTGGTTCCAAGGGGCCATGGGATGGCCCTGAACCTTCCTCTAGACTGTTCAAGGACGGCTCAAAACCACAGTTCCGTCCGGTTCCAAACCATTAGTTTGGTCCTATTAAAATTAAATAAAAATTAATTTAAAATATATAAATTTAAGTACATAATTAAAAATTAAAATAAATAAAACGTTAAATGTAAAAATAAATTAAATTAATTGCCTTGAACTTAATTTTCTTATCAAAAATTAAGTTGCATACGTATTCTCTTGGGGTTTAGAGGAATGAAAGCCTACGTAGTTCTCTTACCTATATTTGGAATAATTGTTCACTTCATTACCTTTTAATCATTGCCCATACTAGAAGTTGATGTTCTCATTATTACATCAGTCTTGATCATGAAGTCATATAAATCTTCATCTTCGAGTTTCTTATTTTCTTGCTCTCTTATTGTACCTTTACTCCAATCTTCTACACAAACTTGAGTTTCTAGTGATTCATGATGTAAGTGTTGTGAAACTGAGAATGCATGCAAGTGTACGTGTCGCAGTCAAATAATATAGAGTGAATAGAATATCATTCTCATGAGAATTCTCCTACAAATTACTAAAATTAGCACAATTAATTCCTAGTCAAGTAAATTGAATAGTTGTAGTAGAATGTAAGTAATTAAAACAGCAAATAAGTAGACAAAAATTAGTCAATTAGAAAGCTCTTGGGGTTCACAACTTCATTTGTTCTAATCTTAAGTAAAGTCCTTCTCTCATGCACTTAACTCTACCATGTTATTAACCTAGGATTCGAGCGTTTCCCCGCTACTTGCGTATGTACCTCTTGATATTGCAACAGTGTACCTAAGCTTAAGACACTAATTTACTCTATCTCTAGGCGATTAACATTGAAATGCCAATTTAAACCAAACCTAATTGGCTATCTAGGGTGCTTACCATCTCTCGATGTGTTCGCACAAATATTTTCACCCACCATCACAAATTGACCTAGAGTATGCAATTTCTAGCTTTACTTTGATTCCCTCACCAGAGACTCCTCTTCGTTTCAAGTTCGATCTCATGAGTGGGCAATCCAAAAGAAAGCATTAAAAATGAAATATGCATAAATAACACCTAGGAGGCGTACCTCGATAGAATCAGACATATGAGAGAAAAGAACTTGCTTAAAACATCAAAAAATGTTCCATTAACCCCCCCTAAGAATCTAGGGGTTTGGTTCAACTTCGTAATAGAAAATAAAAGAGTCGAAAGGTAGCACAACATTATGAAAGCAAGGAGGATAGGTATATGAAAAACTCTAGATAATGTGTGAGCCGAATCTCTCGATCAAGCCTCCACGATCTTCAAGCTCAAATCATTCCTTTTGCTCCAAGTTCGCAGCCTTACTTTGCTCTTGAACACGATCAACCATGGTGAAGAAAGTGCAAAAATTCATCAACTAGGAATCTGGTGTGATGCCCTTTATATAGTGAATGATATAGAATCTATCGAGATAGATTCAATCTTTAAATCTTCCCTCAAATATTGCAGCCAAATATTCTGAGTCTTTGACCACTTTCTTCTTTCCTTCTCAAACTAATAATTGTTGTAAATATTGTTGGGAGACAGCTGAAGACTTTCCTGAGTTGTTGGGACCAAGAACCGATAGTTTCTTATTTTGAAACTGCATTAGCTCGTGCATGCCCAGTGGACCGCGATTTATAGATCTCAGTCTAAGTCCCTTCATGGTTGATCTCTCTGTAGACATCTTTGTTCTCGAGTAGCCCTTTGTAGACCGCGGTCTCTTTTCTCTGTTCCCAACCGTGCTTGAGATCCTCTTCTTGGAGATTACTCGATATTTCTTTGATTTCCTGTACATAAACAACTCTCAGCCGTATATTTTTCATACTAAATATTCTCAAACGCAATATTTGACTGCCCAATTACAATGATATGCAATTAACCTTTAACTATATGAAAAGTGGCCTAAAACTCGAATATCTAAGTCGAGAATAGGCAAATAAATCATACCAATCACAATATCAATAGTAAGCACTAATGTTCCACCTCTTGCACTAAAAGCTTGTTATACTATAACAGTTGAGATTGAACATGGTAGAACATTTCTAGCAAGTTGCATCAGAATCGGAAAAGTATTATGATGTCTTCTCCATCAATCAAGATCGGAAAATCTTTACCTATATTATTGTCACCAAACTAGAAATCAGTTGATAGATAAATATCAAGTTTAGAAGCGAAACTAGATAAACCTCTAGATTTTTTATGTCTTTGCATTAAAAGTCGGTCACTCATATTAATCCTAATTGGTTCACTCTCAACTTGACTTGTTGTAGAAGGTGTAGAAAAATTAGTACTACAAGAAGTAGATGATGAAATTCTATGCATATATCTTCTATTGTTTTTCTAGCTTTAGAAATTATTAAATCAATACTAATACTATGGTGTTCTCCAAATAAATAAGAATAATAAGTATTCAAATATTCCTACAAGCCTTCAATTTTACATCTAGGATAAAAAACACATGCTGCAAGATTAATCAAAAGAATTTCATTAAAATAATTTAACCATTTCGCTTTCATTGATTCTATTGATTTTCTTAAAACAAGATCATTTTCATGTTCTTGTAATATCCATGGAATATTAATACATTTAGTTAATAATAAATGTGATGTTGGATAATAAACTCTACTTAATATATGTGTTGCATCATAAAATACTTTTAAAATATTTAACAAATTTGCACAAACATCCCAATTTTATGGATATAAATAAACTTGTTGTGCATTATTTGAAATAAATGTGTACAATAAATCTTTATATTCATAAGACTTGTTGAGCAATTCATAAGTTAAATTCCAATGAGTCGATACAGCTTTTAGAAATACTTTTTGTCTCCTATTATTTTCTTTGCAAAATTTATACCATAATTTCATCATTTGTGTATGTGTCCACAAATCTGTAATAGCTTGATACATAAATTTAAAACATGACAAAGACATCTAATATGAAAAAATTTACTGCCAATATCGGTTGACAAATAATTTTAAGCCAATTAATTGAGGTGGCATTTGCCAATGCATTATTGAAAAAATTAAAAAATTTTATTAATTGAACTATATTCTTCTAAAATATTTATAATAATTCTATAAATATTATTAGAAAACTCGAAATGTGATAATTTGTTTTTGCAAAAGCCAATTGTTATCAACCAAATGTCTTGTAATACCTATATAAATGATTTTGCCAATGATCACTCCAAACTCACAACATATAGAAACATGTCCATTTAAATTAACAAATAATTGATGCAATTCCTTTTTTTCCTTATTTATATAACTTAAATACAACACATTTTACTGTATTTCTTGCCACATGTTTTGCTTGAGGATTTAAAATTTTTTGAGCATAATTAACAAAATCAACTTTTTCACCAAAACTAAATGATAAATGATTCTATATTAATCATTCTTGCTAATTCTAATTTATTATTTTCATCTGTATATCTAAATAATTGAAAATGAGTTGCAAATCTAGAAATTTTGTTTGCTTCTTCTAAACACCAATGTGGCTAGGATGCTTTTTCTCCAAATGTCTTCTAAATATTCCATAGCACCTCCATGTTTGAATTTGTAGAGTTATCCACAATAATTACAAGTGACTTCATGACTTCTAAAAGTTCCATATCCATTTTTTTCACCGTTTTAAAATGTATCTTAAAAATATCAGAATTATAAATTTTTTCTTCTTTATTATGTTCCACATTTTTTTCACTTTCTTGAGTAAAAACATGTTGTTGTTCTTGTACATCAATAATATAAAGATTTGATTCACCAAAAAATTGACTTCTACCACTTGAGGTTGCCATTTTTCACAATAAATAATAGACAGTCAAAATATATAATCAAAGATAACAAATAGAAAATTAAATAAATAAATTTAACTGTATAAAAATTAAAACTAATAAAAATATAAATAAAATATGAGTAGATTAGTAATACGAAATAACATATAATAGAAAATAGTATGAAATTATAAACTAATACGAAATATAAGTAAAAAAATATAAAGATCTTGGGCTAAGAGTTGTATGTGAACTGAGTTGCTGAACATTTAGCACAATGCCACAATCACAGAGAGTCAAGAGTGTAAATTAGTAAAAAGCAAGAGTCAAGAGAAGGGTTTGAGTCTGAAAGGAGATGGAGAGAATTGAGTTGTGTATAAAAATATTGTTAGAATGATAGGTATTTATAGTGTAAAAATATAATTTGTTTTTTTTTGTAATTTAAAAAAATACAAAACAGTCATTTGACAGTTCTATGTGAATATGTGATCGATCAAATCGACCGGCTGAAGCGTGAAGCGAAGGCCATAGCCGCGTTGCTTGTGCCACATAGCCATTTTTACTGCTGAAAACGGGTGGGGGCCAAAGGGCGAGGAGCGGCCGGTCGGGGGCAGCTAGAAGGGGGAGCCAGCCAGGCCCAAGTCTAGGCTAGTAGGCCTGACAATGATAAGATGGATAGACTTTAGAAAGAGGTTGGCACTTTGAAAAGTGATGGGGGTATAAGGGATTAGACCTGCAAATAGCTTGCCTAGGTAGATTTCAATTTTTTTTTTTTTAAGTTTCAGGGCAGTTCCGGTTCGGAACTGGTGACTCCGCTTTCTAAAGCTAGTGAAACCAGCCTTGAGCCTTAGGCCTTACAGTTCAGGGCTGATTTGAGCCCAATTCCGACTTTGACCGGTTTCAGGCCCAAACCAGCCCATGGCCAGGCCTATTTATTGCCTCCTTTCAAAAAGTCCCTCTGAAGAAGTTACAATTTCTTCAAACGTCTGTGATTCCTTTTCCAATAAATATGTTATAAAATTATTGCCAAATGATTTTTCTACCATTTTCCTTTTGTGACATCTTGGCTCAAATTCATGATTTTTATCATTCATAACTTTGGTGATTCATTTTAACGAATTAGATCTTTCGTTAAATCTATACAGAAATATATCTTTATAAAAATAATGCATTTCTTGATTCCATTATCATTTTCTTGTGTATACCATAAATATTTAATTCATACACATGTAATTAATGTGTATTATTACTATTACGTGTATAGCCTATGAAAATACAGTCTACTATTTTAGGACATATTTTTACATTTTACAGTGTTGGAATTGCTAAATTTGCAAGACACCTTGACACTCACAAGTGTTTATAAGACGGTCTCCTATCATATCATAATTCATATGATGTCTTTTTCTCTTTCTTTCGATATACTTTATTTAAAAGGTAATTACTTGCTAGAATAATTCCCCCTACATGTTCTGAGGTGACCTTGAATTTTTATTAACATTACATTTATCATTTCTTTTAATGTGCAAATTTTTTGTTCAACAAAATTGTTTGATTGAGGTAAGTATGATGCAGTTACTTCATGAACTATTCTATGTTGTGCACAAAAGTCACCAATTAGAGTTTCATATTCACAGCTTTTATCGCTTCCCAATCTTTTTATTCTTTTATTGAGTGGATTTTCAACTTCATTTTTTATAGAGAATAATTTTTTCTAAGGCATTATCTTTGCTATTAAGTAAATAGACATAACAGTTTTTTGTGTTATTGCGAATGAAATTGGTAAAATACTTATTACTGCCTCTTGTTTATACAAATTTCAAGTTACAAATATCACTATGAATTAACTCAAGTGCTTCAGTATTTCTTTCAATTATTTGAAACAATAACTTTGCTAATTTTACGTCAACACAAACTTCACATTTGTGTTTAGAATCAACTTGAAATGCCAGTATGTGTTCCGTGTTAGTTAGTTTTCGAATTAAATCAAAATTGACATATCCTAATCTACCATGCCATAAATTGGAAAATTCAATCAAGTAAGTAGAAGAGGGATTATCTTTATTGATAATAGTCATTACATTGAGTTTGAAAGGCACATTACATTTGTGTCTCGTTTCAACATGTATACTAGTTTTTGATGTAATAATTCATCTAATACAAAAATAATATGAAACCTATGTCTGTTGAGCATAGAACCAAAAATCAAAATTTTCCAAATCTCTTGCACATATAGCACATTATTGAGAGTTGGCAACTACCCAAGGTTGCCGTTCAATACCACTTTTCTTTTACCTTTTTCTTTTACCTTCAACTTCAGACAATGCTAAGTTTTTCATGTACAACTTCTCTTCATTTGATTAGCTCAAAAGTCGTGAAGATGTCTCTGTTGGAGCATATATGCCGGGTAGCTCCAACGCTAATTTACCACTCCTTTGAATTTGACCATTCTAGATTAACCTCTGAAATCATAGCAGAGAGGTTGATATTGGAAATATTTTAGTAATGACTTTTTCCAACAGGTGTGACGCAACCTAGAACAGTTGACGAGGGCTCTGTTCGGATCTAATCAAGTTCTCCCAAGTATTCAAGTAATTCGACTTCGGTTTCTCCCAGGGATTTGAAGTTTTCCCTCTTGCAATGCTCTAATTTTTCCGGTAACAAGAATTTATAGTGATCTAAACTATGGTCAACTAACGGGCTCCGCTTCGAGGTTTAAGCCACTGGCCACTAACTTAATATGTCCAACTTTATCGAAATCGATCAACCGGTTTCGTTGACAAACGCAAGTGTATGATCATTAGAAATCATGGAGCACCGTTATGCTTGCTTTTAAAGAAATTGAGCATCTATAATTACTACGAGTCTTTCCGATGATTGTATGCTCCAGTCTGTATGTGAAATTATTTGGAATCACGGAACACCGGTCTCGGTCCAAATTTGGAACATGTCAGAAATATTGGGCTCCGAGCTGTGTTTGATTAATCTCATGAACTCGTTCTAAGAAGAAATCGACCACATTCGAGAACTCTTTTCTTCTATTTGGTAGGCATGGATGAGATTGAATTAAATGAAATGAATATTTTGCTTTTCGTTTTTTATTTTTATGAGGTTGTATTATGAGTATTCTTTTAAAAAATTCACGAACACTCCCTACTACTTTGTTCAACTTATTTTCCTCTCTTTTTCAAGATTAGGAAAAAAAAAAGATTCAGTATTTATAGTGTTAAATTCATTTGACTCCATCATTTTCCGCTCTATCCTACTAAACATGATTTTTTAAAGGAAGTTTTTTGCTGGATAATTTATGTCTCTCATAACTCTATGTGTTCAAAATGACCCTATCAAGATTCAACTAAAATCTGATATCTTAGATTGCATACAATATTTAATTCACCAAATGATTTATTTAAAAAATATTTAATTAACTAAATGACTTTATTTTGACGTTAAAATTAGACTCATTTGAAACCTCTTTGAAAAGGTTTCTTTGGGAAATTAAAGGAGATATTATAAGCCCAATAGTTTATTCAAACTTAAGTACATAGGCCCATTAAGCCCAATAGTTTATTCGAGCTTAAGTTCATAACCCATATGAAACGTTTGGGTCATAGGAATGAAATAAATAGAGATTAAAAATAGTATGGAAAATAAAATGAAATAAAATGAGAAATAAATATATATTATTTGGTTGGAAAAAATAAAATGATAAAGAATAGAATATTTATAAGTAAAAAGATAAAACCACCCTCAACTATATTTTTTATTAATATTATTTTATTTTTATGAAAAAGTAAATTTTTAAAATTTGAAAAAAAAAAGTGAACAATGCCATCTCGCACTGTTGATCGTCTTCCCCCAGAAAAAAACCCCCACCAGATGTGAACAGTTCCATCAAGGTGAAGGCCAACCACCGTCAGCCAAGCCAAGCCCACTGTCGGCCCGTCGAGCCCCTACCGTCGATCCCTCATCATCAATGCCCCACGTCGACCCCTACAATCGAGCCATCGTCATTGAGCCCCACCCGCTGTCATGCCCACAGCCACCATCAGCCAAGCCCACAGCCACCATGTACTCCCGAAGGACCTGTGCCTGTTCCGACCTGGGCCACCCTTGAACCACCAGAACCGCCTCGCCCTCTGGTTCACCCTCGAGTCAGGCCTCACGAATCGTCGGTCGGTTTGCACGAGAGGCTCGATGGGGCTAAGTGGTGGACGGGCTGACGGCGTTGGGTTCATTCCCATAGCTTGACCCACAATCAAGCTTGTCAGAGGGTGGTCCGTGTTCGTTGCCGGAGGATCTGGAAGGTATTGTTGGAGAAGAAGGCTGAAGGGGAGAAGGATGTGGGATGGATGATGGCAGTTCATGTAAATATGAGGGGGTATTTTTGACAATTTAACCCAATTCCCGGTGGGCTTAACCTATTCCGTATACGTCTATGGGGAATACAAAACCCCTCCATTCCAAATTTATCTCTAATCCGAATAAATAGAACTCATTTAGTTTATCGGAATAGGATGGAGAATAAAACATTCTATTTCACCCAACCAAACATACTATTAATTTTCCTTCACCGCCTTAATCGCTTCTAAAATGTCTTTCCGCTGTCTTCTCTTCGGGTATCACCAATTCACGGCCAAAGAGATGAAGGGAGGCAACGAAGAAGGAAAGGAGGTGAAGTTGAACCGAATCGGAAAGGTAGAGTAGGGGAGACAAGGAAATTAAGGCAGCATTGGTATGTGATCGAATCCTGTCGTAATTCCAAGATTGTTTTCCCTTTTAACAGACTTGAGTTATCCTTTGATGTCTGAATGATATTGGAGTTTTTGTTTTAGCTGATTGCATGTCTCTAGGAACCAGGAGACGGAATGTTTATTTTTATTTTTTTGAAGATTAGTGATGTTAGTAGGCCATTTGTTTTTAGTTGTGATTTCGAATTCTGATTGATAATATGGTACATTAACATGTTAAATTATAGGCGTGCATTGATTTTTTTAAATTTTAAAGAAATAACTGTCTTATATTCTTTTAATTTAAAACTCAAATACGAGCTTTTCTAAGCATATATATTTCATATTAAACAGTAGGGTGTAGATTACATTTTATTTCTTTTTCTTATGGTGCGTTTGGTTGAGGTGAATAGGGATATTTGTATTCCTTATAGAACACATAATCCTCATTTTGTTCAGTGGCTAATTATTTTGAATGGACAATGAATGAGGAATATATAACTTTTGTATTCCACACCCAGATGTTCGGAATAACTTTTGCCCATCAGAAATAGGATTAAAATGTAAAAGTATCCTTCCTTATTTTCATTATTTACAGCAGCTGCTATTAACCATCACAGTCTTCTTCCCCATTAACCTTCTCCTCCGACGACCAGCACAGACAATCGTCCAACCTGCCGCTCTCCGCCCGCAGGGGAAGGGCTTCCCTAGCAAGGTCATTCAGGCCTAACCTCCAATCATAGCACTCCATGTAATGATGTTTATGCAAGGAATTTGATCTGTTGGGTTTCTAAAGCCACTCCATATCACATATGAGAAATTCATAATTCACATGTATCGAAAATAATTATTGAATAGAGTGAACTAATAATTTAGTCCTCAAATTTATAAATTGCTAATATTTGAGAATCTTAATTTCAATTTGCATCAATTTACTCCAGATCTTTCCATTCCGTCTAACACTTTGGTCTTTTCGTCAATTCGGTTTAACGTGAATCTGATGTATTTGCCAAATGGATGCTGATGTGGCATTACCACATCAGCAAAAGACAAAATAATAGTCTAATAACACTTTAGTTCATAAATATTTAACATTCTAATATTTAAGGACAAAAAAAGTTTTTACTACAACTAAAGTTCGTAAAATTCACATTTTATCTTAGTATTAGAGTGTTAAATATTCATAGACTAAAGTTATCAGTTCATATTTTATCTAAAATTTTGATCCAGTTTTCAATATTTTTAACTAAAATCCAATATGGTACTAACATTGTACTAGCTACTTGCGATTCTATATCATTCTAACACGAGAATATGTGTTGCACGCATACTTTATTTTACTACTTGAACTCTTTAAACATTCAAAGTTTTACTATTCTCCCCTTCAATAAAGCTTATATTAGAGCACCTTCTAGAGGAAGACCATATACAATTAAGAAGGTTAATGCTTCTTGTATTGGTCAACTGGTCAAGCCACTAATGTGTGTGTGTTTATACGTGAAGATTCTTGTTTAGAAATTTATTAGGTAACTACCGATAAAATTAGTCTAAATTATCTTTTAGTTTTGGCCGTGACTTGTATCTCTATAGTTGTGGATACAATTTTTTTACCATGTAATCAAATCACGTATGAAAAGAGTGTGAAACTCTATGCAGTTCTTTAAGTATCATGTTTTATTCAATTTTGGCAAGTCAATTATGATCTTGCTACTAGGTCAAGGAATAACAACTTGAGGAATATGTCCTAATTTTGTCTAGGCTAGGTTCTCCTGTCTAATTCCAAATAATTATCCCATTGCTCATGTGCGGAAAAAAATACCCGGTTTGAATTCAGTTATTGAGGGTATGTATTTAAGAACACATGCCAAGTGTGAAAACTTTTTCATTAGTAGACGGGTATTGATGAATAAATCTCATATCAGAGAATCAAAAGAATAAAACTTGATTTATGAGATAATTATGGAGCATTACCTAATAATTTAGATTTTTAGATGGAAATAGACGCAACCTTTTATTGACCCAGTGGATATTTTATAGTTTTTGTGAGACAATACTTGTTCTTACTTTTGTATTATATTGTCCCATGTGCACTTACTTGTTCCTTTAGAAGATGCTCTAATATAATTTATTGAATGAGAGAATAGTAAGTGCCAACTTTGAATATCTAAAGAATTCAAATAGTAAAATAAAGCATGCATGCAACACATACACTCGTGTTAGAATGATATAGAATTGCAAGTAGGTAGTAAAATGTTGGTTTCATGTTGGATTTTATTTAAAAATATTGAAAACTGAATCAAAATTTTAAATAAAATATGAATTGATGAATTTTAGTCCATGAATATTTAACCCTCTAACACTTAGATGAAATGTGAATCTTACGTATTTTAGTTACAATAAAAACTTTTTATGTCCTTAAATGTTAGAATATTAAATATTAATAGACCAAAGTTTTATTATACTATTATTTTATATTGTGATGATGTGGCAGTGCCACATTGGCGTTTGTTTGGCAAGTTAGATGCCAATGTCACTTTTTCGTTAAACTGAAGTGATAAAAGGACCAAAGTGTTAGATGAAATAGAGATGTCTGGAGTAAATTGATGCAAATTGAAATTGAGGTTCTCAAGTATTTGTGATTTACAAATTTGAGGACCAAAATTTAGTCCACTCTTATTGAATACTTTTAGGATTTAATCAGAATTTCGAATATCGTCATGTGGGATCAAATCATGTATTGAGCAACTGCACGAACATGAATGCATCGGTAATGCATTCTAATTAAGTCGTTCAGCGAATTCTTAGTACAAAAGCCCTCACTCTCTAAGGAGAGCCTTTTTCTCGGATCTTTTAGATATTTTTCAATGATTGGAGATGCATACTTTAATTTTTCAAAATTTGGCACTGATGGTTACCTGTTAATGTCATTAATAATTGCTAACATGCCTCCTACATGGCTATCGACTTGAAAAATTGAATAACATGTCAAAAAATCAGGAAAAAGCATTAATGGTTCAAAAGTTTGATTAATGTTATAATATGATATAAAATCTTTAAAATATTATAGAACAATATAAAATAATAATAATATAATAATAATATTATTATTATGTTCACAATCCCAAAACATCCAATAGCACATCATCACTAATAATATTGTCACTGTCATCAAATTGATATTCATGATCAAAGCCATCAAAATCATTACCAAAGTAATCATCATCAATAACTTGTTACTTTCAATGACCTACAAAATGAATATGGTAACAAATTAAAATATTGAATTCAAGAAAAAAATTTAAATATCAAGATTGAAACTTTAAAATTCTAACGATAAAAACAATACTTGGTACTTAGTTCAAGTCACCTAATGAGCTGACTATAATAATTTTTGACTTATGTCGAGTGTTAGGAGGATGTTAATTTATTGTTTAAAGCAGGAAACCCACATCTCTCATCTGTGACCATTCGGCCTCTACGAGTAGTCGTCATGATGGCTTCAATCTCTCGACTCTCTAAAGTATGTTAAGATGAAGAAGGTTACTGCAAAATTGATTAGTGATAATCATGACATGAAAGAGTGTAGTTTGTGTTTGCTAAAAGTCAATTGTCTGGTGGGCTCAAGCCCATGAGATATGCTACAATAATAGACCCTAAACTTGAGGAGGTTGGGCCCATCTTTCAATTCTAATAGCTATACTTGTACTATATAAACTGTACGAGTTTTCCAAGGTGATGACCGTCAATTTTCCTAGCAGTGTCAAAATGAAATGAAGATGGAAAAAAGAAGGAATCTGTAGAGAAGAAAGGGGACGAATGGGCAAAAGATTTTTTTGCCAATAAAGTATAAGAATAACAAAAATTCAAGAATTTTATAGTATTTTAAAAATTTTATATCAAATTGTAACATTAGTAAATTTTTTGTATCGTTTTTTGTTCCAAGATTCTTACTTATATTTATTTGATTTTTCAAGTCAGCAGTCATGTAAGAGTTATGCAGGAGCCATACAAGTAATTGCTAACAATATTTATGGATAAATAGTGGTTTGTACTATATGTATTAAATTTTTAAAGATCTTATATCATTTGATAATGTTTTAAAGATTTTAGTATTTTTTTTCCCAAATTAAGTCTATACTTTCTCTAAATTATGTTCTATCATAGGGAAAGATTTTAGTGGAGCAGTTATAGAACGTAGTTCCACCATAGGAGACGTGGTCATCTTATAAATCTCTTTCATATCTTAATATGTGTAAAATTTTTACAATTTTTGAAATTAAATTTACATATTTTTTTGCTGAATAATTAAATTTATCTGTATTAAAATTTAAAGGTCGCGTCACACAATGAAATTATTTTGCATTATAAATTAAATATTCACTCCCCCATCTCGGACGTTGGCATTCTAATACATACCAAAATAATAAATTATTCAAAGTAGGAGTTGTCCTTTTCTTTTTTGATCAAGAGGAGTTGTCCTTTTCAATCTGAAATTGGATCACACTGATTTACCCCATCTCCCTCTCTCTCTATGCAACTTCTCACCCCCTCTCTCTCCCCCTCGGCTAAGCCCGAAAAGCGAAAGCGACCCTTTGTTCACCGTGGAGCGGCACCCGGCCATCCATATAACTTAACTCGGCACGGCATTCAAGAAAGAGGGAGAAGGAAGGAGAAATGTGATTGCAGAAATATGATAGAGAGAGAGAGAGAGAGTAGAGGGGAGAGAGGTTTTGCAGGTTTGTTGCAGAGCTTTCTGCCTCCCGCAGACTGTGTTTTAACTTTATCCCTCTTCACTTCAAACGGAATTGGGTACTCCCGGGCGCATGCGTCTCTCGTATCCGCCTTCCAGAGATCCTTATGCAGGCCTCGCATTGTAGGCTACACATGCATGCACCCGGACCATGGATATAATTCATACTTCCTCTCGACGAAATAATTGTCTTTTATTTTCTCGCTGGAACTGATGAAATTATTGTCCTCTCCCCTTCCCTCCCTCTCCCCCATTAATCGAGTCACCCAACCGAGCTTCTAGTACAGTTGTAAATCCTAAAATTTCTCTACTTTCCACTATCTAGTGCACTGGAAACTCGGTGAGTAATTGCATTTGTATCACGTAGGCTCGGCTCAATTGTGCTCTGTTCCTGTCGAATTTTTTAGAGAAAGAGAGGGACCCTGATCAAGTGCCAGAGCAGAGAGTGATGTGACTGAACAATACAAACATTATTGCAAGGTATACTCGGAGTCCCAAGAGAAAAAAAGGTTCAGTTCAATATTTTAAAATTACCCTCATTGTTTGTTTTCATTTCCTCCCTTTTTTTTTTTTTTTTTTTTTTGGTCGCCAGCCACGGTATCTAAGCCGGCCCCACCAGCGGTGAGATGACATCTTTCAGCCAACCATACTTGACTAATCCGTTGGTCGCCCCGGGTCGCACGCCTGGCAATGGCGGGTGAGGCTCCCAAGAGGGGTGTCTGCGTACGTGAGGTCTCGAACCTGAGACCTCCTTAAGCGGCACCGAGCTGCTTACCACTCGGCCCAACCCCTCTTGGTCATTTCCTCCCTTTTGTTTGACGTAAAAGAGTTACGAGAGAGGAAATAGTAAGAGAAAAGGAAAACCATGGCTGCCTGTTTATTGTGCCACTCTGTTTTTTGTAGTCTGAAAATTCTTTACTCCAAGCTTTGTTGATGGATACTTGCAGACGGCCTTCCTCAATATCAACTGAGAAAATTGTCCTCTGAAGGAAAAGGGTAGAAATGATTAGATTTTTTCTCCAGTATTGTTGTATTTACTGAGACGAGACTGAGAGGGCTGAAAAGCTGTCAAGTGAAGTGTTTTGTTTATTTGTACGGATACTTCATTTCTTGCTTTGTTTTTACAAAATACAATAGTAACTTGGAAAATTCGGCTCAGTGTCTAAACCGATCAGGCACTAATTTCCTCACTCCTCCCCTCTCTGCATTTACATGTCGGTGGTGGTTTTGACAGATCACCTCGGTTCGGCTCTTCTCCTCCTCTGTGCAATGTGAAGGAGGGTTTTCTGAGTCGTTGCTCTGTTTCAATTCTGTGGGTGTTCTGAAGTTTGAAAAACGTGGTCTTGCTGGGACGAAAGCAGTTCTCCACTTCTCTGTGAGGGAGAGGAAGTCATGGTGGCTCGGCCTAAGCTCATATTCTTTGTGGTCTCTCTTGTTTGCTCCATCGGAATTTTGGTGGTCTCAGATGATGGTTGGTATAATGTTTCTCTGTTTCTGCTCAGCTCATCAAAAGAGAAATTTAGACCAGATTCAAAGGAAAAAATCAGCTCTGGCTCTACAATATAATATGTAATAATTTTAGGTTAAACAGTTCCTGCAATTTCTACGGGCAACTCCCAATAAGTGTTTCCAAAAAGTCATTTTGGTTTTCTATGGTTTTAAGGCTTTCGCACTAATTCTGTAATCGTCTAATTCTTCCAGATAGTTCACCATCCACGACAGGGAGAAGAACCAATGTCTAGTTTTTTGTTGCTTTCTATAAAGATGTCGTCTTTATAATATCCAGACAAAAAAAATAAGAGAGTAAGAAGAGCAAGTTATCTGCAGAATTAGTTCATTATAGGCTCCGAGGAAGATCGACGGTAAATATATTAGATATAGTTTTGTAAGGTTTAAAATAGTCAAACCAGGTCCACTCAAAAAGTACAACATAACGATAAACAGACATAGAAACGTGGAGAATTTTTTAAGCGCATGTAAAATAGTCGTTCCTAGGTAATTGCAATCATTTGGGTGATATTGTTATTTTTCAACGCCAAATAAAGTTAATTATTTTTTTCTTCGTTCATTCCCACTAACCCAATAACAGAGGGTCTAACTATTTAAATATAATAATATTTAACGCATTTTGTCGCCCTCAGATGTTTATATGATTTGACGAGACTGTTAATTGAGCTTTTGAGACTGTTTAATGATTAGTTTAATTAAGTCCTGTTTCCACCTTCACGTTAAGCTTATATACATATATGTGCTTTTATATGTTCAAGTAAATATCTGAGGTCGCTGAGGAAAAAAGGAAAACAAGAAAAAAAGGAGCTGCTCTTTATTGGGTAGTTAAAGTTTCTTTTCAAATAGTTGGTTTAGTTAGCTTGAGGATACTAATCATTTCTTATATTGGGTTGGTGGGGCCAATAGCCGTTATATTTGGATTCAAGATTTGCCCCATATGTTATTCTGTACTAATACCTTAGTCTTGGAGGTTCTTTGAGCTGATAATGGTAATTACTGGTCATGGGCACATATAATATGATCTGAAATATTCGGGAAAGATTCTGCTTACGTCTTGGTGTCTCTCGTATCTTGTGGCAGTTGTAGTGATGTTACAGTCATTCGAAGGTTGATTATCTCTGATAGAATATAACATCTTTAGATTCATTTGCTCGACTTAAAAGTCAGCCTTACTCTGCTAACATCTGTTTCTGTGTGGAAGGAGCAACACTTTTGGAGATGAAGAAGTCCTTCCAAGATGTGGACAATGTTCTATATGATTGGACAGAATCTGCATCCTCAGACTATTGTGTCTGGAGAGGGGTTACATGTGATAACATCACTTTTAGTGTCATTGCACTGTGAGTCTCTGTTCTTTACCTGAATTTCCTATTGCTCGATGTCCATTTTTAGCATCACATTCTGTTCTATTGTAGGAAGCTAGGATTCTTGTTCACATACTGTTTCCTAAAAGCATAGAAAATGAGGAGAGTCTTTGCATTTTTAGTTAGGTTTATCTTTTGGTGGAAACATGAAACTTGTTTTGATTTTCAAAAAGAAATAGAGAAACAGGGGTTTAATGCAATTTCAATGCAAGCATATTGTCAAATTTGTTTTGTTCTCTTAATGAAACAAATATTAGTTTTACTTGTTGCGCATTTACTAAATTCAAGTTAACACTCATTTTTTCCCAAATTTTTGTCGTACAATTATGCTGAGCTCATCTGTTCTTTTTGAATTAGTAATTTATCCGGGTTAAATCTTGCTGGGGAGTTATCGCCTGCAATAGGAAATCTCAAAGGCCTTCTCCAAGTGTAAGGTTCTTCATTTCTTATTAATTAAATCTAGTGAATTTAAGCTTCCATTCTCGTAGTGTTTCTTTACTTTAATGAAGATTGTTTAAAATGAGGTACTGTAGAGGAATGAATCCACAACATTAAGTTGTTCTGGTTAGATAGAATGTCTAGCTGGCATGCAAGGGAATTAGAGTTCAGTCTCTTGTATCCGCGGCTGGACATATTGCACTAATATGCATAGTCCTTTGAATAATCATATACTGTTCGTGATATGTATATAATTGCCTAGTCATCTTGCATTCACTTTGTTTGCTTTTTGAACCTGTGTAGTGACTTGAGCCGAAACCAGCTCAAGGGGCAGATTCCAGATGAGATTGGCGACTGCTCTTCATTAACAAGCTTGTGAGTTTCTCTTCAGAAAGAAATGGCAAAAAATGTAAATGAATAAAAGGAAAATTGAAAATGTCTTTTCTAAGCATTTGTGGGCACTTGAGATATATGCTGCTAATGATTTAAAAACTTCATAAACTTCGTGGATTTGCCAGCTGCCATAACAAATTTGCTGAATCTCCCAGGGACCTCTCATTTAACAACTTATATGGAGATATTCCATTCTCTATATCAAAGCTGAAACAATTGGAGACTCTGTAAGCCTTTTTGTTGTCCGTCTTTGTACTGTTACTTATTAGATTTCATGTTCATTAATGACAGTATGATCTGTCTTCAGGATTTTAAAAAATAATCAACTTATTGGACCTGTCCCTTCAACGCTGTCACAGATTCCGAATCTAAAGATCTTGTATGCTCTCATCCTCTTTCCTTCATGTTTCTTGTGACATGATAAAAATTTCCTGGCGGGATTAGATGTGAAATTTTATATAATCATCTCAGGGACCTGGCACAGAACAGATTAAGTGGAGAGATACCAAGGCTCATATACTGGAATGAAGTTTTGCAATATCTGTGAGTAACTTCATCTCATGTCAAACATTGTTTCTTGTTTTTTAATAAATTTCTCCATTTCCTATGAATTTTGCATGATCTCATTTTTGTTTTGCTTGGTCAGTGGGCTGCGAGGAAACAATTTGGTGGGCACACTCTCTCAGGATATGTGTCAACTTACAGGCTTGTGGTACTTGTAAGATATCCCAAGTTCCCAACCCCTGTACCCTTCATTTGTTTTGTGTCCTTATCCTATCTTTTACACAACAGATGACCTTTTGGATAATTTCTGATTTCTTGCACTACTTTTACTAATCTTAGTTTCTGTGTTCAGCGACGTCAGAAACAACAGCTTGACTGGCAATATTCCTGAGAGCATAGGCAACTGCACAGCCTTCCAAGTTTTGTATGTTGCAAGAATTAGTATTGTTTATAAGCTGAACCCTCTGGGTACTAAATGGGAATATGTCATAATATGAAGCTTCTTTCCTGCCAAATGTTAGGGACTTATCTTATAACCAGTTAACAGGAGAAATTCCATTCAATATTGGGTTCTTGCAAGTAGCCACATTGTAAGTGCATGTCCTTTTAGATCTTTTATTTGATTATTTGATTAATTAATGCCATATCTTTGAGGAATGAGTGCAAGTTCTCTGCATATGATTTGCTAGGTCATTGCAAGGAAACCATCTTTCAGGACAGATCCCATCGGTCATTGGACTAATGCAGGCCCTTGCTGTCTTGTGAGTAGGATGTGATTTTATGATTTTAAACACCTTCAAAAGTCAATTTTGTTTCATTTTGCCTTCTTGGGAAATAGAGAAAATGCCAAAAAGAAATGTGAGGGCAATTCCTTCAATAATTCAGCATGTTTTATGAATCACAAGATTATATTCTTAATATCTCATGCTGTAGAAATATGAAAAAGGAAACTGGAAAGTATTTTGTTGCTACAGGGGGGAGTTGAATCTGCGAACTGAACTATTCATGAATATTGCATCCTAGCTACTTGCACTAACCCTTGAGGAGCTGTACTGCAATTAATCTTATATACAATCTGGTCCTCTTCTAATAGGGACTTAAGCTGCAACATGTTGACTGGACCCATCCCCCCTATTCTGGGAAACTTGACTTACACTGAGAAATTGTAAGTTCACATACCCCTGTATTCCTAGAATGTTAACATGCTATCTTACTGTAGTCGATCTTAAATTAATTTGAATAATGTTATAGGTACTTGCACGGTAATAAGCTTTCCGGGAGCATTCCACCAGAGCTTGGGAATATGTCAAAGCTTCACTACTTGTATGATAATCTTTCAATTCCTACTTGCTCAGTGTAGTGAAAGTTGGGTTTGATTGCCTTGTCTTGCCTTGTCTTGAGAGTTAATCATCTCTTTATTCATGTTGATGTGACCTTGAGTTCGCTTTTATTTATGTAATTATTTATTTGCGTGTGCAGTGTGTGCACATAATGTTCCAGGTCTGGTTCTGGGTGTAGAATAATTTTCAGCTCTGACTTTGCTTTCTGATAAATGGAGAAGATAAATAAACAGTTCACTTAACTTTCTTTATCGTTGGCGGTTTCATCATTTCTTTATCTGCTGCAGGGAACTGAACGATAATCATCTCACTGGACGTCTTCCACCAGAGCTCGGGAAGCTCACTGATTTATATGACCTGTAGGTTCCCTTTCCTTGCCCATTCATTCGTATGACCTGTAGTCCACCTGACATGGGAAGTGCGATGCTTTTCTACCGTTGTTTCAGAAATGTTGCGAACAATATCCTTGAAGGGCCCATACCAGAGAACATTAGCTCATGCAGGAATCTCAACAGCCTGTGAGCAACTCTCGCAATTATGTGAACTTTGTTTTTAAGATAAAGTTTTATTTAGATAGGTTACCCACTGCTTTCGATAATGGTTCAGGAACATGCACGGGAACAAATTTAATGGGACTATTCCTCCTTCATTCCAGAAGCTTGAAGTGATGACAAAACTGTAAGTACATAAAAGAAAAATCTACTTTGCCTTTTTTGGTTCAATCAGGGTCAAATATTTTTCATGCAAACACATCGGAAAGATGTTGGCACTACAAATAGTTTGTTTTCTGGTGAAAGCTTCTTCCTCAAATGTTTAATGATTGAAAGCTTTTCTTATGTAAGGAAAGAAAAAAGATTAGATATCAGTCATCTAGAATGAGTGCCAAATGTCTCTCCTTTGTTGGTAATCTTAAAGGACATAAAAAATCAACAGCTTCATTTTTTTTTCATTTAATTTACAACACTGGCATATATTGTGTTGTAGTATAGCTGGTTTGACTTGACCATTTCTTTCTTTTCATTGCTATAGAAATCTCTCTTCCAACAACCTTGGGGGTGCCATTCCCGTTGAACTGTCACGCATAGGCAACCTTGACATTCTGTAAGCTCGTGTATATATTTTCTTTTGGTTTTATAATATAATCTGCTATAGATATTTGCATTTTTACAGTCATTTTGTCCAGGGACATTTCTGATAACAAGCTCAGAGGCTTCATTCCTTCTTCACTGGGTGACCTGGAGCATCTTCTGAAGCTGTGAGTTCCATTACTCTCTTATTAGCTTATTGGAGGGATTGTTGTCCGTCTGAAATCTGTTTTAAAATCCTCCGTTTTTGGTCTTCTGTAGGAATTTAAGCAGAAATCATCTGAGTGGATTCATTCCTGTTGAGTTTGGCAACTTAAGGAGCATAATGGACATGTATGAAACTTTTTAAATATGCTGGTAGTAATATTAAATTGTTGCTTGGTCTATTCTTTGATTTTGATTGAAATTTAAGATTCATTACAGCGATCTTTCAAGCAACCACCTTTCTGGATTAATACCCGAAGAGCTTAGCCAGCTGCAGAACATGTTCTCACTGTAAGTATCTATCACTGCCCAGGCAGTGAGTGCTATTTAATTCCATTTTGTAGTTGAAGAAAATTTGCTACCCTCAGTTGCCCATCAAGTAAATGAATGCAAGAAAAAATAATTTCCTAAAAGCTGTCAGTCAATTGGTCAGAATGGATTTCCAGCTGGTTCTTTTGTTATGCATTCAGTGATTTGAAAATTGTGCAGGAGATTGGACCATAACAATCTATCGGGTGACGTGGCGGTGCTGATGAACTGCCTGAGCCTGACTATCCTGTATGCTAACTTTTTCAGAGACAGAACATTACTTTCTTCTACCTCACTGGATAAATCCCATTATGACAGTTTCCAAATTGTAATCATGCAGGAATGTTTCTTACAACAACTTAGCTGGTGATCTACCCACTGGCAATAACTTCTCCAGATTTTCTCCAGATAGGTCTGCTTTTTATTTGATGCTAGTCTAAAATTTAATCTTTCTTTGGCCGTCTAGAGTTATATTTTTTCAGTGCTTTGATTGATTTGGTCATATTTTGGCAGCTTTATTGGAAATCCCAATCTCTGTGGTTATTGGATGAATTTGCCCTGCCATGCTTCTCATCTAACTAAGCGAGGTGAAACTTTAGAATTATCTGTTTTCTGTCATGCTGGCTATTCTGGTAGATAAGCGAACTTGAGAGGTGTGGCCCTTATGAAGCAAATGGGTTATTTTTGTAAAGCCATTGCTAAAGAGTAAATTGATCATGCTGACGTGAATTTAATCCACAAACATACTGAAATTGTGCGAATATGAGATATGCTTCCAGTGCTTCATTTCTATGCAAGAGTTTTTAAAACCAAATAAATAGTACATGCTTTGATGAGTTCAACCTGATTATGATTAAAATAAAAAAGGAGAGACAATGTTTAAAAACATCTCAAGATAGGTCAAAAAGACTTTCTTGCATGCGGACAAACCAAAGAATTGCTTGATACATGTCGGTTCAATGTGAAGTGGACTGGCTAATTAACTGGTTCTAGCTGTGACCCAATCCCTCTTAATTGAAAGGACTATGGTCTGTACTTTTATTTTGTGCATTCTGTTTTGAGTATTTGTACATGTTGATGACAGTTATTGCTTTTCTGTGCAAATAGTCACCGTCTCCAAAGCTGCAATACTCGGAATTGCACTCGGAGCCCTTGTAGTTCTTCTCATGATTCTGGTGGCTGCATGCCGGCCACAGAGCCCTATCCCATTCAAAGATGGAGCAGTAGACAAACCAGGTGAATTAGTGTACTTGATCTTATCAAGCCAACCCATAAAAAACTCAAGACTACTCTTAAAAAATGAATTTCATAATGTGGACGACAAACTGAAAATAAATAAATAACTGAAGATCAGTACACCATCAAATGAATCATATAGTGGTTAAACTCAAAAGAGCATATTTGGGCCTGCTGAGATTCCTCAGTTTCACGCCATAATCTCGCCTCTCCATTACAGTGTGGTACTGGCCCTGACTGGGGGGGGCTTCATGGAGATGTCTGTATGAATCCTGACTAATTTGTGGGGAATTCATGGTTCTGGAATATGGTGGTCTTGGGGCTTCTATTAAAATAAGCAAGTCAATATAGATTATTGTAGCTGGTTATCTTGCTAAAGCTGCTAATATTATCAACACAGTTACCTACTCATCAACAAAGCTGGTGATCCTTAACATGAATATGGCACTCCACGTGTACGAGGACATCATGAGGATGACCGAGAACCTAAGTGAGAAGTACATCATTGGTTATGGTGCTTCAAGCACAGTGTACAAATGCGTTCTCAAGAACTGCAAACCTGTTGCCATAAAGAGGCTTTATCACTATCCTCAGTGTTTGAAGGAGTTTGAGACGGAGCTCGAGACTTTAGGAAGTATTAAACACCGTAATCTTGTCAGCATCCAGGGATACTCGCTCTCCCCTTTGGGGAATCTCCTCTTTTATGATTACATGGAAAATGGCAGTCTGTGGGATCTGCTTCATGGTAAGTTTACCCCAATACCAATCAACTTCTGCCACATTATTATCTTTAACTTGTCTTTTCTTCTAACCCACTTTTCTTTTTAGTCTACGTGCATCAGGCTGCATTTTCCCTCGGTTTGGAGATGTTCTCATAAGTATCTGAAAGAAATGTCTTTCATGACATTCCAATTCATTCAAGACCATACCTTTTGTAATTATTTGCACCTACTTGGTGCTGAGTAATATAATCATTTATTTAACGATAAAAAAGAATGACATTCCAATTCATTGAAAAGTGTTTCAGTATCAACTAGACTGACAATATGCTCAAAATTTTTGTAATGGAAATGCTTTTTGATTGCATTAGCAGTAGGCAGTCCATAATTAAGAAATCAGCGGATATCAAACTGTTTGACACATTATTTCATGGGTAGACCAGGTTTCAAGTGGCTCAAATTCTTGGAATAAGTCTAAACATATATTCTGTTACTCTTTTAGGCACAACCAAGAAGAAGAAGCTTGACTGGGATACCCGTCTTAAGATAGCACTTGGTGCTGCTCAAGGGCTGGCTTATTTACACCACGACTGTAGTCCACGAATTATACACAGGGATGTGAAGTCATCAAACATCTTGTTGGATCGGGACCATGAGGCGCATCTCACTGATTTTGGGATTGCCAAGAGCCTTTGCCTAACAAAGTCCTATACCTCCACTTACATCATGGGAACAATAGGCTATATTGACCCAGAGTATGCTCGCACCTCCAGGCTCACAGAGAAGTCTGATGTTTACAGCTATGGGATTGTGCTGCTTGAACTACTGACAGGCAGGAAGGCAGTGGACAACGAGTCTAACCTCCACCATCTGGTTTGTCTTAAGTTTCTGTTGGACCCTTCATTTTGCATTTTTCGCTTGGGTAGTATAATATAACATGTATTTTCACTTAATTACTCTCTGCCGTTGCCATGAATCTAATGACACACTGGGAAGTCTAGTAGTCAATCTCAACAAGAAAAGACATTTCATTAGATGGGAAGCAGAGAGTAGACATTCGAAAACTAGGAAAACAAACTTGTAACCAATCTGCTGCAGGTTACTGTGATTTTGTGTTCAGAGAGAGTTGTCATGTTCTTTGGTTGGGTACTCAATGTTTCACATGATATAGTGGGATGGAAATAAAGAGAGAAAAACTATGCAAAATAAGATATTCTGCTTAATTATTCAGCTGTGAAACATTTCCATTTCTTACGTACTTGCCAAAGTAAAATATTTCAATGTTAGTAAATACATACAGCAGGAGATTCCATGATATCACGAGAACATGCGTGTTGTCATCATATTGCTTGCTGTTTCATTACAGGACAGCTATGAGATTTTAGTGGTACTTTTATAACTAATGAGGTCAATGGATCTAAATTGAATCAGGTCCTAACCAAGGCGGCAAGTGATGCAGTCATGGAGATGGTGGACCCCGAGATAAGCACCACCTGCAAGGACCCTGGGGCTGTGAAGAAAGTCTTCCAGCTTGCACTCTTGTGTACAAAGAGACAGCCCACTGACCGACCCACCATGCACGAGGTGACTCGTGTTCTCGGAAGCCTCATCCCACTGCCAGTGACCCCACCGAAGCAGTTGCCTCCTGCCACCTTAAACATGACCACGAATGTTCCGTGCTACAGGGATGAGTATGCCAACCTCAAGACTCCTCATTTGGTCAACTGCTCTTCCATGAGTGCGTCTGATGCCCAACTTTTCCTTAAGTTTGGGGAGGTAATATCCCAGAATAGCGAGTTCGGGGCAGGTGAGAGGTCAAGTTGAGGTGTTAATCAAGAATCTAGTTAAAGAATCAGAATATAAGGATATGGTATGGAGCATTGTAGCTAGTCCCGTAGTCTAGTAAGGCATGACATTGTAGATAATGGGGACAATGGATGGAAGTAATGGGCTGGGATAATGCATTCTATCGAGCTTTGGAGTAAGCACTTATTGGGAGTAATCGGGTTTTGCATGAGGTCTTGGACTAACTTGAGTCTCATAGACGTGGGAAATCTTACACGAACTGACCTTGTTTTGTGTGGAAAATCAGCTGTTAAGTGTAGATTATTACATTTAGCGTACGCTCGCAACATATAAGCATTATCTATTTTTCTGTTAATTATTAGCATAATTCATCGCTTTTGAAAAAATTGTTGCAATAACACGGACGTCATGTTTCGGGATTATCCAGATTTAGCTGTACCTTCATTAGGCTAAATCGTAGAAAACCAAAGGATTAGGTAATTTCAGACAAATAGTAGATTAAAATAAAAAAGTAAATGAATGTTTCTATAATGGATTTCTAAAAGCATGAAGGGAGTTAGGCACGATGTTTTGTGTGTTTCGTAAATATTTGAACTTCTTGATCGATGAGAAAGTTTTCGGTATCACATCAATATTGTTATGCGGTGTTACAAATTAATAAGTATTTATCACATTTATGATTTTATTATAAGAAATTTAGACTAAAAAAATACCATCAATTCCTTTTTTTGATTGAAAAAATAAAAAAATTTAAATACCTAAATAAAAATTTAAGAACATTAAAAAACTCTAAAAATCTTAAAATATCTCAACATCAATTAACGAAAAGGTGAAGAGAGTATTGAGAATTGTCGAACATCAATTTTTTAAGGTTTATTAAGGTTTTAAAGGTTTTTTGAGCTTGGAAAAGAATAATTTGAATGTATATTTTCTAGTCTAAATTTATTATCATGCAACTGCAGATGTGGCAAACTTTTATCGGCTTGTGATACCAAGTAACAATGCTGACGTGGTGTTACCGTTGTACCGAAGACTCATCCATGGAAATGCTCAAATATTTACCAAATTTACATAAAATTGTAAATTTTTGTGATTGAGATACCTTTACCCAAATATCACTGACCAAATTTTCTGAAAAATACTCTTAGATTTCAATCTGTTGACTATATCCCATCCCCCAAAAACTAGTCTAAGACCCACTTGATTGATTTATAGGTCTCAGGGTTACCTCCCAGAACAGTGCTGTATCTTCTGCGAAAAATAAGTGAGTTATCCCTAGATGACTAATTCCTTTCCAATTTCTATTGGCTGTTTGATAGGCCTGAATGGGCTGTTCCATTCATAGGAAGGTGTAATTCATTGTTTGGTTGAAATATTGGCCCATAATTGTTATTCGGATTCAGCCTCTATTACAGCACGATCAGGAAAATGTTTTACAGACAATGTGATGTGGGTTTCTCATTACGGGCCGGTTCCTCATGGCCTGTAATAAACTAAAATATGAAAATTATCCAAACTACCCCTAAGATTTCGAAATATTACACCAGCTTTTAAAGGTTTGCCTTTGTTCATCATCGTCCTGCCTCCTTCCCGTCTCCCTCTATGCAAGAAAATAGCGACTCATCACCGATGGAGTTCAATTGAATTTTGCGATGATAGTGATCCCATAGTGGCACTTATCAAATTTTACGATACAAATGCATATCGAATATTCTTATGACTGTTGCCTTTATCTTTATTAATTTCAATAATTTTGGACCATCTCAATTATTCTATAAAATATGTCTATTTTAAATTTTAACTTATTTTAGATTTTGTCAATGAAATTTATTATCCATTAATTTTTTTAATTTATCTATATTTGACTTTTTAACTCATATTTATCCAAGGGTATTTGTATAATTTTGATTGTATTCCTTATACATTCTATGTCATATTCTTTAATACCAAGCCATGGATTATAAATTCCTAGTGAATTTCATTACATATTACCAAATTATGTAAAAGTTATTCCTGATAAATTATATTCCCTATTAATTCTTTTTACTTATGAATTACATTCATGATTAATTACATTCAACATTGCCAAACATACAATTAGAAACTTTAGCCACAATCTTAGTTGTCAAATACCCCGTACCTGATGGACATAATTCACCTTGAGGGAGTTTTGATCCTAGGGAACCCATCCCACTTGAACTAGATTAGTCAGAGTTTATTGGACTTTTGGATATTTGTGATGCAGACAAAAAAAGATAGATAAGACGTCATTGAGTCTCTTGACTTGTACCTTGTGATTGTCGGAGAGCGCCTTAGGGGGATTCTCCATTAAACAACACAAGTAACACAAAACTCAAAGGGGTTGGTTTACTAGTAAAAAGAATTAATATAATTTTTCCTATCCTAAAATAAAATCTTATTGAGGCAAGCTAGCACCTCTGGGTTTACACTGTCTCATGCATTTATTTGCTTGCGTATGGGATTGTGGGATTAGTTAGACAAAATCCAAATATCGTATAAAATAAAAAAAAGATATATGAGGATGAAGAGTCTTAATGGATTATTGGTTTAATCAACGAGCAATGAAATTCAAAGAACCATTTACGTCTGTCATAAAATTTTTTGAAATCTAATTTTAACGAGTATTGTTTGCCCTTTTTTTTTTCAAGTGGTGAGTCACTTTTCTCAAAACAACTAGGTTTTCCATCGACATTCGTCTTGAAATGAGAGCTTGGTTGAAATGGAGGTATCAGTTTGTTTGAAAAGGGATGGATATAACATATAATGATTGTTTTAATGATCTTGTAACTTGTGTCACACAAGCTAATTAGTCTATACTGTGAAATATTTTCCAAGTTTAGGCACTTAGGAGGATAGGAATGAGTAAGTTGAGGGTATCATTAGACATTTTGGGATGTGAGAATTTGGGGAAGCTCTCATGAGAAAATCATAAAGACTATTGGGTCCAGCTTGTGTGGGCGTGGGACTCTAAAGCCTTCATACTCTTGATTGCTTTCCAAATCTTCTCCCTTGTAAACTGGGGCTAAGAGATTCTCCTTCAAACTCTCAAGTATTGAACTTAGCATTTTGACATTTGCTCTCAGGTTTACCAAGTAAGAAATTGAATCAAAGGAACATGGACTCACAAGATACTGTTCTATTATTTCATGTTGCAAAATTCTAGAAGATAAAGGAGAAGAATTCTAGAAATACAATAAAAAGAGAGTCTTAAGTTCGAAAACTGAAGGGTCACTTTGTAGGAGTTGATTTATGCATTGAATATGCTCAAATTTAGGCCCGACAAACTGTGTCATGTCATGTTTAAGTGTGTCGTTTCTAAACGTATTTAGGATAGAAACCTCGATGACTTGGACATGATACATTTATTTTTCATGTTTAAACGGGTTTGTGCTTAAATGGTGGTATTTAAATTGTGTTTAAACCAAGTTGACCCATTTAACATAGAATGTCTTAAATATATAATTATAATCTAAAAATATATAATACAACTAATAAAATAATTATATGTATAGACAATTAGTATAATAACTAAGTAGGATTAATTAATTACATGATATCTAACAATAATAAAGCATGTAATGTATGTAATATTTTACATATCATAAAATTTTTACGTATAAATATATTAAATATGTTCAATATTTATATAAAAATAGTGAAATACATTTAATAAATGTGTTTAAACATGTGTCATCAAATTTCACATGTTCAACCCACTTAAACATGTCTATTTATCGTGTCTGAATAGGCTTGACCTAAACCTGTCTAACTCTGTGTCATGTCATGTTGGGTTACCGTGTCGTGTTGTGTGGGTTATTGTATCATGTTAAAAATTGTCAGGCTTACTCAAATTAGGTGTCACTAGAAAGCTCTAGTAGTCTAGTTTCCACTGCAACAAAACATTCATAAATTGGTGTTTTTTTAGGAAAAAAATTTATTGTCAATTTTGTGAAAGGTGTTCAGTGCATAACAGTGTCATAACATGACAGTACTTACGTGATAATACAAACTAATAAAATCAAACCAAGTTTTAAGAATTTTTTTTTTATAAAATCTAAAAGGAAAAAAGAACCATAAAATGACTTAATTTTATTGGTTGGTGTAATCATGTAGGCACTATCACGTGGTGATACCGTAATAAAAAAGACTTTCTCGTCTAGTGAAATTGAGAAGGCGCAATAATGAGGGAAATTGAGAGACTATATATATCCTTTTAGTATAGATAGGGGGTTCTGACTATGGATGTAAGTTAGAAAATCGTTAAAAAATATTTAATTAAGATTCAATCTTGAATTGATTATATCTTGATTTCAAATCTCTTGGATGGATTCCGAAAGTATTTTCGAGTCATGTGCTTGTTGTTGTTGAGGCATGGTCCTCTCTCACTTACCATCGTCACTCTCCTATCTTGCTTGATTCAAATCTCCAATCTCTAAACTACTAATTAGCAGGGGACTCTATTTCAACATCTACCGACAATAGTGCAAACATGAAAAAATCTCGCACTCCTTTCTCCTTCTGGTAACCTCCTACTCCTTGATTTAGCAAGCCAAAGATCTCTCTCACTATTGACGACACCGGTACATTCTTTCCTTTATCTTTTCTCTGCATTCACTGGGGCAATATGATGAGGAATGTGCAAAAATACCGTTAGTTTTGAAATAATTTTTTAAAAAGTTGTCACTTCGAAACTATTTTTGGTGGTACCGTTGATAGATCGCGCTTCTAAGAGCGTTCATTGAATGGTGCTTGAATGTGTATAGAACTCACATTCTATGCACTGTGCGCCTTAAAGACACCGCCCTGGACAAGGATAGAATGTGCTTCCAACTGGCATCTATGCTTTCCGAAAATGGAAACCCATAGAATGCAAGTGGGAAACACGATCAATAGACCGTGATTTTCACCTATGTTCTATCAGCAACGTGACACTACCGTTATAATATTTTAAGAGAATGGTCGCATATCGAATGCACATGAAATTCCAAATCATCATATCGAATGCACATCAAAATTAATATATGTTGGTCACATATGGAAAATGAAGCTGAAAATTTTGAAAATTCCAAATCACATATAATGGTCGCATAAGAAAATCCAAGTCTCATAAAGAAAATCCAAGTGATAGGGAAAAAATCCACTCTTTTCACCACCAACAATGTCTCATAGAAAAGCTTCACTGTAGCAACCTGTGGTGGCAATCCCGTGGGCTGGGATGAACTGCTTAGACCTGCTGTGTCTTCTACAAAATAGTCAGGATACACTTATGGCTTGTACGGTGAGTGATGTGTCGTATCCTAGAATTTCTGTGGAGCAAGTGGAGTCTCTGTGGCATTAGTAAATGTATCCGTAGGATTAGGTGTGAAGAATGTTAGCTCAGGCTAGTCCAGTGGAGGAGGTGAAGCATAGAAGTTTGTTGTAAGAGGACCAGTAGCCGGAGATGGAGAGCATGGTGGATCCGAATGAGGAGCAGGAGAAGGCGCTTGATCTGGTGCTGTATCTTGATGACGACCACAACCTCGAGCTCGTTGTCCTCTACCACAAATTGCATGAGTTGAACAAATCTCTAGCTGGTTTTGCTGGTTAGGAGGAAAGAATATCACACCTCCGTGGTCGCCAAGTAAGAGTGTGCAAGATCAAGTAATCCGACAAGCGTCATCAAATGAATAAGCTAGGTCCATTTTCGGGCAGCATCGGCTCGCGTGACAATAGATGAATATTAGAACATGATTTATATAAAATAATAAAAACAATTATAATGTTGAATGTCTTACCATAGCTCCGAGTATCGTGCTTGTACATCCAATGTAATGCCTAGTGATTCTATGGTACCAAACGTAATAGGTGTCATCCACAGAATCCAACAATGTATCATTAAAATCTATCTGGACGATACTATCTTGTCTATCCTGTCACATGTGAATGTAAGGGCAATGCCTCCTGACCCAATCCTTGTGTCTTGCCTCTCAAATCAATACATTGTAGCTCTGTCAATATGTCAGAATCAGCGGATACCTCTGAATGCCTCTGAATTATCGCACCACCCTACTTGGAAAGTGCCATTTCATAATGTAAAAGCAAAAGAGGGCAACTCCAGCAAGCCATGTGTCACTCCTCTAAATGCAATAATTTGGCAGTAGCTCGGTGATCTCATCTGTACATGGCATCCATACAATCTACATAGATACGTGATCACATTAGTACTATAGAAATTAACTTTAACTAGGATGGAATGAACATGAAACATCATACTTGCACATGTGTTTGCCTGTCTATGGCATCTCTATACTGTCCCATAATGTGAGTGGCTAGCTGGGTAAGATTAAGCATGGCATGCCAATGGACGACCTCCACTCCATGTAGTGAACCGGTGCATTGGGGCGATATGTAGAAATCTATCCTAGACCCAACCTTGTAACAATATCATGCCCCTCCTAACTCACAGGCTAATGAATTTGTAGTAATACGTAGCTACCGGTATAACCATGCCAAACATGCTGATCCCCAGCTGTAATAACCTGCAGTTTCAAAGTCTTCCAGTAACGACAGGAATATCAAGTGGACTATGCTGGAGGTCTTATCAGCGAAGAGCATCCCACCCATAAGCTGTAGTATGTATGCCCGAGTACGACACATGGTCGTCGCCTCATCAGTATATGGTGGAAGCTGCTATAAGTGCTACTGCAACCATGTCATCCTCAGTCACCCACCCATTATGTTGCGAGGATCAAGCCTAACACTAAGTAGGCACTTGTAGTTGTTTGCTCGCTCTCTCACACTGCTAGTGATAGGATAACCATCCACGGGCAGGCCCAGCTAGATCGCAACATCCTATAGCATCAGACCTACCTCACCAAATGGCATGTCGAATGTGTGTGTCTCTAGTCTCCATCTCTCAACTAATACCATGATGAGATGCTAGTCCAACTAAATGAATGGGACTTGTGAAATGCCAAAAAAATCCTACAGGCTCTAGGCGCTCATCCATCTGAATCATGTGCTTATCTCGATGTACCATCGCCTGGCGGTAGCGACAAGTAATCCATGAATCATACTAATAATGGCAAAAAAACCTAATAAGATGATAAGTAATCCATGATGAAAGAAGAGTAATTACTAAAAATGTTAATGTACATTGCCTGCCCACATTGCCTCCGAACGGTGGCTCTCCTGTAACCGTAGCAGTGATCTGTCAATTGGTCCGAGATCCATCTAAAAATGTCAACCGAATTGTATAAGATAGATCTCAATAAAATTGTATATGTTATTTTAAATGACTATTGTAAACAATGTATGATAAGCAACACGTTCAACCCTGGATTTTTCTTCGTTCAGAACAACTTCTATTGTGACCATCTTTCCTACAAAAGTTACAAGTAATGGTCGATGATGATCCTCGCACATCCATCTCGTTATGATAATGCTTGGACCTAGGCCTGCCAATACCTCAAGTGAGATTACAATCAGGAAAAATGATTGGTCCATCCACATTTGCCCAAGTGGCTTTATCACTGAGAGGTTGGAAACAGGCTTGATAGCATAACATTTGATGCATCCATGTATACCATACGGTTTGGCTATTATCAACATTAATATGTGCCATTGTAGCCATTGCATGAGAACATGGTATTCTATATGTTTGCCATTTGTTACAAGAACATTCTTGAGTATTCAAATTAAGTGCATAGGTCCGACCACCTCCCATGCCATGCCCTTTGTCACATTCGATAGCAAGAACATCGAATTACCTTGTTATTCGATCAAGCTTTGTAACCATATGCCCATTTGACCTCTGCCGCCATTTTTGCAATTCCTCTGTAGCCCATGGAGCATACCTTTCTCCTCAACTTATACCTGCATTCGCCTCATCTTGTCGACTTTGAAAATATCCAATGCAATTGTAGAATATCTTTTTAGCAAGTGCTGCTACAAGTAGACTGCTTGCATCTTTCAAGATGGCATTATAGCTCTCGTTGAGGTTTGTTGTCATTAACCAATATCTGTAACCTCCATTGAACGCTTGTGTCCATCTTTCGATCTCCATGTTAGCAAATTAATCTAGGTTGAACGCTTTTCTTTTCTTGACCTCTTCTATAAAGTGTGCAAACTTTAAGGGTCGACATTGCAAAACGGCCACCGTGACAAGCTTCTTTAGTATCTGATTGTTATGTATCCTGTTGAAGTTACTAGCCACATGTCGAACACAAAACTACCATTGTGCAAAAGGAGGCTGCCATCTGACTCGCTCATCCCTGATTGCACTTGCAATTCCTAATTGACTGTAAAAAAATAAGACATACAGTCTCCGGTCAATTATCAACAACGTATTGCTTCAAATGTGTTAGAAACCAAGACCACGAGCCATAGGATAATATGAACCGTCCATACAACATGCAATCAACAATTTATGCGAATATTTCCTGTACAAGAATGTCCCATCTATTCTCACAGCAGGCCTACATAATAGGAATGCCCGATGCATTGACCAAATGTCCAAAAAACCTTTGAAATATTACTTGTCCATCTACATCTGTTGGTATAACATTCCAAGCCACTTCAGATCCAGGATTTGTTGCCTTAATGGCATTTAGGAGTCTTGGCAATTCCATGTACGATAGTCCCAATCACCATATACCGTCTCAATCGTTCTTCTCTTACCATCCCAAATCCATTGTCTTAACCAAGTATTTGAACATGTCAACTATAATTTCTCACAGTACAGAAACTTTCACATCAAGTGATAGCGTAACTTGATTTAAAAACTATTGACTCATTAAACTAGAATCCAATTGTGGGTGATCTTGACTTAGCATGGGATTGACATATGTGTGTGGCCCTTCAGTTACTATTAATCTGAATGCAACACCATTACGTTTTTGACGTCCACAGAATTTTCATTGACATCCCTTCTCCTTCTCTGAGCAAAACACAGATCATATCTTCTCATCTGACTCATTAACATGAAAGTTGTGATGATGCTTGCTATGGAGTAACTTCACTGCAAAAATTAAATCATCTTTCTGTTGGAAACACAAGCCTTTTTTCAACTCATCACCAAACCCCACATTATCATAGCATATACGTTCTTTCTTCAAATGTTATGTAACCATCTCCACCATCCCTTCTGTTAAAGAAGGGGATTGGGTCCTCAATTAACATATTTGACCGCTCAGATATGAGATGGTTATCCATTACATTGAGTGTTGTCATAGTTTGAGGAGACTTTGTTGGTATGGGGTCTGATGAATTACTGAAGTTAAACTGAGTTGACGTGCCATAATCCTCATTCTCTTCATTTGAAAATTCTTCTTTACTTTCATTTGGTAACTCTTGTAAAGGTTCATCAACTTCTCTAACAACATCATCATTATAAATGATAGTAATGTTGTTATCATTTTCTTGAACCATGTCCATAGCATTTTCAACGGGTGGTTCTGGAGAAATTGAATGACTTACAAACTAAAAATTCATTCGTTCTTACTGAATTGTCGTTGTTGGCGTATCTTGCACTTCAACATACAACTGTTGTAGAAGAAATTCACCTCTTGATTTGGCAGCTTCTATAACACTCTCCACATCACCATCATAATCATTAACTGGAATCAAACAATGTTCCTTACCACCTAATGATAAACTATAGCTTGTCTATGAAACACCTAACTTTATTATGGTATGATCAACTCTGATAATTGAGCACAATTTGTCCCGTAAGTCTTGAAGACTAATATCCATCCTTAATTTCAATTTTTTCAGTGGTTGCTTTTCATAATACGGTCCATCTCCATTCTACAAAATATTCCCATGGCCATAAATCAGAAGTCTAAGATGATTCACCATTTCCAATTCACTGAAATATCACAGATATATTAGTGAATATTTAAAAAATCCTTAATTTCCATCATGAAGATGTCTCACTTCACTATTTTCAGAAGTCTCACATGATTCACCATTTCTAATTCACTGAAATATTACAGATATATTAGTGAATATTTCAAAAATCCTTAATTTCGCTGCACTATATTCTACTAAGCAATCAATAATTTATACTAAATTTATTATAAAATTATAAAATCAACAACTAACATATATTAAGCAAAGCCCTAAAATTTGGAATCTCAATATTGATCAACAAAAATAATATGTAATGAAATATAAAATAAAAAGCATAGCCAATTCATATATTGAACATAAATTTAACATACCGGAAAATGCATATAGACACCTCATTTTAGCTCGAGAAGAAATTCATGGAAGACGATCAAACTCGTCCAGGTAAGAACTGTCAGTCATAGCAACTAAGTGAGATTCAAAGGCTTGGAAGTGGATTAAATGGAGTTAAAATTAAGAAGATTTGGATCCACCATGAAGATCACTGAGTTACCTTTGATTTGATGGATTTTGGACTAGAAATTCATCTTGGAGAGAGAGATGCAATTTTTTGAAGGAAGATCACTTGACATGTGAACAGTAATCGGGCTGTGGCTAATTTCACAGCCCAATTTCATAGGAAAAATCATATCTATTTATTGGGAGGTCCAATTTGAGCAATGCTTATGGAACTGGACCCTAACTCATGAAGGATTAAGAGACAAATAGAGAGAAATATTGAAAGGTTCGGAATCAGCCTAAGAAAATCGATCTCCAAACCTCAGCATATAGGGCTAGCCTGTACCCTGTCAGTTGGGTTCAGAAATTCGTTTCTCAGTAATTCTGAGGCCTTTTTGTGGGTTTCTTCTTTTCAATGGTTAGTAACATGATGAATATTCATTAGAAAAATATTATAAAGGAAACATAAAATTCGTTCTCAACTGAGGAGAAGAGAAAGTGTGCAGGTAATATTTCAGTTGAAAGGGTTGATTAAAAATGGAAAGGAAATATTACTGCAGCTCCATTGATTCAGAAATTGGAAGATGCATGACTGATTTTGAGTCCCAATATATTCCTTCTTCCCCGGTTTAATTCAAAAAGGAAGGAAATACAAGGAGGGGTGGAGGATTACAAAAAAAGGGGTAAGGTAGCTGCCTCCATTCTCTCTCATGAAGGGATTGCTGCAATTCATCTTTTCCAGTAGCTGCCTTGCCACCAGATATTCCAGCCTTCATAGAATTGCTACGAAGTTGTGTGAGCTCGTGCTGTCTAGTTTTGAACAAATTCCATCTTTGTTGCTGATCCGTCAAACGGAGGCCCACCAAGTTGCTTCGATAATTCCAAGACCGGAGTCCTGGGTTATCCTCGTTGACAGATTGTTGGTGCTCTATAGTTTGAATTGCTACTGTCAATAGATCATCCTACGGTAAGATAGGTACGACCACATACTCGACCCTCTTCTTTCCTATCAATATATTGGTGATAATAGTTACTCATTGAATAATTGTCTTGGTTATGTATCTCTTGAATTGTGGGTTCACGATTGTCGCGTATGTTACTTGAGTCATATTTCCAATCCCCTGTCGTTGCCTTGATAAGAGTACGCCAATATTAAACTTCAAGTTTCACTCTTGCGTTGATTGCTATATAATGCATGCTATTGCGAGTTTGTCTATGTTGGAGGTTGTTGCATTGATACGAGTTCACTAGTGGTTGCACCATCAAGTTCAAGATGAAATTGCTAGTCGCTTAGACTTCTCATTCATGTTCTTCCTGAATGTCTCTGTGTCGTACATGAGTATATATTCCCCCTCCATGTTTGCATATTGTGCATGATTGGTCTTAAATGCGTGGTTGATTTCGTAGGTTTGGGAAAAAAATCAATAAATTTATTTTTGTGCTTGATTTTACATGCTATGCATAAATGGCTGATTAAGGCTTATGTTCACATACCTGTGCCATTTTCCAATTCAGATGTGTGATTGATATGCTTGATTTGATTCTCGTTCTGATTTTCCTCTATTCGAATGGTATGTCATTCTTCCACTTAAATAGGATTAGAAAATATGGGATTGAATAAAACAAGAAAAATTTATAAACATTACTAGGGTACCGATTTAGGGCGTGTCGATGGGCTCGCGAGCCTTTCGAGCGTAATAGAACTCCTGGATCCGACTTTGGTTCAAGATTGACAATAAAAACCTAGCTGGTTAGTGTCATGCTCCCCTAGTCAATAATAGGCTTCTAACTGACCTTAGGACTAGTTCCATAAACGATTAGTGGCGATTCCTTTCTATTTTTTTAGCCATGATATCGCGAGCTCGATTTATTTTGGGGTTGCAACATATTGGCGACTCTGCTGGGGAATAATTTTGAAAAAGCGGGTTTGGGCCCATTCATGTTTGTTTCTATAGTTGCCTTGCCTTATTTTCTTTTATCTTATTGATATATTTTATACAAATTTTTTTATGTTATTCATTACTTTTTTGCATATTACATTGCATTAGAATTTTAGGATCCAAAATGCTTAGATCCAAGGCGATCTTAGGAACTTTTAGGTTAGATAGAGGGTTTCGAGTAGGGACACGAACGGAGTAGTCTGAAACAGCCATTACGACCCTAAAAGACCTTCGCTTGGCTTGCAAGTCCGATGATCCCAAAGGGAGAGGAAACTACGAGTTGGGAGCTTGCACATTTAGATAGCAACTGTCCTCATAAGCCCACATGCACAACATGAAGCCTCCAGTCCTCCATTACGATAGTAATTTTAATAAAGCCCTAGGGTTAGTTCTATTTTAGGTTTAGTGGGTCTTTCTTCTATATTTATAATTTTTATGTTGTTTTTTTAACGAGCCCATAGAGATAGCTTTCCATAGGCTATGTGGGCTCTTGTTTTGTAATTTAGATTCACATATATTTTGGGGTCTACAAGTTAGTTTATTTTAAGTTAGATGGGCTTTTCTTTATATTTTATATATACTTTTTCCGTACTTTATTCGGCGAGCCTTTAGGTTAGCTCATTCTAGGTTAAGTGGGCCTTGTTTTTATTATTTTGATTTTTTTGGTCTTTTCACGGATTGGTTAGAATTGATGTACATGTACTTTATCTTGTTGGTGAACTGATGTTAATTATTGCATCTGCATCATATTTTCTAAAACAAAATCTAGTTGGTATGCCATTCATATTGATGTAACATTCCAAGGTAGCCCAATTTCCCATTTTGGTAAGGAATGGAGTCCTGACTTGTCCACAAATTGATCGCATAGCCTGCCCCGTCGAAATTATCAACCACTTATGGAGTTCCATGCGTCCTATAAAGCAAGCTCGCATCTAGGAATTGATAGGAGACGTGATACTTCTAGCAAACTTCCAGATTGATTAGAACCTACTCAGAGCTCTAGCTGGATATTGGGTTAGAAAGAATACCGACTTCGTGATCAATGGAACAGAGATAACTCCAACATTCGAAGAGTATCGACTCCTCTTAGCGGGCCCATATTGGAAACAGGGGATTGTCGAACCGAACATAGTTACCGGTGACATCACATCTCTCTCGCACCTCTTGGGGGTTAGAAAATCAAACATTTTAAAAATAATGGCGGGAAAGTCCTCTTGATAGACAATCTTTTAAATTGGTTGAACCTAAAAGTAGAAAATCCCAAGGATGACACTTTTCGCATGAACATCACTCGTGAATTTTTACTCTTGGTATTTGGAACTCTCTTATTTCCTAAATCCCCAACTCATATTGATGCAACATTAGCTGACGTTGTCCTCCAAGTGGTAGGAGGCCGGAGCTATGTTATGGCCCTTTTGGCCGTGACGATGGCGTCTCTCAACTTTGTAAAAGAGAGGGGAGGAGAGACAATGCGAGGATGCTCTGCACTATTACAAGTTTGGTCGATAAGTCACGTAAAACTCATTGGGAAGTCTTTTCCAATTTCATATTATCAATTGAATAAATCTTTAATTACAAGAATTTTGGAAATATGTTGCCATGACAGACTTTCAGCTAATGAGTAGATCGAATTTATTTCAAATTTATAACCTAAAGACTTTTTGTGGAAGGCTCATTGGATGTCCCATGACCCCACATTTCTTAGATGTTCAATTTTCAGAGGCATTCCACTCATTAGCCACGTCGGCTCCTTAGCTTATTTTCCCTCGACCGCAGCAAATTCCTGATACAGAGGAAGATCACTCGCTTACTTATGACTGGCATGACACGATGGTACCTTCTACCGCATGACAGGCAACCATCGACCGACTCCTTAAGCTTTGGGCAACCTATAAGGAATATCCCATGAAGGCACTTCTCAATCTTACAAGAGAGGAAAAGGAGTATGGGCCTCTCGGGATTATGTGTACCGCTTCTATGTGATCCAAGATGAGGAGTTTTTTAAAGTTTGAGGAGGTATCCTGCCCCAAAGCCTTCTAATGGCTCAAAGGAGCCCACCAATTTCTATGAGGAGATGGCGGTGAAGCTAGAGCGTCGGAGCAGGGCATGGCTAAATGACGTGCTCACCTTGAAGGAGGAAGGATACAAGCTCATGAGGAACTAGTTCAGGCCTGCAAAATGATTGCAAAGTGTGACAAGCAAGTAGCTTGATTAAGCGCTGCCTTGAAGAATTTCAAAAGAAGAGCGAGAAAAATTATGAGTTTTTCCAAGTATATGTTATTTGCTTTTGTAAACACGAAGGAGGAAGCCTTGGAAGCGCTTAATGAGCCTAGGGTGCGAATTAGGCGACTTGAGAATGGGCCGAAAGATATTTTTTATATCTTCTAAAAAATGAACATGTTTTATGACTCTTGTTATCAATATGAATGGCTATTTACTAGTGAATTTTCTCATGCTACAGACCATATAATCATTATTATTATTGCTATTTGCACATTTATTCCATTTTTTGGTAATTGGGTTGTATTATTATTATCTTTGGCTCGCCGTAGTCCTATCCGCACATGATCCACAGCAAGAATGGTAGAATATGGGCAAACTCAATCTTAGCAAGTTAATAACTCTGAATAGAGAATTACTTAACTCGAGAATGCCACAGCGAACATGTCCACTTAGATGGCGCAATTAATGGCGCTTTTCCAAGTACAAGTCATTGTAGCTGCTAGTTTCGCCGCTCTACTCACTCTTGCTCTCACTATTGAGCCTATCCCTGTCCAAACTCTACCCCCCCATGCAAGACTTCTCAAACCTAGCTCCACCAACACCTGAAATGGCCGACCCTGTCCATGCTCTAGCAGTTGAAAGAGCATATACAACTCCAGTTACAATCCAATGTTCCTCAAATTAGGAGACTGAGCAGGAAAGGCGGCTGAAGAAAATCGAGTAGAAAATGAAGGTTATTGAAGGTCTTGACCAATATGGGAGCACCAGGTATACTGATCTTTGATTGTTCCCATATATGCGCATCCCAAAAATTTTAAAATGCCAGAAATTGAAAAGTATGATGGCACTGGCAACCCAAAGACCCACATTCATTTGCATTGTTTGAAGATGGCCCCGCATAAGGATATATGAGAAATTCATGATTCAGACATTCCAGGAGAGTCTAAAGGTTGTGGCATTGATTTGGTTTGCTGACCTTAAAGTAGAGGATATCCCAATGTTGGATGATTTAGCCAGTTTATTTCTCAAGTAATACGAGTTCAATGTTGATGTTGCCCCGACACATCTCAAGTTACAATGGATGGAGATGGAAACAACTCAGTTATTTTGAAAGTATGCACAAGAATGGAGAGTGAAAGCAGCCCAGTGGTTCACCCTCCCTTGAATGAGAATGAGGCTATTTTGCTGTTTATTAGCACACCGAGAGGTGCGTACTACTCACACCTGTTGAGCCATGCTTCATCAACATTTGTGGACCTAATCACTATTGGAGGAAGGGTGGAAGATGGAAGAAGGCTAGGAAAGATTGATGACTCATTCAAGGAGAATGGTGCAGAAGTGTTTAAAAAAGTCATTCATAGTAAGAAGAAGGATGCGACTGTGAGCACTGTATGTTCGTCTTAGACACGTTACCCACCATTGCAATATACAATGCAGTACTCAACTCTACTTGCTCAAGCACCTCAAGCTGCATCTAAAGCAGTGCTGCCCACACTCAGATTCCTTCGGTGACTTGAAACCCACCAAATGGACGGACCTTGCCAAATAGGAATTGTCGCCAATTCACCACGTTACCTATTCCTTTGTTAGAGATATTCAAGACTATGATGGAGAAAGGAAAAATTGTACCTAAGCCGAGGAGGCGAGATTACCAACCTCAAAATCCTGATCCAAATGCAAACTGTGAATTCCATATGGGGGCTACGAGGTATTCCACCGAAAATTGCATTTGTCTAAAGCATAGGGTATAGGATCTCATCGACGAGGCCTACCTAGTGTTAAATACTACAAGACCTCCCAATGTTAATGCAAATCCCCTGCCTGACCACTCGAATGCACTAGGATAGTCGATCAACATGATTGACTTCTACCCCATGAATGATTGTGAAGAAGCTGTTTGCACCATAATTCCCATCGTAATAGAATATGATTCAGTGGAAATCACCTATACAAGTCCAGAGCACAGTACAACATTAAATCCTGTGGTGATTCAACTACTAGCACCATTCCCCTACACAAACAATAAATAGGTTCCTTGGATTTATGAGGCACACATAGTGGAGCATGGTGATGGAGGGAATGTGAACGGCATAACCCAATCTAGAACGTGCTATTCGTCTCCAAAAACCCAAGACAAAGGAAAGGCCAAGCCTGTTGAGGCTGCTGATGATGGGGTCACGAAGAAAAGAGTGTCTAATGAACAAGCAGCAGCCTTCATGAAGGTGTTGAAGGCCAGAGAATATAAAATTATTGAGCAAATGAGCAAAACCCCGGCTCACATTTCCCTATCGTAGCTTCTACTCAATTCAGAGCCTCATCACGAGGCCTTGTTGAAGATCTTGACGGAAGCCTAGGTCCCTAAGGAGATCTCCACTAAGCAGGTTGAGGAAGTCGTGGGGTCTATCTTCTCCAACCAAATCTCTTTTAAAGAGGACGAGTTGTTGTCTTCTGATGGGTATGGCCACGTCAAAGCTTTACACAGTATCTGCAAGTGTAAGGGATTCATCTTGGGGTGTGTTATGATAGACACTGGCTATGCATTGAATGTGTGCCCGATGTCAACACTCAAACAAATGAACATCAATCTTACCCTTATTCGCCCGAGCAAGACTGCAGTTCGGGCATATGATGGCTCTAGAAAGGAAGTGAGTGGCGAGATTATTTTGCCTGTTGAGATTGGTCCTTCTGTTTTTAATATCAAGTTTCAGGTGATGGAGATTCCAAATGCTTTCAGTATGTTGCTAGGCAGGCCTTGGATCTATTCTGCTAGAGCTGTTCCGTCTACCTTACACCAAAAGGTAAAATTCATTGTGGAGGACCGTCTCATCACTATTGATGGTGGGGATGATTCCATAGTATATAAAGAGACGGTCGTGCCCTATATTAGCATTGGAGACTAATTCCCCTTTCATTCATTCGAGCTGGTATCTGTCATTAAGGACTGTGGTGGACGCGGACCTACCAGGGCTGATGTGATGGTTGGCATGATTCTTATGAGGAACAACTACTTACCCGGCTTTGGGCTAGGCATTAATGGGCAAGGCATCCATGAACCAACTGTGCCTAAAGAATACAAAAACCAGTATGAGCTTGGATATCGCCCTTCTTGCAAGGACCTTATAGAAGCCCAAAAAAATCATACCCTTGGGTGGCTATCTCAATGGGAGCTCATCAATAGAGATCCCTCCTCTTTCGGTCTCTTTCCCAGGCTTGCCACATGTCAAAGGAAACACTGTGGAGGCACCACTTGTTATTTACCCTATTTCTTCTTATAATTTGATTGCTATCGGAGCTATCCTAGAGGAGGTTTCCACTAGTTCTTCCATCTGTTTGGCTACTGAAGGTGAGGAACTGGCCAATTGGATTGCAATTCCACTTTTCTTGGCCTTAGTCGCAGATGACTAAGCCTATTTGAGTTGTGTGATATTTCTGTGTGTGGTATAGCCATGAGCCCACAATGGAAGAGGGATCTTGTTATGGCCATGAGCTTTCGAGTAATTTCCTAATAAATATTCTTAATAAAATAAGTCTCTCATTTCTTCTCCATATTCTTTTCATGCCTTGCATTAAAAATGACTATTTTTCTCATTGTCCGGGCACCACTCAAATTCAGATAAAAAGCAATGTGGTAGTTCGAATCCTTTCGAGACATATTTCAATCGCTTCGTCCCTATACTTTACGGGGAGGAATCAAAAGATGATGATGGCCCCAATGAAATCATGGAAAGCCTTGAACGGTTAAAGAAGAACAAGCCAATGACTGATGAGGCCACATACACCATCAATATCGGCACAGAGGATGAACCTTGCCACCTTAATGTCGGGATGAGTCACGAGACCACACAACGAGCTCAGATAATTGATCTGCTAAAAGAGTTCCAAGAAATTTTCACTTGGTCCTAGCTGATATGCCAGGTTTGGATCCGTCTATTATGCAACATCATCTACTGGTTGACACTCAGAACTTTCTACCGAAGAGGCAACACTTAAGGAGGCCGAAGCCTTATTTGATCTTGAAAAATAAAGGAAGAAATTGTTAAGCAGATCAACTCTGGTTTCTTGGAGGTCTATAATTATTTGGAGTGGGTTGCTAATGTCGTCCTTATTCCTAAGAAGGACGGAAAGTGCATGTTTGTGTTGATTATCTGACCTCAACAAAGCCAGCCTGAAAGACAACTTCCCACTACCCCACATCGACATACTTGATGATAATATTGCCAGTCATGAAATGTTCTCCTTCATGGGTGGATTCTCAGGCTATAATCAAATCAGAATGGCAAAAGAAGATAAGTCAAAGACAACATTTATAACAATGTGGGGAATGTTTTGTTATAGAGTCATGTCGTTTGGACTAAAAAATGCTTGTGCTACTTATCAACAGGCAATGGTCACTCTCTTCCACGACATGATGCACAAATAGATTGAAGTTTATGTTGATGACATGATCATGAAATCCCGAGAAGGAGAAGACCATTTGGCAAACCTACGCATGTTATTCAAATGACTTCGTAAGTACAAGTTTCAACTTAATCCGGTCAAGTGCGTCTTTGGCACAACTACAGGCAAGTTGCTTGGGTTCGTTGTCAGCAAGAAAGGCATCGAAGTAGATCTAGATAAAGTCAAGGCTATCACAAGCCTCCCTCTTCCTTCCACTGTAAAAGAGGTGAGGAGCCTATTAGGGCATTTGAACTACATATCCCAGTTCATTGTGAATCTCACATATAAATGTCAGCCTCTCTTCAAACTTTTGCCCAAGAATGTTGAGATTCAATGGGATGATAAATGTCAACATGCCTTTGACATACTAAAGGCTTATCTGGCTAATCCACCGATACTGGTTCCACCCACTCCCGGTTGGCCTTTAATTATGTACTTGACAGTAAGTAAGGAGTCCCTGGGAGCTATGCTGGGGCAATTGGATGACATGGGGCACAAGAAGTAGGCGATATATTATTTAAGCAGGAAATTCACTGAAGGAAAATCAAGGTATTCTGAAGTGGAAAGGCTATGTTGTGAGCTAGTGTGGGTAGTGCAACGTCTTTGGTAGTATACATTGTACTATACCATACATCTACTATCCAAAGCAGACCCTTTGTGCTACTTACTAGAGAAACCGACTTCTATAAAAAACATAGCGAAGTGGCAGGTCTAGCTCGCAGAATATGACATTTGTGCCGCGCACATCAATAAAAGGGCAGGCTTTGGCAAATTGTCTCGTTGAATTTCCAGTTGATGACCAGACCTCGATTAATTCTGAACTTCCAGATGATGGGACCATGCAAGTTGAAAGTGAATCAGAAAACAAACCATACTAGAAGATGTACTTTGATGGAGCTGTGAATTCCACGGGATGCGGTATTGGGGTAGTCCTAATTTCCACAAAAGGACGACATTACCCAGTCGTTCCCCTGCACCAATAACGTTGTTGAATACGAAGCTTGCCTACTAGGGTTGAAAGCAACCCTTGAGTTCAAGATTCACGAGCTAGAAGTATACGATGACTCGATGCTCATCATCATCCAAACCGTGGGAGAGTGGAAAACTAGAGATCCCAAATTGATACCATACCATGAGCGCCTGGAGAAAGTGTCGGAGCAGTTCAAAAAGATTACTTTTACTGACACTCCACGCACGAAGAATTAGTTTGTAGATGCATTAGCGACACTTGCCTCAATGGTTAGAGTCTTTGAAGAAGACCTAATTGAGCCATTAGAGATAGAAATCAATGAACACCCGGCCCATTGTAACATGCTCGAGAGTGAAGATAGGAAACCATGGTATATAGACATCAAGCGATGCCTTAGCATGGGCGAATATCTTGAGCATGCGAATCAACTAGATAAGAAAGTTATTCAACGCTTGGCATGCCATTATTTCTTGAGTAGAGAGGTCTTGTACTGGAAACATTTGATTTGACGCTCTTGAGATGCATTGATGCCAGGGAGGCAAAATTGATAATGAAAGAAGTGCATGAAGGTTTTTGTGGGCCTCATATGAGTGGTCATATGCTTGCAAAGAAGATTATGCAGCTTGGATACTTCTAGTCTACCATGGAAAAAGATTGTATGAGACACGTGCGACACTATCATTTATGTCAGATTTATGCAAGTGAAGCCAAGTCACCCCCAAATGATTACACCCGATGTCTGCACCTTGGCCCTTCCAACGTGGGGGCATCGATGTGATTGGCCCAATCTCTCCAAAAGCGTCAAATGGACATGTCTTTATTTTGGTGTCTATCGACTATTTCACAAAGTGGGTTGAGTTTGAATCTTATGCATCAGTGACTGCAAAAGTAGTAATCCACTTCCTCAAGCGCAACTTGATCACCCGATATGATGTACCTAAAACAATTATCTCTGACAATGCAAAGAATTTCAATAACAAGCTTGTTGATTACTTGTGTGAGCAATTCAAGATTAAGCATGGCAACTCATCTCCATATCGGCCCCAAATGAACGGAGCGGTAGGGGCAGCCAATAAAAATTTGAAAAGAATCATTGAAAAGATGATCGTTTCATACAAGGATTGGCACAAAATGATTCCATGGGCACTTTTGGCATAACGCACTTCGATTCATACATCGACTAGGGCAACACCGTACTCCTTGGTTTATTGCACTGAAGCGGTGCTTCCTGTTGAATTGGAAATTCCTTCATTGAGGGTTCTCGCTGAATCCAAGATGGAGGAAGTCGAGTGGACAAAGCAATGTTATGAGCAGTTGAACCTTATTGATGAAAAAAGGCTCACGGCACTTTGTCATGGTCAATGTTATCAAAAGAGCATAGCATGTGCCTTCAACAAAAAAGTTTCGGTACAATGAGTTTTAGCCTGATGACCTAGTATTGCACAAGGTATTACATATTACCTTGGATTCTTGGGGCAAGTTTACGCCAAAATATGAGGGTCCTTATGTCATTAAGAAAGTCCTCTCAGGTGGTGCTATGATCATTACTAAAATGGATGGTAAAGAAATCCCAAGCATTGTCAATACTGATTCATTAAAGAAGTATTTCCCCTAAAGGGTTCATTTTTTGGAGAAAAAAATGAAATTACCGCTAAGCTGAAAACTCGAAAGGGCGGTCTAGGCAAAAGTTTGGGAAAGAGAGGTGCGACTGGAAACTCAAAAATGGGCAGTCGTAGCAAAAGGAGAGATGAATGATATTCCTGCTAGGCTGAAAACCTGAAAAGGCAGCCTAGGTAAAAGTTAGGGAACTGAGAGGTGCGGCTACTTCTTCAAGGAATAGCTATAGCAAAAGGAGAGAAATTTGAGAGAATTAAAAAAAAAAGAGGAGATAATCTCCTTGCTAAGTCGCTGCACATTGTACGGTTTAGGCAAAAGTTAGGGGAAAAAGTGCTGGCCTCGGCCATAATGATGCGGAACTCTTCGAGCACAATGTCAAAGTCATGGTCTGAGAGGTCAAAGGCAAGTGATCCAAAAATTAGCAAAGGTCTACATGGGATCTGAAGGGCTGCTTCTCGAAATGGGATCGAATTATCGTAACCTTTGAAATCTGGAGGATTCAACAAATTCCCCCCTCTTACCTTTATATTGTGAATCATGTCTATACTAGTAGCCTTTCTTTTCAAAAGGAACACAACACTCCTTAAGTTGGTTACAAAGCGAAAAATCCCTGTACATCTGCACTTGAATTACTTCACTCATTGCAATTCGGGCTGTTTAGAACTAATGAGAACATGGTTTGTTCCACGACTTTACAATTAGCCAGAGGGAAATTCCAAGAAGCATCCTCCCCAGGATGATTCAAAACTGATTAAGCGAAAGAAGGCAGGGTGAGCTACGAGTGGAGACTCAATGGTGAACCCCAAGGTGAAGAGCAGACCTATTGTCATGAGCCCGATCAAGGGAGAAATGGCAGAAGAATGGGCTTCAACCTAGCAACAAGCAAAGATGATAGTTCTAACAAAATTGTGCCTGATGGCATGCAACTCCTCGTGCTTATTTGCTTAACTACCTCAATCGCGCTCGATTGCGCACTTCTTCTCATGCTCAACTACATGCTTATCCCTTCACGCTCAATTGCGTGCCTTCCTTCCTCGTGCTCGATTGTGCACTTATTTTTCATGCTCAACTGCGTGTTTATCCTTTCACGCTCAAATGTGTGCTTTTCTTGCTTCCCCGTGCTCGACTGTGCACTTATTCCTCATGCTCAATTGCGTGCCCTCCTTTTTGAGCTCAACGGCACATATCCCTTTGTACACCCAGCAGCGTATCCTTCCCTTCCTCACCCCCCAACCGTGAATTTATTTCTATGACCAACAACGTATCTTCTTACTACTCATGCCCTGAGCATGAACTTGTCCTTGCACCCAAAGCACATTTCTATTATATTATTCCACTCCATGTCCAATTAGTTACCTTGTTTATGGTTTGAAACAATTTAGTGAAAAAAGAGAGAGAACAAGGAAAAAGAAAAGATGGAAAATGATGAAAAAAGCAAGAAGAAAAAAGAAGAGAAAAATAAAAAAAGAAAAAAAAGAACAATGAAAAATGATGAAAAAAAGGAAAAGAGAGAGAAGAAAAAAAAAACTTGAAGGAAAGATCATTGTTTCAAAGGAATTCCCAATCTTCTTCAATCTAAAATTGGGTCCTTATATTTGTCTTTGAAATGACACCTTTTTCAATCTTTGCTTATCATTGAGAGTTGCTTCAGAGAGAGGTAATTGCAGACACCTCATTTTAGCTCGAGACAAAATTCTTGGAAGATGATCAAACTCATCCAGGTAAGAACTGTCAGTCATAGCAACTAATTGAGATTCATAGGGTTGACATGTGGATTCAGTGGAGTTAAAATTCAGAAGATTTGGATTCACCATGAAGATCATTGACTCACCTTTGATTTCATGGATGTTGGACTGGAAATCATCTTGGAGAGGGAGATACAATTTTTTGAAGGAAGACTGCCTGACCTATGAACAGTAATTGGGTTGTGGCTGATTTCGTAGGAAAAATCATATCTATTTATTGGGAGGTCCAATTTGAGCAATGCTTATTGGACTGCACCCAAGCTCATGAAGGATTAAGAAATAAATAGAGTGAAATATTGGAAGGTCCGGAATCAACCTGAGAAAATCAATCTCCAAGCCTTAGCATATAGGGCTAGCCTGTACTGGTTAGTTGGATTCAAAAACTCGTTTATCACTAATTCTGTGGCTTTTTGTGGGATTCTTCTTTTCAATAGTCAGTTACATGATGAATATTTATTAGAAAATATTATAAAGGAAACATAAAATTCGTTCTCAGCTGAGGAGAAGAGAAAGTAGGCAGGTAATATTTCACCGGAAAGGATTAATTAAAAATGGAAACGAAATATTACTGTAGCTCCATTGATTTAGAAATTAGAAGATACGTGACTGATTTTCAGTCGTAATATATTCCTTCTTCCCCCGTTTAATTCAGAAAGGAAGGAAATACAAGGATTTGCTGAAGATTACGAAAAAAAGGGATCGGGTAGCTGCCTCCATTCCCTCTTACGAAGGAACTGCTGCAATTCATCTTTTCTCGTACCTACCTTGCCACCAGATATTTCCAGCCTTCACAGAACTACTACGAAGTTGTGTGAGCCCGTACTGTCTAGGTTTGAACGAATTCCATCTTTGTTGCTGATCCGTTGAACGGAGGCCCGCCGAATTGCTTCAATAATTCCAAGACCGGAGTCCTGGGTTACCCTCGTCGATAGATTGTTGGTGCTCCACAGTTCAAATTGTTGCTAATAGTAGATCATCCTACGGTAAGATAGGTAGGGCAACATACTCGACCCCTCTTCTTTCCTATCAATATATTGGTGATAATGGTTACTCATTGAATAATTGCCTTGGTTATGTATCTCCTAAATTGTGGGTTCACGACTGTTGCATATATTACTTGAGTCATATTTCCAATCCCCTGTCGTTGCCTTGGTAAGAGTACACCAATATCAAACTTCAAGTTTCACTCTTGCGTTGATTGCTGTATAATGCATGCTTTTGCTAGTTTGTCTATGTTGGAGGTCGTTGCATTGATACGAGTTCACTAGTGGTTGCACCTTCAAGTTCAAGATGAAATTGCTGGTCAATGATACTTCTCATTCATGTTCTTCCCGAATGTCTACATGTCGTACATGAGTATATGTTCCCCTCCATGTTTGCATGTGCATGTTGGTCTTAAATGTGTAGTTGATTTCGTAGGTTAGGAACAAAAATCAATAAATTTATTTTTGTGCCTGATTTTGCATGCTATGCATGAATGGTTGATTAAGGCTCATGTTCATGTACCTGTGCCATTTTTCAATTCAGATGTGTGATTGATATGCTTGATTTGATTCTCGTTCTGATTTTCCTCTATTCAAATAGTATGTCATTCTTCCACTTAAATAGGATTAGAAAATACTGGGATTGAATAAAATAAGGCAAATTTAGAAACATTGCTAGGGTATCGTTTAGGATGTGTCGATGGCATGCGAGCCTTTCGAGCACAATAAAACCCTCAAATCCAATTTTGGTTCAAGACTGACAATAAAAGCCTAGGTGGTTAGTGTGATGCTCCCTTAGGTGAATAATAGCTTTCTAATCAACCTTAGAACTAGTTCTATAAACGATTAATGGAGATTCCTTTCTATTTTTTTAGTCGTGATATCGTAAGCTCGATTTATTGTGGGGTTGCGATAATAGGATGAAGACAAAGCCACAAATCTTCCAATTTGAGTATGAAGGAGAATGGAAGTGGACATGGGAAAAGAGGTGAAATGGAGCAGGAAATTGGATGGAAGAAATGGAATGAGATTAAATTAAGAATTTAAAGATCGCATTTCGAAGATGAGAAATCGGAAGGGAATGCCCGAGAGAGTTTTTGACCTTGATGCCCCTCTCGTCTTGCTGCTTTACGAACTGGAGGTCGTAGGGCCGATTTTAGGTTAAAGTAGAATGCGCGCGCATTCTACATTTTAACTGAAACGGTGCATTTCAGTAGAACACGCCTCCAACACACGGTCTGTGCCAAGTAGAAACGCAGCATTTTGATAGAATGTTGATTTAACATGTGTTCTATAGCTTGCCAGTTCCTGAAAACGGTGCGTATCGGCACCTGGAATGCTATTCCAAACTGCGTTTTGTCACTTACAAATGAACGTATTTGGAAACTGCAGTCTATCAACGGTACTGCCGGAAATAGTTTGTGAGCAACGGGTTTTTAAGAATTAATTTTAAAATAACAGTATTTCTGCACATTCCTCGTAATCTAATGACTGGCTCACAAACCTTCATAAGATACTATTGGGAATAGCTAGGATTCTCCTATTCCTTTTCACTACATATCCAAACACCTCCCTTTTCCAAATATGGACATCATCCATAGATTGATTTACAACATTCAAAAAATATTGATGCCCCTCCCCCATACTAGTTACCAAGTCCAGCATGGGCTAAAATCTAAATGGTCAAGGGAGAAAAAATTGAGTTTAGGGTTCATATCTAAGAGGATTGGACAATTGTTTAAATGGACCCTTGGGAGGTGTTTAGTTTCTACCTTTGGAAATAAGTGCTCACTACTGCTCGATCTAGTCTCTCATATATTGACTGCCCATTAATCCTAGTAAAGCGTGAGCCAGTGAACTTGAAATTGGTAAATTCACAAATGTTTATTGTCGGATGTGGAAATCGCTCCGACTTGAGGTTAGCCTCTAGAGGCTATAGGCGTATACAAGGCCTAACTTTGGACTTTGATCGTGTTCGGGTTTTTGGAGTCGCTACTAATTATTTAAGGAATAATTTTAAGGTCGATCAAAAACCTATTATTTACCTAAGGGAGCATGATACTATCACCTAGGTTCTTATTTTTCGATCTTGAGCCAAAGTTTGGATTCGAGGGTCATGTTACATTCGAAAGGCTCACAAGCCAATCGATACACCTGATATTGATACCCATCCCTAAATTTGGTGGTTTGTTTATTTGCACATTTTAATTAACCCAATTGTTACCCTAATCGAAGTTCAGATCATAGGTCCTGGATCAAAATCAATTATTGAGATTGTGTGCCCCATCATGATACGACACGTCCTAATCTAAGTGCGGAACCCGTTACAATTGTTCGCTCAAGTACACGAAAATTCCCAAACCCTGCCTAATCTTAAAGCATGTAAATCAAATTGCTTGAAGACTAATCTGCAAAACTCCAAAGAGAAGGTCAAATACACAAAATATCCTTAAGTGATGGACTAGGATGTGAGATTCCTCAAATGCGGGACTGGTGTGTAATAGTTCATAAAATAAGGGATTAATATGCATGGGGGCCTAAAATGGAGGAACTAGTATGCCAAAACCTTAAAGGAAGGGCTAATGTGCAAAATATGTAAATGCAGGACAAATATGCAAAACGGCCTAAATGAAGAGCTAACATGCAGACTTCATAAAATGAATAACTAATATCAAAATGCCCTAAGTGAAGTACCTATATGCAGGATGACTAAAATGATGAATCAGGGTATAGAATTTATGAAATGAGGGAGCAGTATGTGTATTCAATCTTAAATATCAAATCAACACCTAGGACTCGAGGTCAAGAACCGAAACACAAATAGGAACAAACATCAAGTGAATAACAGCTAAAACCATAGACAAATGGCAATTCTAACACAAAAAGACTGTCAAGCAACACCAGTTGCAACATAGACACCTAATAGCCATTTTTCTTATTAAAACAGTCATCAAAACAAGGACAAATAGTGAGCAAGATGCAGCTGCAACAATTGAAAACAGCACTATTCCCTATTGGAAATGCATCGGAAACAAGGGAAATTATCAAGCGAAGAAACAACAGCAAATGTGAGGACTAGTCAATCCAATTTCCTATCAAAAGGGTCATTGAAAGCAAGGAGAAACAGAGTGCAAGAGGCTGCTGCAATTAAAGGTACCACATAGCCCTACTCCGCTCGCAAATCATATCGAAACATAGGAAATCATTAGGCAAAGATCCAGCGACAATATAGTTGCGAAACAGCCGCTTTTTCTATTGAAAGTGCCATGAAAATTAGGGAAGACGACCAACAAAGTGTTGCTGCAAAATCTTATAAACATGGGCTCTATTCCTCTTGAAAATGACATAAAAAATGGGGAAAATCATTGATTAATGACCAGCAGCCACCATGGATATTAAAACAGCCATTTTCCTATTGAAAATCATTATTAAAAAGAAGGAAAAAACAGTGAGCAAGGAACTACTGCAACCATTGACATCAACCAGCCTATTTTCTAATGAAAATGACACTTGAATCAAGTGTAAAATGTTAAGCCAGGTGCTATTGCACTATCCGGATGTGCACGGTCCTTTTCTCGACGAAAATGACACGCTAATAGTGGAAAAATATCGTGATAGGAATTGCCGCAATGGTCGAAGGTAAAACAGCCCTATTCCCCTCACAATTACATTGAAAATATGGGAAATCATTGGGAAAAGAATTAGCAACAATAATAGACAGTTAACAACCCTATTCTCTATCCAAAAGGTAGCAAAAGCAAGGGGAAACACCCAATAGAGAGCAGCTACAATTTCAGTCACCAAACAACTCCATTTTTTTCTCTCAAAAATGTCATTGAAAATAAAAAATGTCATTGAAAATCAATAATGCCAAGCAAGGAGCTGCTGCAGTGACCAGGCAATATGCAACCGTATTCCCCTAAAAAATATATTGAAAATAAGGGAAATCCTCGAACAAAGAACCAACAACTGCTAAGGCACAAATCAGCGCAATTTCCTATTGAAATCGTAGTCAAATGAAGGAAAAACAGAACAAGGAGCTGCTGCAACAATAGGTAACATATAGCCCTATTCTCAATGAAAATGGGAGTCAAATCATGAGAAATCCTCGAGCAACGACCAGCAGACCTTTTCTCATCGAAATTGTCATTAAAACCAAGGGAAAATAGTGAAAAGGAGCTACTGCAATGACTGACGATAGGCAGCGCTGTTTTCCCTGAAAACACATCACAATCAAGGAAAATCATCAGGTAGAGAAGCAGCAGCAAGCATGGGAGCCATTCAACCCAATTTCTATTGAAAACCATCATTAGAATGAAGGAAGAACAGAATAAAGAGCTGCTGTAATGGCTGATACTATGCAGTACCATTTCCTTGAAAATAACATGAAAATCATGAGAAAACCTACAACAAAGAGATTGTTGCACAATTGAACACACTAAGGCTCTTGATTAAATAGTAAAGGGTTGCAGCAATATGACATCAAAACAGCAACTAACAGCAGTGCTTAAACTGCAGCAAAAGCAGCTGACAACAGTAGGACAACAACAAAATAGCCCTTATCAGCAACTTTTCAACAAACAAACAATGAGTAGCAGTTGCTGTAACTCTTAAACTATGACTAGTAGCATCTAGACTGCAACAAAAAGCCATAATCATCAATCATCAGCAACAAAACAGCACTTATCACCCCTAATAGCATTAACACTGCATAGAACAACAAAATATTGCAAAAATAGTATACAACAACTTCCATACTACAAGAAACAACAATTGGCAGCAACTAAAATAGCCGAACCACACTTAACAGCAACACTTCAATAGTGGCACAACAACTATAGCGATGATTAGCCGAACAGCTGAACAACATCAGTGAGAGTAGAAATGAAATTATACCTGTCGTGGAAGAAAGAGTAGTTCGTAGTGGGGAGCTCGGACTGGGACCGAGAGGCTCAGTTCTGGAGTCTGATGGTGATCGGTGGTGAAGTGACTAGCAGGTCGTCGCTAGCGTGCCAGTGGAGAGCCTAGCAGGAACTAATGTCAATGGTTGGCTGGTTGAGGAAGGAGCTCAGGCTGTCAATGGAAAATGGATTCGAATAGAGTGGGCTAGGAACGGGAACTGAGGGCTCCTGGCTAAATGAGCTCGGATGCGGGCTGTAGGGCTAGTGAAGAGGTCGGTTCTGTGCTCTTTTGTGGTGGCTTTGGCCCGAGTGGAGTAGAACGGCTCGAGGGTCAGAGTGAGAAACCGGCAAGCTAGGTTTACCGATGGCTTGATGTCGGTTAGATAGGTAGCGGTGGAAGATGGGACCGAAGGCCTATGGATTGGGTGCCTCGGGTGCTCAACCAAGACGAAGAGGACGCTTGATTTGGAGGAGGCGTCGGAGTCGCTTGGCTTGAAGGATGGGAGGAGGTGTTCTGCAAGGGAACGACTCAGTGATGATGTGCCTCCAGTGGTGGAGGCCAGACGTGCTCGGTGGTGGACTTCTCCTCTCCGTTCTCTGCTGTTGCTGATGTCCTTTTGCTAAAGGTTTTTCCCTTTGTTTTCTATTGCGGCCTCCTCAAGTGAAAACCCTAGAATTCATTATATATCATGTGATATTTATTTTATTTTTTATTTTCTTATTAAAATTTACTTAGTTAAAATTTACTTAAAGAAGAAATTTAGGAAAAATCCTTCAAATATGCCCCACATAATATTTCAAATCCCTTTTAGTTTTTACTAGCCCTTACAACTACTTGGGGGCATAAAAGTCATTCTTTTCTTAAATTGTTCTTAACTCCTTGATACTATATTCTATTTTTTGTTTAATCTTTCATGAGTTGAGGTTCAAATGACACTGATGTTGTTTAATTTCCACCTCTCAATAATTAGATACAATTTTTTAAATAAAACTAGCTAAGACAAATGAATAAGATAGATTCAGCCAATTTTACTTAAAAATCATATCTTTTTATGTGGATCAAATCTCGAGGTCCATGATATGTTAAATAGAAGATAATTTGATGTCCTTCACAATGGCCCTGAATTTTTTTAAGGTCCAAATCCATATGCTTTCCAAACCAAAATGAGGTGTCAACATTTAGAACTATAAAGAAGCAAAGGGCCCTCCTCTAATTTAGGGGATTCCACTCGGTTTTCCCAATTTAGTGAAAACTCGATTAAAGTCATCCATAGCTACTGAGGGCAGAAGTGACAACTCACTATCCTTTATATTACTCAGCAATATCTCTCTTTATCTGTCTAGAACTAACATAAATTGTTGAAAATGGGCATTCAAAGTTTGAATTAGATACAATAATGGCCGCATGTATCTCATGTTTGATGGTGGACATCATGGAATTCATTAGCACCGTTGCGATCTTCCAAAGTAGAAGAATATTATTCGGCTATCCTTACTCATTGTGCCTAACAAATTAAAAGAATGATAAGGAAATTGTATGGGCTTTTTTGGCCCATCGACCCACCAAAAGGGAGATTATTTTTAGGGTTATATTTCAGCATAAAAGTAAGCCTTGTTGCCACATATTAAAGTAGCAAACTGAGTTAAAAGGGCAGTCGCACATTAGCAGCAAAATTAGAGCAGTTTTTTGGGTATTTCATAGGTGCTTGGGGACCCGTTTCTAGTGGAATAAGTTTCGTTTTGATGCACTTCTCGCTTCGAGATTTGCTCGTTTGACTGCCCATCGACACATCTCTTATTGATCCCTTTTGGTGAGATTGTTCATGTTATCAATCCTTTTTCTTGGGACAAACAATCTTTTTATCCAAGAGTGTAGTCCTTGATGATTATTTGTATTATATCCTGTGGTTAAATTGGAGAAGAAATAGTATATCCTGCTATTTGTTGATAGTGGAAGTTTTGCTAGCTCGATCTCGTGGTTTTTCCCCTAACAGTGAGGGGTTTTCCACGTTAAAAACCTTGGTGTTCATTTAATTTTCTTGTCACTTTATACATGTTTGGAAAATATTGTGAATTCTAGGATACTCGATTAGCATTTTCCCTATAGTGGTGTTGGAGCTTGGTTTTATATTTTATGTTAATTAAATGGAAGAGAATAATGCTCCAAAGTTGGATTCCTATGTTGACAGATCCAAATTGTTCTATCTGGAAGTCTCGGATGAAGGATTACTTGAATTGCAGAGATCTCTACGACCCTACTGAAGGTGATTCTACAAAACCTGATGATATTGTTGAAAAGAAGTGGAAGAGAATGAAGACCAAAACAGTTGCATAGATTCGACAGTGGGTGGATGATAAAGTTTTCCATCATATTGCTAATATTGATGAGCCTAATGCTATTTGAAATAAGTTGTAGGAGATGTATGAACGAAAATACAACAAAATAAATTGCTACTGATGAAGAAACTAGTCAATCTAAAGTACCGGGACGTCCAGTCTGTAGCGGACCATCTTGGTAGTTTTTAGGAGTTGATCAATAAATTATTGACTATGAAGATTGTGTTTGATGATGAGATCCAAGCACTATTTTTATTGAGTTCGTTGCCTAACAGCTAGGAGACCTTATTGTGTCCCTCAATGATTTAGCTCCAGGGAAAGCTACCCTTAGAAGTTATCAAAGATGGCTTGTTCAATGAGAAGATGAGACAAGAATATAATTTTGGTGCTTAGTCAGGGCACTAATTGTTGAACATTATAGGAGAAGTAAGCAAAGAAATTCTTCTAATCATAGTCAATCCAAGTTTCAAGAGAAATCAACTCACCTGCAATTAGGAAACTGAAATGTGACAAGTCACAAGAAAGAACTTAGGATACAAGTGAACAAAGTAAGAGTTATAACGAAAACAATATTGCAGTGGTTGCATTTGATTATCAGGTAACCTTCTAACCCAAGGAGACTGTATCAATGTTATTAGCCAAGAGTCAACATGTGTTTTAGATACTGCAGTATCCTTTCGTGTTATACTTTATAGATATGTATTTTCAGCATATACCATGACTGATTTTGGATTAGTAAAGATGGGAAACAAGTCAGAGTCCCAAATTGTTGGCATGGTAGATGCTCAGCTATAGACCAATACTAGGTGTAGGATATTGCTAAAAGACATTAGACATGTGTCTAATATCCACTTGAACCTAATATCAACTAGAAAATTAGATGATGATGGCTATGAAAGCAGTTTCAATGCAGGAGATTGGAAACTCAAGAGGGATTCACCTCTTGTAGCAAGAGGGAAGAACGATCACACCCTCTATAGAATTGAAGGTTAACATATCACGGGGGAGATAAATATGATTGAAACACCATCTTCCTTCGAGTTGTGGCACAAGCGGTTGTGCCATATGAATGAGAAGGGACTTCAAATATTAACTAAACAGCAACGCCTTTCCATCATAAAAGTACTTCTCTAGACTTATGCACTTATTGTTTGGTTGGTAAGCTGAGCAAAGTAAGTTTTAATATTGCTTGTCCTTCTAGAAGATGTAGTCTCCTTAATCTTGTGCATACTAATGTCCACTTTATGAAGGATAAGTCTCTTGGTGGTTCTATCTGTTTCATTGCATTTATTGATAACCACTGTAGAAAAGTTTGGGCTTTTCCTTTGGTGCATAAAGATCAAGTGTTGATAGAATTTAAGAAATTTCATGCCAAAATCGAGTGAGAAATTGGCAGAAAACTCAAATGTGTCCATGCAGATAATAGTGGTGATTACAGGGGACCATTTGAAGATTGTTGTAATATCCATGGTATCGTGCTTCAGAAGATAATTTCTAAAACTACTCAGCACAATGTTGTTGCTAATAGAATGAACCAGACCATCAAGGAGCATATCCAGTGCATGCTATCAAATGCTAAGTTATCGAAAAGCTTTTGGAGTGAGGCATTGATGATTGCAGTCTAGATAATTAATCGTTCACCTACAGCTACCTTGAAGGGTAATGTACCTTTCAAAGCCTGGTCAGGTAGAGATATTTCATACAAGCACTTCATAATCTTTGGATGCAAAGCATTTGCTCATATTCCCAAAGATGAGAGATCCAAGCTTGATACAGAAACAAAAGAGTGCATTTTCCTTGGGTGTGGCAATGAAATATAAATACAGATTATAGGATCTGATCAACATGAAAGTTGTAAGGAGTAGGGATGTAGTGTTTCTGGAGTATCAGGTAATTAAGATATCTTTATGGAGTCGAAGCCAACTCTTTACCAAGATGCTCTAGATAATTTAGACTCAGTCGATCCACCCACAGAGAATAGACTCTACAATAATAGCAACAATTCAACTAATATGCCTGCACCAGTCAACATTGATGTGAATAGTGACTACACTAAGCGATATGAGGAGCACAATGTATTCGAACCGCAGGCAGAATCTTAGTTGAGAAGATAGAGTAGGCAGAGACAAGTCTCTAGGCTTAGGGATGGCAATGGGGCAAGTATCTGGATACCTGGACCGACCCCGCGCTAGTCAAATCGGATCGGGACAACGCACGAGTTAAGGAAATTAGTTAATGTTATGTAAAATTTAAAATATGATATAAATTTACATATTTGTGATAGTATAATTAAAAAAATTAAGAATTTACATAATTTCAATAAAATATAACAATTCTTATCTAATTTATTAATATATGGGTATTGATAAATCGAGTAAATAAAATTTAAAATATATAATTAGATAGAATAATAATATATAAAGCGAGGTGGGGTGGAGCGATAGCCTGGCCCAGACCCGCCCCTACCTATGCAAGGGGAGGGTCCAACTCGCCCCAAATTAGGGTGGGGTAGGTCGTGCCACAACCAGAAAATTCGATAGAATTTCCTCTAAAATCCAAATATTCCACATCATAAATATATCTATTTAGCCATTATATGAATTCAAAAAGAACAATTCTCTAAGTTCAATAAAAATAAGAAAATTGTACAAATTTTCAAGTCACAATATATTAATATAGAACCTTATCAAGAATAATTCCCATCAAAATCTCCAATTGATTCCCCACTATCAAAAGCTATCTATGCCTACCGTGTCAACTTGATGACCCTGGACCTTATCTGTAAAAATAATATGCGGAAGGTGCAAGCCATATCTCAATGAATATTTAATTCTAAAATAAAATGAGTTATATATATATATACACATTAAACAGAATAATTCACTTACAATCACACAATGCAACTCATTTATAATCTTCTGTTAGTAACTAATGAATACATACCTCGTATCCATCCTCATATCCAATAGCATATTTCAACCTTATTCGGATAACAATATATCAAATATTTACATAAAATCTTCAGCCAATTCAATCTACATCAACATAAGACATATGACACATAATCACCGCAATACAGATGAACTCATATCAATAAACACTTTTTCATAATTAGAATCCAAACAAGTTAATCTCGACCACACTTATCACATCAATATAGATAACATCCTCCACAACAAGTACAATTATATGTCGAGGAACTCAACAAGTCAATGCACCAGACTTGACAAACAATTAGTGTAGCCATGGGTCATATTTCCCCTATGATAGAGTTTTAGTGGTCTCGATATTTCGCTCTCCGACGATACCATGACCTCGTACCATAATCAATATCAATTTTCATCTCAATCTCCCAGTGCCCTTAATCTACACACCACACTCTACAGTGGCCGTTCATTACCCTCTAGCAGTAAGAGTAATTTTAATTATCTTGTTCTTATACCTCGCTGGTAATCAACAATAATTAAATCTCTCTTTCCACTTTTCTATATCTTTTCTTTCCCCCCCCATTTCTACTCATCCAACTTAGCAAGCACCATGACTATACCTAATCAATACATATTAATTCCGTACAATCAATACAATACATATATCTAGAATCACACAGTAAAGTCAAACTACAAAATCAATTATTCGCATTCAAATCACAGCACAGACAATCAATCCATTATAATGACATCACATATTCAATCATCTACCATCATTTAGAATTCACCAATCACAATATAATCATATAGTTAACAACTAACATCATTTCCAATCATCTAAGCCACTCAATATTTATATAAAAACATACTACATATATTTCATCTAATTTTTTAATAGAAAAAAAATACTCACAACTACTCCAAGAAATTATCACCATGCTTAGCCTTTTGAATATAAACAATAAGCTTATTCATTTCCTAACAATCACAAGCAAAACAATAAATCATGTTATACATATGCATTATGATTTCACAATTCACATGCTTTTCTACCCTTTTCTTTTATTAGTTCAACCACATTTAAATAATATACCTTGAGTTATTCCTTCAAGGAGCAAGATCATAAATAACCTCATGTTACATTAGAAATCATTTACACTTTAACCTAGGAAAATAAACTCTAAACATTACTATTACTAATTAAATTCATTGTAGGATAGCTAATCAAAAGGAACCAACTTCCCCTTACTCATTAATCTAGCTCCATATTATATCATTTTAGCGCAATTATAAGATCAATCAACAAATGTTAGCTTCCAATATTCAATTTGTTAAAAAACCCACGTAACCATGAATAGGACGACAAAAATGAGATTTATGGATATTCCTAGGCCTTTAGATGAAGTCAATTCTAACTCAATAATTTGATGACAACTACGATCTAATCATTATTTAGGAATTCCAAAACCGATTGTCAATGAGGATTTTTCAATTGATAAAGCAACGAAAATAAAGATCTAATAAAATGGTGTCCTCTCTACTCAATAGCTTACATTTCGTGAACTCCTAGTTGAGCCATAGTCCTAATTCTTCAATTTAACAATTTAATTGACTCACTTTCATTTTATTTATTTTTCTTTTGAAATCATAGCAAGAAGATTGTCCCAAGTAAATATATCTAAGACAAAACAAAAATAAATTAAATTCCACTACATACCTATTACATAGCCGAGTACAATGTTAGACCTTCTCGATTTTTTCACTCTCACCGCGGTTCCTCAACTCCCTTAGCTCTCTCTCTCACCATTTTTCCCTTCCCATTCCTCTTGAACTCTCTGTTCACACTCTCTCTCCCTATCTGATATGTTTGGAAAATTGCCCAGAAAAGTGAAGAAGATAGGTGGCAGAAATGCATAAGGGATGTCAGATGTGGTGGCAATAAACACACTATTGGGCTTCTAAAAGAGTTAATGGTTATGGGCTTAATGGGTGGCTTATTTGGCATAGTTTAATGGGTTATCTACATGCCCTTTAAGCATTGGCCCAACTCACTAATATACACATAATTATGTACTATATATGTGGATGTAAATGAAAATTAGTTGTCCTTACAGGCTAGGCCTCGTGAGCTCGGGTCAAATTGCCATTTTTACTCCAGGTGGTACCCTCTAACAAAGTATATGATATTAATTGAATGGAGAGAACTAGAATGCTATGAAGAAGTCCTGTCACATCATCATAAGGAGTGGTTGAAGGCTATACAAGTTGAGATGCAATCCTTGCATGGGAACATGACATATGAGCCAGTAGAGCTTCCTAATGGCAAGAAAGCACTCAAGAATAAATGGTTGTTTCATCTGAAAACTCTAGAAAACAATCCACAATCGAATATAATGCAAGGTTATTTGTTAAAGGTTTTGGTCAATAGAAAGAGGTTGATTTTGAAGAAATTTTCTCGCTTGCAGTCAAAATGCCATCGACTTGTGTGGTTCTTGACCTAGCAGCTAGAAGAATTCTTGAGATTGAATAGCTAGATGTGTAGACCGCTTTTCTCTGCAGTGATTTAGAGGAAGAAATTTACATGGAGCAGCCCAAAGGATTCCAGATAAAAGGAAAGAAACATTCAATATGTAAATTGTGGAAAAGTTTGTACGGGGTCAAGCAGGCCCCACAACAATGGTACAAGAAGTTTGAGTCTTTTATGATGGAGAAGGGGTAGAGTAAGACCACATGCAATCATTGTATTTTTGTGAAATATTTTTTGCATGATGATTTTGTTATTCTCTTACCCTATGTGGATGACATGCTCATAGTTGGTCTTGACAAAAGCAGGATAGATAGGTTGAAGAATGAGTTGAGCAAATCTTTTGCCATGAAGGACTTATGGCCAGCAAAACAAATTTTGGGCATGAGAATCACTTGGGACCGGAATCGAAGAAAATTATGACTATCCCAAGAGAGATACATTGAGAAAATTTTGAAGAGATTCAACATGAGCAAGACAAAACTGGTCACTTCTCCACTTGCCAATCACTTCAAGCTAAGGGTTAAACAGTGTCTCTCAAGTGAAATTAACAAAGCAGACATGAAGAATGTGCCATATGCCTCTGTTGTTGGCAGTCTGATATATGCCATGGTTTGCACGAGACCAGATATAGCTCATACAGTTGGTGTGGTAAGCCAATTTCTTTCCAATCCTAGAAAACAACGTTGGTTGCAGTTAAATGGATTCTACTGTATCTTAGAGGCACTTCAAATATGATGTTGAGTCAGTGCTAGAGGGGTATACTGGTGTAGATATGGTAGGGGATGTGAACTCTAGAAAGTCCACTTTAGGATACTTGGTTTTGTTTGCAAGTGCAATAGTCTCTTAGAAATTAAAGTTACAAAAATGTGTCGCACTCTCACAACAGAAGCTAAGCACATTGCAGCAACTGAAGCCTACAAAGAAGTTTTATGGATGAAACAATTTCTGTAGGAGTCAGGCTTGGAACAAGAAAAGTACTTGGTTCATTGCAATAGTTAGAGTTCCATCCATCTCAATAAGAACTCTAGTTTCCATTCTAAATCCAGGCATATTGCTGTCAGGTACAACTGGATTCCTAATGTACTTGAGATGAAAAAAGTTATGCCTTGAGATGATTCATACTAATTAGAATCTATCAGATATAATGACTAAGCCTCTACCTGAAGAGAAACTCGAATTTTGCAGGAAGTATAGAGGTTTAGTGGAGTCATCCCCACGAACAAGGAGGCAGTGTTGGTTGAGCTATCCTTACTCATTAAGCCCGATAAATTAAAAGAATAGTTAAGAAATTGTGTGTGTGTGTGTGTGTGTGTGTGTTGGGGGGTGCGTTTGGCTCATCGACTCACTGAAAGGAGGATTATTTTTTAGGGTTATATTTCAGCATAAAACTCAACCTTGTTGCCGCACACTGCAGCAGCAAACTAAGTGAAAAGAGCAGTCGCACAGTGGCAGCAAAATTAGAGCAATTTTTTGGTATTCCACAGGTGCTTCGGGATCCGAATGAAAGGCAAGACGTTATCTATATTCTGTGAAATTTTAGAGGGTGATTTCTAGTGAAACAAACTTCCTTTTGACAGATTTCTCGCTTTGAGATATGCTTGTTTGACTGCCTGTCGACACACCTCTTATTGATCTCTTTTAGTGAGATTATTCTTGTTATTCATCTTTTTACTAGGAGTGAAGAATTGTGCTATCCATGGGTGTAGTTCTTGATTATTATTGGTGCTATATCCTTGAATTAAATCAGAGAAGAAACTGTGTATCATGCTATTTGTGATAGTTGAAGTTTTGCTGACTCGATCCCGTGATTTTTCCCTAACAATGAGCCGTTTTCCACATTAAAAATCTTAGTGTTCTTCGTTTATTTTTTCTTCACTTTATTTTGTGTTTATCTATTAATTCACATAATATGAAAAGGATTGTGATTTTTTTGGATATTCGATTAGTCTTTTCCCACCAAATATTGCCTCGGTGACCTATATCTTTCGCTGCTACTATAGGCATCAAAAGACAACCTTCTGGCAAATCGTGGGGTGGGGCTCTCTCCCTCTCTAATGTGGTATGCATAAGCAAGTACTAGGACGGATCTCCAGTTGGTGAGTTTATGTGGCGTTTTCACTTGTAGAGAGCTTTCTAGAGCGAGAGCATTATAGCACGCACATTATTGTTGTATTAAACATACTAGACGCCAGCAATGCTGAGTAACAAATTATCAGTTATAAAGTCTTATAATTTTTATTTTATTAGCTTTTTTTATATAAAAGGATATCAAAATTTATTAATAAATTATAATATTTTATAAGGTTTTATAGTTGAGCATAAATTTTTATAACATTAATAATCTTTAGAAGATATATGATAAATAAAAATAAAACATATAATTAGAATAAAAATTAGAGTACTCATGACTTTTAATGGAAGTTATATAAAATTATTAATCTTTAGAAAATCATAAATAAATAAAATACATAATACAAAAAAAGTAGGGACTAATTATAATTTTTAAGTGATAGTTATGTTTTTGGGATAATTTTACAGTTTCATCCTATTTATTTTTGTCTTATTAATGAAAAATTCCATCCATCAACAAATTTTTAGAAGTTTAAAATGGACATCAATAAATGTTGAATATATAGTTTGGCGGACGTTGCACTTATTCAAGCCCCCTTTAAGGGATTAGTTTTCTCTGTTCTCTCTGCTCCGACTATACTCTACATCCATGTAATAGGTTATACTCAGAACCGATACGAACATGTCCTATAGGTTGGGTTCTAAATAGATATCAATAATATTCATCCAAGTTTCAGGTAATAAACTAAGAAATTGGTTGGTTCTAGGTTTCGACACAAAGAATATCCGCAATCAAAATCCGAACCTGTTAATTGATTCATGTGATTAATTTTAATCATTCATAACTTACTTGTTTGAATCATGTGAATCATTGTATGTTTAACTCGATGAACTCTCATTTTGCATAGTAGTTATGTATATTTAATGAATTTATCATATTTAAAATATCATTATGATTTAAAAATCAGTAATAAATAATAATTACATTTACTATAAATATGCTTAAAATTATATAATATTTGATTATGATGAATAAGTATACAAAATAGTAATAATCATCAAAATTCTTTAAATGCAATTATTTTATAACTATAAAACATATGAAAAATATAAAAGTAATTTGTATTATAGAGGTAAGAGAAAGTAATAAACAAATTTCAACAAGGTACCAGTAACCATGTTGTCTTATAAGTTCTAGGTAGGTCCAATATCAAGATTCAATAAATTATAGTCCAAATTCAAAATTTAGGAATCGATATTATACAAGGCAGGTTCCACGGTTAGCCTCTATTTTCTGCCATTTCCAGCAGTGCAATCATTTATTAATAGAAAATATATAGGAAGCAGTATCAATGTGTTCCAAATTGGGCAATTGAATGGCTGAGATTTTTTGATTCAACACAAACTAAACCGTACAAAACCAAACCGAAATATTTTTAAGCTCCAATGCATATGTTGCTGTGGTTTGAAGCGAAACAACCACATGGGGACCAGTAAGTTGGATCCGGTTAGAGCCGAGCAGACATCCCCACCAGAGAAAGTTTGAGACAAACATGACGGATTTCCTGATAATGTTTTGCAACACCATATCTGGATTTCAGCCACGCAAATCATGCCACGTGGAATGGCTGGTTTTCACAACAGGTTTTCTTGTTCTGGATTATTTGTAGATCGCCTGCCCCTCAGTCTCGGTTACTAGGGAAGCTAGAGAAATCGACGCAGAGCAGAAGGAAAAGACAGACAGAGAACGTGTGACATCCGAGAGATGGCAGCCTCGATCATGTCCTCCGTGAGCCTGAAACCAGCCCCCTTCACGGTCGAGAAAATGGCTGCCAGGGGACTGCCTTCCCTCGCAAGGACATCGACCTTCAAGATAGAGGCCAGTGGCAAGAAGATCAAGACCGACAAGCCTTATGGTATTCCTCTCCACAAGAAACTATTATGTGTGTGCTAGTTTGTGTCTTTACGCATAGCAATACGAATATGCAACTGGCATATTGAATCACGAGCCAGACAGGTAATAGAAACTGATACGAATATAATGGTAGATTGTTGGGATGATTCAAGTTTCTAGGTAAACAAGTCAATAAGAGTATAATAACGAAGTGAGGGCATTTCTGCAGGAATCAATGGAGGCATGAGCCTCAGGGACGGCAAGGATGCTTCCGGCAGGAAGGGCAAGGTTTGTCGGTTTTATTTCATACAGTATGATGTCTAAGAATCTTTGTATTTTATGGGTTAAAATCCTTGATGTATGAACGTATTTCAATTTAGGGAAAGGGCGTGTACCAATTTGTGGACAAGTATGGTGCTAACGTCGATGGTTACAGGTATGCATGAAATTACAACCTGAACTACTCTCTTCCTTTCTATTTCAATATCTCTTTTTCTTTTTCTTTTCTTTTTTCATTTCTCAATTCGTTGAACAAGTGTAAAAGATAAAATAGATATAAGACAGTAGAGGTGGATGTGGCTGAAATTGGAGTACAAAATCTCTTCCCTGTATACACCTGACACAATCCTGGCTCGATGGTATTTCTGCAGTCCAATCTACGACACCAATGACTGGTCCCCGAGCGGTGATGTCTATGTCGGTGGTAAGTAGTGAACTAAACTTCCTTTTGCCGACAATTAACGTCTAACCTAGCATTGAACCACCAACATTGATCCACACATTAACCTTAACCTGATTATCGTTTTCATTTAGAACGAACTAGTAGCGTGAGTTAGTTCTTTGTTGGCACAGGAACAACTGGGCTGGCGATATGGGCGGCGACTTTGCTGGGTCTCCTCGCCGGTGGAGCTCTTCTTGTCTACAACACCAGTGCCTTGGTTCAGTAGAAGAAGAATTGTCTCATACCCTTTTATAGTTGCTCTGGAAATCCTATTTTCCGAACTTGAGGTGTCCATGTAAAAACACTTCCCATTTCCTGTCAAACATGTATGAGACTTTGAGTCTTTTATATATATGTGTGTGTGTCTGGGATATCTGTCTCGTAAACATTACCGTGCTGTTGATTACAAGCGTCTTTTTTCATGCTGCTCGATATTTGCACCTAGAAGATTAGGCAAAAGCAAATCAATTAAATCTTCTCACCTAGTATACCATTGTTTCTGTTAGGGTTATTGATTACTTGGAGAGACCTTGTCACTGTACTAGAATATCCAAGAGAACCGTGCTACCATACTGGAAAAGGAAAGTCCTTAATTCTCTAACTCATTTTATTTATGCTAAAGGCCACCGGGTAACAAGAATCCTTACAGGATGGAGCTCAGTGGCATAGTTGGTCAAAGTGAATTCCAATGCAAAGCAGATAGGCCTCCTTTAGCTCAGGATGGTGGAGGACGATACCTTCGCCATAGAATTCAGCAGCCCTCAAGTCCCAACACCTTTTTCATGAAATAACCTTTCGCGTCAAAATCAATGTTGTCATATAAAAATTATTTTTGTTTTTATTTTTCTTTCATTTTGCTTTCTTTGCTAGAACGTAAGTTTATTTATAATTAATATAATATCTTGCGCTTCACTGTAGGGTTTAGGAACATTCACTAAATTATTTTTAATTAATTCTTTTATTGAAATTATGTTCAAATAGGAATTTTTGTGTATAAGAATAATAGTTGGACATTTAATGATAAAAGAATAATAAATAAATAAATAAATATGGATAGTAATAGATGTTAATCTGATTATGACCACTCCAAATAGAAGAAATATTGAAAATGGGTTAAGAGCAAATAGGCCTAGCATTTTTTTACACAACACGATAACCAGACAAGACATGGAGTTAGGCGGGTTTTGGTCAACCCTAAATGAATTTCGTGTCTAAACGAGTTGACACATGTAACCCGTTTGCATAAATAGGTTGAACTCATATAACCTGACACGACACGATTGAATCCATTTAATTATGTGTTTATGTGTCATACCCATTAACCTATTTAAACATATTAAGTTAAAATTACAATTACGCCACATATATTTAGTTATATGGTTTAAACGTGTCGTGTCGTATTAGCCTGATTTTAAACAGTTCGTATTCGTGTTTAAAGTTTTTGACCTGTTTATTAAACGGATCGTATACAGGTTGAGGTAATTTTAACACGAACCCGTTTAGATACGACATGACACGTATGGCCATGCTTAGCAAATATGGAAAAGAGCAAGGGAGAGTGGATGAAAATAGAAAATAGCTAAACAGTTAAGGAAATTATAAAAATCAAATAAGAATAATAACTATAGATATAAGAAAAAGATTTTAACTAAATAGGAAGATTGATTTTTATTTACGTGAATGAATTTCTAAGGAATTAAACCAAATCGATATATAGTTAAATTATTTAACTAAATAAAAAAAATTGTTTTGACTTACATAACTTAAACAATCGACCGAAAATTGAAGATGGAAAGAGGAAAAAAAAAATCTAATATATGGATGATGTGATAAACACATAGTAACCCTCCTATTTTACTATTTATAAATCAAAAAGAAAACAAAAATTCAAGAAGACTGCCATGTGGAGGTTGATGAGGCTGCCTCCTTGAAGTTTCGGGGGTTATATTTGTTTCGATTTGCTTTCTTTGCTAGAACGTAAGTTTATTTATAATATCAAAATGAGGGGTAAGGTCAGTACATCACAAAGTCCCTGTTAAGAAAGAGGCCAGGTCTAAGTGGGATAAATATGCATTCTACAGGTGTAATAGCCAACTAAAATTACTTTTAAGTGAAAAATTAGTTTCACGATAGTACATATTTCCAATTTAAATGTATATTTTTATTGTAAGTTGATAAATGAACCTTCAAAAGAAAGGTTAGAGACCAAGCGATTGGCAAAATGCTTTTTGGACCTATTAATATAGAAAGCCTATCATAAGCCCCAAAAAATAAAAAATGAAGTGCCTCACTGGCAGCAAATCAACAAAAAGACAGTGAAGGATATAGCGGTTTACATTGCGTCTTCAACTAGGGGTGTGCGGGTACCCTGTGAAAAACAGGTTACTAAAATTAGGAACCAGACTTTACCCTACTGAGTTTTGGAATCGGACCATATCCGTAACGTGTGGTATAATACATGTTCCGAGTACCATTTTGGAAATTGTTCTATTTTTTGATGAATTAAATTGTAAATATCAAGTCGAACTCGACAAATTCATAATAAAAGTAAAATCAATTTGATTATCCATACAAGACATTAAACGCAACAATTCGTTGTATAAATCCAGATTACATAACATTAAGATAGCATAAATAACATAGCATAATGGAAATGACGAATGGGAGACGACCTGATCTTGAGGACCACGCAACAGAGGGACCAACGAGGAACAGCGGAGGGCAGCAACTCTGCTGAAAGTGAATGGCAGAGGCGGAACGAAGCACTGAAACAACAGCGTTCTAGTGTCATTGATTCTATGGTTCTTTTTTAAGCATTCGGATTCCGAATACCAGTTTTGGGTACCCGAAGTGCTAGAACCGGAACCGGAACCGGTTGAAATAGGTTCCCAATATTTCTACCCAAACCCTACCCATTTTCTAATGGTATCTACCCAAAAGCCACCCTATCAGGTAAGTTCCTATTGGTTTTGGGTCTATCCGGTACCCATGCACACCTCTATCTTCAACCCAAAGTTGTGTCTACTCTAGTTGTGTTTATCTCAATTTCATCAATGTTCAATGAGAAAGTATAGAGAGTACAACAATATTCGATTGATGTATGGGAATACATTAAGAGATTCTCATTTATAGGTTGGACCTCAAAGACAAAATAGGAAATAGAATGAAATAAATTGAGAAAGAATCATGTCAGGATTACATGAATGAATTTAGACTCAATACTATACATTATGAACTAACATACCCCTCAAATTCAAGAGGGTGCAGTAGACACCATCTAGAGTTTGTGAATCGGAGTACGAAATCATCTAGGAGAATTCGTCTTGGTGAAAATATCCGCTGGCTAATTTGCTAAAGTAATGTACTGTAGGCGGATTGTTCCATAGAGAATATGTTGATGAATGAAATAGCAACCAGTCTCACTGTGCTTGGTCCGCTCGTAAAAAAACATTTTTATGGGCTACCTGTAGTGAGCTATGATTGTCACAGTGCAATGTTGTGGCCTTCAGATGAGAAACACCAATATCTACTGACAACCTTCTAAGTCATAGTAGTTCCACAATCGTATCAACTACTGCTCAATCCTTGGCTTTAGTACTGGAATGGGCAACACCAATGTAAGCCCAACAATTTTAATGATTTTAAACCCACTTAGTTAATTAAGCCCAATAGATATTTTAAAGGTCCAATAGTCCATTAAACACACATCAATCAATTCCCCATGTGTTTTATCGTCCACCTGATGACCCCACATATTTATCCATTTCTTGTTTCTCTTCATTTCATTTTATTGCACAATTAGACTACGTATGAGAGAGAGAGAGTTGAACGAGAGCTGGGAGAAAATAGGGAGAAGGAGAGCATGAGCTTCAGGTGGTCTATGCGGGAAGTTCTCAATCCTTAGGTAAGTATGGTTCTCAAGTTTCCTTACGTGATTTTTTGCCTTTACAACAAATGGTATGAGTCTTGAATTACTTGGGTAAAGATATTATAATTATAAGTAGAACTAAGGCTCTTGATCGAATTTGGATTCCATTGAGCTTATTTCTAACTTCTTTACTTTATTAAATTAGTTAGAGTTAACTTCACCTAAGGGCCTATGAGTGTTCATGGATTCTATGATGTCGTTCTTATGGGTATATGGGTTTTAAATTGAACATTAGAACCTAGACTTTGTTGATTAACAGGATTTAGACTAATGATATTATTAAGGAGAAATTTGATTTGCAAAGAGTCTACTTCTAATTCTTTGATTGATTGATTAAATTTCCTAGTTAGTAGTTGATTAAATTTTGGGGTATTCTCAGTTAAGTGGCTAATATTTTAGTTGGAGTACTAAGAGTTTTAACCTTTTTAGATTCTTAGATGGAGGTTTACAAATGGAATAGAGCTTTTTTTTTTTTAAGTCATTTAGTAGGGATAATCAGTTTTTAGATTATTATTCAATGAAATGTTACAATAGGCCTCTTGACTTGACCTATTTATTTAGGATCTCATTTAGTAAGTATAATATGTCTAGTTTATAAAAGAAATGAAGTTATACTTGGGATGGATTTTAAATATTATTGGTGATTAGGAACTAATTATATTGTTTGAACCTAATATAAGTTATGGCAACATTTCTTGTTTATGTAATAACATTATTCACTTAGAAGTTTTGGCATCATGCTTGAGAGATACTTGTTTATTTTTATAACTGATTATTTAGATGCCATCTAAATGTTAGAAAACTCATATAATTGTAAGAAGAAGAAATGTTAGCAAAATTCTTAGGGTCGTAGATGATTGATTAACTTATTATATTTATAATATATTTTCTTACTTTTCTTATAACTTCTAGGGAGGATTTATGGAGGCCAAGAACGAGTACTCGGATGGCTATAAGAGACACCATTAGTTTAAGATTGTGAATATTCTTTTCTATTGTAAAATGATATAAATATGTATGATAAAAAAGGGTTATATGCTACGTGGTATGATAAATAATTAAATATATGATTCAAGTGTGCTTGATTGATTCATTTTTACAATGATTTAGAGTATAAATATATATGTATTTGTGCTAATTATATTATATTATCTTGATTGTAGTATATCAAATGTATTACCTTGTGTGTTATTGATTGAATATCTAAATTTGTCGTGATTAGATGGCTTGGTTGTGTATTGATTCAAGGTAAATGTATTGTTGTTCTAATTATATTGATGTGAATTGATTGAGTGGCGGAATGGAAATGGGACAAAAAAGAAAAAGGAAAAGAAAAAAAGACAAGATCTGGGTCCTACTCTTATTGCTAGAGGATCATAGGCGGTCCTTGCAGTTGTGATGGTGTAAATGATGTGCACCAGGAGATTATATGAAAACATTATTGATATTGATTTGGGTGCGGGGTCGTAGTATGGTCAGAGAGCGGAGTATTGACACCGCCAGGATCCTGTCATGGGAGAAATATGACCCCATGGCTAGACTAATTATTTTTCAAGTCCGGTGCATCGACTTATTTGAGGTCCTTGTTTGAATTTTCAATTGTTGTGAATTGTATTGCCTATATTGGTGTGATTTTGTGTTATGCTATGTATTATCCATTTGAATTGTTGTGATTTGTTCATGATTGAGATATGTATGTGGATGTGTGTTTTGTGTGAGCTGTCTGATATTAGTTTCCCATATTTATTGCAGAAGTGAGTTGAGGTACATACGCATATAACTATATCTAAGTTATTACATATAGTAATAGAATAAATAAAAGACCAAGGGGGGTTGGGCCGAGTGGTAAGCAGCTCGGTGCCGCTTAAGGAGGTCTCGAGTTCGAGACCTCACGTACACAGACACCCCCCTTGGGAGCCTCACCCGCCATTGCCAGGCGTGCAACCCGGGGCGACCAACGGATTAGTTAAGTATGGTTGGCTGAAAGATGTCATCTCACCGCTGGTGGGGCCTACTTGGATACCGTGGCTGGCGACCAAAAAAAAATAATAAATAAATAAATAAAAGGAATATGAATTTATTTGTAAAATTCCAAGTGATTTATATTGTTAATTAACTAATGATACATATAAATTCATTTTACTTTAGAACTGAATATTCACTGAGATGTGACTCATGCTTTTTGCATATTATTTACATATAAGTAAGCTTGAGGTCAACTTGATGGATATGGCGAGCAGAGTTAGTTAGTGGGGATTGAAGAAGATTTTGGTTCGCTAGATTCTATAGCTTACATGAGTTAGTTTAAATATTTATGGCTTGTATTCATACGTTACAACCTAGAAATTTTGGTACAATTTTATATGTTTATTTTCAAGATTTTTTGAAATTCTATTACATGTTACAAATTTTTTTAATTTTAGAATATTCAAATTTTATGGAAAACCCCCCTTGAATTTTCGGGTCGTGACAAGTAGTTTGTTTCTTGCTTTGTTAAGAGATCAGAGAATCTCCAAGATAGAAGCAATAATCAGTGGTGGATCTACAATTTTTGTGGGATCACCAGCCCAATCAGCATCACTTAAGGCACGTAGTTATAGTGCAAAATCAGAGGAGAAGTGCAACCCATGATAGATAGTATCCTTCACATATCAAAGAATATGAAGGACTGCAGTATAGTGTGAGGACTGTGGAGCAGCCATAAATTGACTGACTATATGCACTACATTGGCTATATCTGACTGTGTAACATTAAGATAAACCAATCCTCTAACTAGCTGGTGAGACAAAGTAGGATCCTGTAACAGTACAGCTTTTGTTGAAATAAGGCTGATGTTATAATCTAGTAGCATAGAAGTGGCCTTACTATCTGTAAGATGTGCATGTGACAAGAGGTCAGATGAATACTTGGTTAGGGATAAGTAGTATCCTCCAAGGGGAGGATGCATGTAAATTTCTTTAGAGATATCACTATTTGAAAAGGATTTTTTTATGTTCATTTTAAATAAATTCCATTGTTTAACTACTGCTACCGCCGATAATGTCTGCACATAAGTGAGAAAAGATGTAGGAGCAAAAGTCTCCTCATAGTCTACTCCATATTCTTGTGTGAACCCTCAAGCCACAAATCGAGCTTTGTATTGCTCAACCAAACCACCTAAACAAGTCTTGATCTTATAGATCTATTTCCTATTGATTATATTTACTTGAGGCAAATCAACCAAATCCCAAGTATGGTTCTTTTGAAAGGCCCGCAACTCCTCAGACATACCTTGTTGTCACTCAGGACAAGTGGTAGGTTCATGTAAGGCAGTTATCCGAGTGGATTGACGAGGCTAAAAAGGTTCAACCAAAGGAAAATCTAGCAGGATAGTGTCATTGGAGGGGCTAGGATCCTCAGAAGAGTTATGACTTCTTGAAACAGATAGAGGATTCGGAAAAAAGATCTATAGATGAATTAGTGAACAACCGAGTTTTCTTGGGGCAATTAGATGAAGGACTAGAAAGACTGGTGAACATCTTTTGTTCCAAAAAATTGACATGTTGAGATATTGGAGTTGCTGTGAGATAGGATCATAACATCGATAACCCTTGCATTCTATGCCTTAACTAGAAAACAACATAACCTATAGCATGGTTGAAATTTGTTAATCTTGTGGAAATGCGGGAGAACACACATCCAAGTGTCCTAAATGTGACATAAGCAGGAAAATGATATTATAATACTTTATAGGGAATTTGGATGCTAAGTGTTGAAGAGGGAACTCGAATGATGTTGTAAACTGTAGTAAGTGTAGTTACGCCCCCAAAATGTCTCTGGAAGAGGGGCAAATATCAATATGGCACGTACGGTATTAAGGATGTCCCCTAACTTGTGCTCTGCAAGACCATTTTGTTGAGATGTGCCTAGGCATGACCTATGAGCAATACTATCATGTTTGTGTAGGATTTTCAAGAAGGAAGAGTCATTATACTCAACAGCATTATTTGAATAAAAAATTTTAATTCTTTTTGAAAATTATTTATGAATCATGGTACTAAACTATTTAAGGAGGCAGAGATTGCATCTTCAACATGCGGTCTCAATACAAAAATGAGATCACAGGTTGAAGTTGCAATATCATAACAATATAAATGTAAATACTTATATGAAAAATCAAAATAAGATTTTCTATTCTTAATTTTTCTCAATCTTTTTTTCAGTACTTCAAATATTCAAATAAGAAGTTCAAATTGGTCAAATGATATGAATATAACCAAGTTACGATTATCAATTTATTATCATTAATATACTAAGTAAGATTTTTAGGAAGATACAATCTAATTTCAAGTAATATTACGTATTATGATAAGTATCTTTGTTTCACTAATTAGTACTATTCTAGATACGTCTTGGTATGGGATTATTTGGCTGACAAAATCAAATCAGATTATAGAGCAAGATTTGATAAGTAATAGTCAACAAATTGGAATTCATTTATCAACCGATTTTTTTCTTCCATTTGAACTGATCTCGCTAGTACTTTTAGTTGCTTTGATAGTTACAATTGCTGGCAATAATCAGGAATCTAAAATAATTGGCCGAAGCCACTAAAGTGGCAAAACTGGTAATAAATCCCATCAGCAAAATAGGTCCTATAGAAAGTCCATCTATTCCCAATCTCCAATAAAAATAAAAAAAATTTGATCCATTTATAATCCTGTACTCGACTCTATTAGTAACAAGTAAATCCTTTGTATGTAAATGAATGGAAAAAGTTTCAAGATATTTGGGGGCTAAAGTCAAATTGCAAGGTCTGAGACAACCTAGAAAGCACTTGATTATAATGAACTTTTGTTATCTTACTTGGGTATTGAGCATTTACTTGTAAGAATTAAATTCTTTGCAATGAGGTAACTCTATGATTTTCCATGGTAAAAGAGCCCCTGACCAATTAGAAACAAAAATAAATAGAAACATAGTTCCAATAAAAGGAACCCATGGACCATATTCTTCTCCAATCTGGGTTTTGCTAACGTCTCGAATGAATTCAAGGACATATTCGAAGAAATTCTGACCATCATTTGGAATGGTTTGTGGATTCCGAACAGCTATACTAGCTGAACCTAATAAGATAGCAATAACAACCCAAGAAGTTATAAGTACTTGGCCATGGACTTGAAAACCTCCTTTTTTCGCTAGCAGATGGTCAGAACTTCATCTGTGTTTGAATCCTACCGAGAGGTCCACTATAGATTAGAAATTCTTCAAGGAAAAACAAGCTGTTTCTTTTGCCCTCTCCAAGCATTTGGAAAATAAAGAAATAGTTAATATATTCAAGATAATTACGTATTTACAAATTTTAAAAGAATTTTTCTCCATCCGTACGGCTTTTTTTTTGTGCATTTTTGACATATTTTCGCCACCAAGTGGATAGGATATTGGCATCGAGGGAGGACACATTACATGAAACCCCTGGCTAGGTGGGTTTGCATATCCTGTCGTAAGGAGACATATAACCCCTCAGACAGTCTTGCAGCCATGCAGACGGAGTTATGTATTAAGACACACATGTGCGCGGAGACACACATGAGGAGGGGTTCGCAGAGCTATTTTCCTCTGCTGCTTTCATGTCAATTGTTTGAAATATTGACTTTGTGATATTCCTTTTTGTTGTGGTACGAAGCATTGGCTTGGCTATGTGGTGGTTTGGCTTTTTCACATCGTGGTGGGGCTCTTCGCTATGTGGTATGATAAGGCATCAAAGATATTATTTGTAAGTTAAAATCAATGAATAAATTCAATTATATTTCATTATTGATGCAATCCAGTAGAATGGCAATTTTTTATTCGCTGCTACTTCTAGTGCTGCTTTTTATGGTATGCATGAATATGAAATTTTTGGTATATAAGCTAGAAATTTCGTTATATTATCCAGAGACAAGGATCGTGAGGTCTGAACTTTGAAGATGGCTAAGAAGAAGATGCTGGAAACTGAAATGGCTTGCAAAACCTTCTGATAAATGATTGATCACGTCATTGCTTCTTATTCTTCAAATCCTTCATTGTAGATGTTTCTGTAGTGGATCTTGCATGTGTCTATATAAACTGTTACATGCTCCAAGGTTTAAGTTTTAACTAGATTTTATTAGATGAATAAACAAAGGAGGAGCAGAAAGAGAATGCGGGTGCGGGTGCAATCAATGAACCTAATCTATGTTGTGTATTTATTTGTAGCCAAGTGAATGACTTGCTGCATTCTTCATTTGATATGATTTGAACTATGGCGTCGATTTGAGAACAGGATTAAAAGCAAATTCCTGTGTAGAATTGAAATAGTTGCTTATCATATTCATCATATTTTTATTGATTAATTTGCCGATAGATGATAAGGCTCAGTGGTTATACAATATTGAATTAGTTCAAGTGCAAGAACAATCCTCTATAAGAACAGAACGATAAAGGCCAACTGAGGAACGTATTCAAACTCAATGTCGGAGGCGAAATGTGGGGCCTATTAAGCAAAGTTGATGGAGGACGATTGTAGGAGGATGCTCATAAAGCGTATGAGTGATGAAAGGGAGAAATGGCTTCCTGCTATCATTTACAACTTTTAACCACAGTGAGAGCATGGAAGTGATTATCACATATTTCTTTTGTCTTATAGTTGCACAATAATCTCTATATAGTATACTAACTCAACTGAGCTTACATGTTCAATTAAGGACCTTTGCTTTTCTTGAAGAAGATTGGTATAGTTCTCTTCTACTTGCACAGGAAATCCTATAGACTAATATTTCAGAATTTTGTTCTTTTAGTGGCGTAATGCCTTTTTATGGAATCAACATGGTGAAATGAGAGTGAGGGAAGGGACTTCTCAAGCTTTAACTTTTTGAAATTGGATAAGTTCATATCTAAGTAGTGAAGACACAATTCTTGACTGTAAATTTTCATATGAATACTTTATAATAACATTGATGTTAGATAATGTAACTATTATTCAGGGTAGACTATGAACTCTCCTGGAAGTTGATATTTCTTTCATCAGTTAACCTGTTGGGCTATGCCTATTCATTAGAGCAATTTGCTATTTCAGTATATCTTATTTTTCCTATAACTCTATCTCTCTCCCTCTTCTTTGTTTTCATGCCTTTCCATTGCAGTATATAACCACAATTACCTGATTACCTCCTTATCAAAAAAAAAAAATATATATATATATATATATATAAAACCACAATTACCTTTTTTATTTTTTTGGATAATGGCAACCACAATTACTAGTTGGAGTATTGGATGCGTTTTTGCTGAAGTTTTGAGCGACAAGCCATTATTCCTTTGGAAAAGTTGTATATCAATTAGATTTGATTACCGATCTTCTCTGAACTCTAATTAAGATATAATCATTGTAGTATGTTGTTGCTCTCTTGATCTTCTTCTGCATTTATTCATGTCATTGTCTTTTAGATTGGCCTAATCTGCAACATCTTTTTGGCTAACTTCATGTCCTGAATTTCACCATTTGAGATTGCTTCGTGTCATCGAATGTGTTTATAATTATAATAAATCGTGGATAACCTACCAAAGTTGATTTTTTTTAATGGATGTTTTCATAGTGGCAAATCAGCCTACTGAACTCCAAGTTGAGAAATTGTAGAAGCTCAAGAATGTATAGCGACAGGCAGGTCATCGGATTTGGCCTTATTGGTATCCTACTAGTGAATTTTAGAATGTGATGGATTATTCTCCTTTCTTGAAACTTCTTCTGGGATCTTATAATGCTGGGAATCCCACTTATATTCTCTAGATATACTGATGGCATATGGAGACCCACCGTAAGCTTTGTTAATATTTCTGATGAATAGCAAACTTAACATAACTTGATGGTCACTTGAGGTGTCTTCTCAACTCACGTTAGTAAAAACTGACACAAAGATGTGCTTTAACGTATTTAGTCTCAAGATGGTTTGAGATTTCAGTAATTACTCTTAATTCATTCTGGAAAGTTATCAATATTGTAAGTTTGTTAAAAGTTCATTTTCTATATTGGATATTCCATTGTCCCTCTAGCATTTGAAAATTTACTTGATGAAGTTCCCTTTTCTTTCTTTCAAAGAGTCTTGCCTGTGGTTCTCCAAGAAGTATCATTCTTATATAAGCTCAAACAAATAAAGGGCAGGCTTAAAGAGCTTAATCTTAATAAAATTCTATGTATAGAAAAGTAATTACTATATTCATTTGTCCCCAATAAAGAAATAAATGAATTGAGATTCTAATTGCAGAATTCCCGCTGCAAAATGTGGGTCAGATTTACTAGTTGTAAATAATGATGAAATGATATTGCAAATCTAACTAGTTAAAGATATCAGATAAATTTCTACTCATGTTCAATTTTGTGATTTTGTTCGGCAGAGTAGAGCTTAGAATCTAGGATACTAATAATGAGACGAATTGAACAGTTAGACACAAGTGTATAGGATACTAACAATGAGACGAGAGCTCCACGTAGATGGGTAGAAATTCTTAAAAATGGTAATTTTGAAAATGTTTTTGTAAATAATGTTTTAAAATTAAATATTCAACATGGTTGTTTAGTTAAAAATTATCCCTCTCTCTTGCCTTCCAGAGAGGGAAACTCCTCTCTTCGTGAGAGCACCCAGTTAGCGTTGTTTGGTTGTTTCTCCCTGCAATTCTTCCTCCATGGTTTGATAAACTGAGTTTTGTTTCTTCTCTAATCAGAATAGCACTGAATTTTATTAGATTTTCGTTCAATGATGCTATTCTTTTAGTCTTAATCTTAATATTTCTTTGTCAATCATCATTTCTCGAATTTTACTCTATGATGATCTAATCGCTCCGGTGCCTGGCTGATTGCTAGTTCTAGCGGCGCAAGGATCTATATGCTAGGCAAATATCTGTTTTCTTCTATTTGGCGCCTGCGATTTGGCTATTCCTGCAGGAAAATTGTTCATCATTAGCTACCATTTCTCGCATCATACTCTACGATCTAATCACATCCTTGTGTTTGATTGCAATTGTTTGTTCGGCAATGCGGAGGTTAATCAATCAAACAAAACGTTTTCCTCAACCTGTTCATACTTGTTTAGATCATTATTTGGGTGACCTAGTGGTATTAGTGGCTTTAAGGTTTTGGATATTAGTAATAATTGTTTTCTCTTTGTTGCAGAAAGGTCAGTGATAAGGTGTCCTAAGGTGATGGAAGACCAAACTGAGGTAATTCATCTGACATCAAGCCTTGATAGCCCTAATAGGAATACTGCCCTAGTTGGAAAGGTCATTGCTGACAGGAAGATTGGTTGGGGAACAGTTATGGGAGTACTGAAGTGGTCATGGAGTGATTTGAGAGAAGTCAAGATCTCAAGCTTGAAAACAAATGTATTTCTATTTGAATTTAAGGAAAGGAGGGGAGCAGGAAGAGCATTGGCAGATGGACCTTGGTCAATTGATGGTCATTGTTTGAACATTGTGAAATGGGACCCTAATAAAAGACTAGAAGAAGTGAATATGGATGCTATCAAATTGTGGATTCAAATTCATGGATTGCAATGAGACCAACTATTGACTGAAAATGCGTATAAAATTGCACGCGTATTTGGAGCTGTACTTGAGGTGGATGAGACTGTTTGTGTCCTAGGTACTTGTGGTAGCTATCTCAGAGTTAGAGTGGAGATTAAAGCTAATGAGCCTCTATGTAAAGGTATTTGGGTGATGAGCCAAAAGAATGAAAAATACTGGATAGATTTTAAATATGAGAGACTATCTGCCTTCTGTTTTAGGTGTGGTTTGTTGAGCCATACTATCAAAGGCTGCAAAAAAGATGAAGAGGATGTGGATCAGGAAAAGTTTGGACCCTGGATGCGTGCAAATCAAGTGAAGATACCCCATTTGATTATTAATGAACACAAGAAGGGTAGCTGGAAGAATCAACAAGATACAGTTAACATGAGGCCATCTTACTCTTCTGGAAAAAGATCAAATATGAGCACTGATAATCCAATATAGAACAAGACTGAAGACTATCAAGGAGTGAGTCAGAATTCCAATATCAATGACAGTGAGCAATTTCAATTTAATGAAAAAGTGGTGGTGGAGGAGGTTCAAGTACAATCTAAAAGTGAAGAACAATTACTCTCAACTAAAGGATATGGTTACTTTGTGGAATTACCTACGATGGAGAAGGAAAGGGAAATAATAAAGCGTTGGTTCCTTTTTGCTTGACTAGAGCTTTGCAGAGATTGAGCCTTAAAAGGAAAAATGAAGAGGATAATAGTCATTCAGAAAGGTTTGTTAAGAGAAAGATGATGGAAGAAAAGGATAAAACCATGGAAGCTAGTATGCCAAAGAGTGAGAAGAGACGGAAAGGGAGAAAGGAGCTGAGGAAAATTCCCAATAAGATAAATAAGAACAAAAAGAAAAGTCAGTTTGAGATGTTGGTGGATATTCCTGTTTAATCAGATGAGAATGTGAAGCTAGGCTGTGGTGGCTTGCCTGGAAAAGCCACGGGGAAGCCATGATTTGTTTAAGCTGGAACTGTAAAGGATTGGGGGCTTCCTTGACAGTTCGTAATCTAAGAGCTCTTGTGTGGAAATACAGACCTTCAATACTTTTCCTAATGGAAACCAAAAACAAGAAAGACAAAGTGGATACTCTTCGTAGGAAGCTCAAGTTTGATAATGGATTTTATGTGGAGCCTACTGGTATAAGTGGAGGTTTGGCTTTGTGGTGGATAGGAGATGTGATGGAGATTCTCCAGTCTAATGAGAATGTGATTGATACCAGAATTTATGTGAAGGAAAATAGAAGGAAGTGTAGATTCACTTGGTGTTATGCTGATTGTGATTATTGGACAAGGCAAAGCTGCTGGCAACAACTAAAAGATCCTGGAAGAAATATGAGGAAAATAGAAGGAAGTGTAGATTCACTTGGTGTTATGCTGATTGTGATTATTGGATGAGGCAAAGCTGTTAGCAACAACTAAAAGATCTTGGAAGAAATATGTAGGATCCATGGTTATGTGCAGGAGACTTCAATGATATTTTGAACCAATCTGAGAAAAAGGGAAGTAATATGAAAGAGGAAAGAAGATAAGGGAGTATCAGAGAATGTTGTCTGATACAAGGCTATATGACTGTGGCTTTCAAGGACCCCAATTTACTTGGGCCGATAATATAGAGGAGGAGCTGATCATGGATAGACTTGATAGAGTTCCAGTATCTAAAGAGTGGAAATTAGTTTTTCCACAAACCCATGGTATTCATGAAGGCTTTGCAAGGCCTGACCATAGACCCTTAATCATTTCCACTTGCTGGAAAGATACAAGGGGTCCTAAACAATTCAGATTTGAGAATTAGTGGATACTTGAGAAGGAATGTAAGAAGGCTGTTGATGCAGTCTGGAAGGGCAGAAATGTGACACAGTTGGAGGATTTCCAATTCAAGTTGAAGCTATATACTGAAGAACTACTAGCTTGGAGTAGGAGAGTCTTTCCAAATTGCCAAAAGAGGACTGAAGAATTGCAGAAATTATTAGACACAATGCTTATTGGGAAGGGGTATGCTATGCACAGAAGCAAGGAGGATATTAAAAATGAAATGAATGAGTTATGGAGGCAAGAAGAATTATTTTGGCAGCAGAGATCTAGGGTTAATTGGCTTCAATTGGGGGATAAAAATACCAATTTCTTCCACAGGGCAACACCTTGAGAGAAGAGCTAGAAATAAAATCATGAGAATTAAGAATAATGAAGGGGAATGGGTTGACCAAGAGATTGAGATTATGGGATGCTTCTTAAACTATTATAAGAAGCCATTTCAAGCAAAAGGCATCAACAGGGTTGAGGAGGCCTTGGAAGCTGTAAGCTGTGTCATTAATCAGAATATGCAGAAGGAATTGAATAAAGACATAACAAGAGAGGAAGTTAAGATGGCAGTTTTCCAACTAGGGGCTACTAAGGCTCTAGGTCCAGATGGTTTCAACAATTTGCTCTACCAACATCATTGGGATATTGGATCTGACCTTACTACTGTAGTTCTAACTTTTTTTCAAAATAGGTGTGTTGTCCAAAACCTTAAATACTATTGATATAGTTCCAGTTCCAAAGGTCTCGGGACCTGAGGATCCTTCCCAATTTCATCATATAAGCCTATGCAATTTTGCCTATAAAGTGATTTCAAAAATTTTAGCTAATAGGCTTAGACCCATTCTTCCAAATATCATTTCTTGTCAACAAACTGCTTTTATTGCAGGGAGACAAATCCAAGATAATGCGATGGTAGCTCATGAGGTTTTGCATTTTCTAAAGAGGAGGAAAAAAGGAAAGAAGGGATTCTGTGCTGTGAATCTAGACATGCAAAAAGCTTATGATCGTGCGGATTGGGCTTTCCTAAGGAAACTGCTTGTAGGATGGGCTTTAGTGATACATAGACAAATTGGATAATGGAATGTGTGTCCACAGTGTCATACATGGTATCTATTACTGTGAAGGTTTCTGAGACTTTCTTGCCTACCAGAGGGATCAAGCAAGGGGACCCACTGTCCCCTTATCTGTTCATTTTTGTGGCTAGGGTTTTCTCCAAGTTAATTACAGATGTAGGGGAAAAGAAGAACATTATGGCTATTAAAATGAATAGATCCTGTCCAGTCCTATCTCACTTGTTTTTTGCTGATGATTCTCTACTATTTCTGGAAGCTGAGCAACAATCTACAGAGAACCTGAAGAAGATATTGACCTTATATTGTGCTGCTTTTGGACAGGGGGTTAATTTGCAAAAATAATCTCCTGTCTTTAGTGCTAATTGCTCTGAAGAAAACGAAGATTGGGTTATGTTATGGAAATGGATATAAGGAAGAAACCTAATAAATACCTGGGTTTTCCTGCTGAAAAGGGAAGGAACAAAAAAAGGCACTCCAGACCTTAAAAGAAAGTATTGGGCAAAAGTTGAAAGGATGGAAGACACAATTCCTATCTCAAGGAGGTAAAGAAGTTTTGTTGAATGCTGTTACTTCTACAATGCCTACTTACATGATGAGTTGCTTAAGATTTCCAAAAGGCTAGTGCAATGATATCGATAATGTCATGGCTAGAGTTTGGTGGGGTTAGAAAGGAGAAGAAAATTCATTGGATTAGTTGGCAAAACATGACTGAATTGAAAGAAGTAGGTGGAATGGGTTTTAAAGATCTTTCTTATCACAATTTAGCCTTCTTAACAAAAACTGCATGGAGATAACTTAAAAATTCTAATCCTTTGTGGGCAAGAGTTCTTAAAGGTTTATATTTTCCTAAAAATGACTTCTTTGAAGCTAGGAAAGGCTCAAGACAATCCTAACTTTGGGGAAGTTTACATAAAGGTAAGGAAATTTTGAAAAAAGGTGCCATGTGGGTTATAGGAGATGGTGGCAATGTAAGAGTTTGGGAAGATGACTGGGTACCAGGGCTGAGGAATTTCAAATTGCATGGTCTGCATCCTGATGTCAAGGACCCCAATCTTAGAGTGTGCAGCTTAATTGATAAGAATGCAAAACATTGGAATCTAAGTGCGCTACAAGGAAAAATTACCTCAGAAGAAGCTGCTATGATTGAAGCCATTCCCCTGTTTTCAAGTTCTAATCAAGACCTTTTGATTTGGCCTTATGAGAAAAGTGGGAAAATCTCTGTTAAGTCTACTTATGCCTTCATCAGGAAAGAATCAAAGGTTATGACGACTAAACCTTCTGTTTCTCGTGAAGTTAATAAAAAGGTTTAGACCTTTGTGTGGAATATCAAATGTCCTAGCAAAATGAAAATTTTCCTCTGGAAAGCTATTACGAATGTAATCCCTACCAGAAGCAATCTTGTTAAGAAGGGAATTTGTGAGTCTACTAAGTGCCTATGAGGAAAATGCAAAGCACTTATTATTGGCTTGCGACTGGGTAAATCTTGTATGGTTTGAGGTGTTTGGCTTGAGATTGCAGAAGCAAGCTATTTCATCTCTAGATCGTTGGCTAGAAGGGCTAATTGGAGATTTAAATGTTGATCGTGAAGAAATGTTAACCAAGATGGCTGTTACGTGCTGGCAGATATGGAAGGAGAGAAACGGGGCAAGTTTGAATGGTGAAAAACCTAATACAACTATCAACAGAATAAGGTTCAGTACAAAGGAGATCATAAAGTCCCAGAAAAGGTTTGGTACAACATTTATACAACCTTCAAGACAATCAACAAAATGGTTTGTTCCATGTTCAGAGCACATCTAAATTAATATTGATCGTGCATACAACCCCACAACAAAAACTACAAGACTGGATGGTGTAACAAGAAATCACTTAGGGCAGTTTAAAGGGCTTTCTGGTGAGAAACTTATTTGCATGTCAGCGCTTGAAGCAGAAGCTCTAGCCCTATGCATGGCAGTCAAACGGGTTGAGAAAGAAGGTTGGCTGAAGGTGGTGTTCGAGATGGATTCCAAGATCCTATATCAAGCCTTAACAGAGTCAGACAGAGTAATACCTTGGCAGATTAGAGGCATTATCAAAGAAATAACACATAAAAAAAGGAAACTTTGAAAATTGTTTTGTCAATCTTGTGCAGAGATAAGCAAATACCTGTGCGGATGTTTTGCAAAATTTGCAAAAGGTGGAAGATTGACGAACGAACGGAAGAAAACCCTAGAGGAATGCTTGTGGAAGCTTCTTGAGGAAGACTGTCGGAGTGCTTGCTTTTTTTCTTATGAATATTGTATTACAGCTGGCAACATTCATTTCTAATAAATGAATTTTTTTGGCCAAAAAAAAACATGGTTGTTTAGTTTTGTGGGGAGGTTTATGGAGGTGGAGGGTTATGGAGGGTTATGGAGGTGGAGGTTATGGAGGGTTATGGAGGTTTATGGAGGTAGAAGGTTGCTGAGATTTTTAGAGGTGGACATTATGGAGGATTTTTCAACCCTCCGTAACTCCCCAATTTGGGGGTTGAAATATTGGCTCAGAGGAGGTTTATGGAGGGTTGAAAACAATCCTTCATAAACCTTCATAACTTTCCATAACCATTCTATTTTAATTTTCCAAATAAGGGTTGAACTTACACCTCCATAAACCTCTTGTTAGCCAAACAAGGGTTATGATTAACCTTCCATAACCCTCCCCACTCGTCAATCCAAACAAAGCCTTACTTGCCACTTCGTCGACTCCTCCTATGCTCCCTACCGGCCCCAGCACTGCTGCCTTCGCCTTGAACCCATCGCTCCTCAGCAGCTTGAATTAGGTGAAAGTGGGACAGGAAGAAGACGGTGTCATTTTAATGATGGTAAATTAACAATTTCGTCCTGAGAGATACATTTATTATTAGCTGGGTCTTTGAGCGATTTTTTATGTCGTTTAACTCTCTGAGAGATACATTTTATATCAAATAGGTCTCCGTTGGTATCAGTGTTGGTACCAATTAGGTCCTTCACAGTATTAATTGGGTCCATGATGGTACCAATTAAGTCCCTACTGGTATCAATTAGATCCTTCGTAATATCAATTAAATCCCTGATAATATCAATTAGACCCTTGAAAGATCCTCTATTTGCTTTTCTATCAATTTTAACTGAAATACTATCAATTTAGTCCCTCAAAGATTTGTTTTACAACATTTGGATATCCAAACAAATTTTAAAATTTTTTAAAAAATTCTAAAAAATTTTCAAAATTTCTATAAACAATAATTTAAATAAAAATTAAAAATTATATGTTCAAAAAATATATATATTTCCTTTTTTAAATTAGGAAAACTTAAAAATAAATAAAAATTATATTAAAATTATGAAGGGTATAAAAAATTCAAAGACCAAAAAACTTTTATAAAATAAAAAGAATTAAAAATTTTCCAAAATTATGATAATTTTAAAATTATCCATAAAATTAGAAATTTATAAAAATTTCAAAAATAGATAAGATTCTAAAAATTGTACAAGAGATATATTCTAAACAGAATGGACCAATATTTTGCTATCATAGATGGCATAACGAGATACTTACAAGAAAGATAAAAATTTTTAAAATTTTTTGAAATATTGCAGAGGTGATGAACAAGTATTTTATATTTTAAATATTAAAAAATTCTAAAAATTTTAAATATTATTTAATTTCTAAGAATACTTTAAAATTATTGAAAATTTTTAGAAATTTCTACAAGTATTTAAACCTTTTTTAGAATTTTTTAAAATTATCTAAAATTTTTTATAATTTTTTAAAACTATTTAAAAATTTTCAGAAATTTTGAAAATTCTTTAAAAAATTTTAGATTTTTTCCTATATTTTTTATTTTTTACTTATTTTCTATATTTATTTATTTTTATAAAATATAAAAAATTTTCCAAAATTTATATTTTTCACAAATTATAAAAATTTTTCAAGCTTTCATTTTTATATATTTTAAATTATATTTATTTTTTAAGTTTTCTTATATTTTATAATCTTTCTAATGTTTTTACAATTTTTCTTATTTTTTTGAAATTTTTTTAATGTCAAAAAATTTATGATTTTTATTTTAAAATTTTTTATTTAAAAATATTATTCCTATATGTCACGTTATTTTAAAAAATTCAAAATTTTTTTAAAAAGAGGAATTTATGAAGTACCTAATTGATAAAAAAGAAACTAAAGTAGAGACCTAATTGATAGTATAATAATATCGTTAGTGGGAGGACTAAATTGAAGAAAAACAAATAGAGACAGAGAACTATTTGACAGTATAATCACGCCGTTATTATTTATTTTAATGGAGGGATCCAATTGAAACCATGAGAGACCCAATTCAAGCCATGAATGACCTAATTGATATACAAAAGTCTATAATTGGTGAAAAAACTCACTCAAGGATCTAACTAACGTAAAACACATTTCTAACGGAGTTGAATGAGGTAAAAAATCTATCAATGACTCAAATGACGCTAAATTCATCTCTCAATGACGAAATTGTTAATTTACTTTATTAACGAATTGAAGGAGATAAAGTGACATCATTTTTGCATTTTAAGCCACGTTGCCTCCACATCATGCCACGCGGGATAGCAGTACACAGTTCTGTTAAAGTCTTTGACAGAGGGACTAAAGTGACCAATGGAATGGACGAAGATTGTTTGAATTGAAGGCAAATTTTATCGAGGGACTAAAATGATGGTATTTTACACATTAAACGACAAAATTGATAATTTACTCCAAAATGTATCTTTTTTTTTTTTAATTTGTTTGGGGATGGGCGGCATTTTTTTTTCAACTCTTGACGTAGGACTGTAGAACATCCCTGTAGATTCCTTATCACCTGACCAAATACCCGGACTCCAGGATTGGGAAAAAGTTCGGTCAATTATGTTAAAAAAAAACTTAAAAATAGTATTTTTTTTGAACTAATTACGAGAGCATCATTCCTAAAACAGTAACTGAAGTGACATTTTCATTGTAGTAAAAAGCCAACTTTGCAACAAAGAACACGCCAGTGTTTTAACTACAGTGAATGCGTTTTATTTGTAATTTTTGCTGCAAAGAAAACGTTAACTCAGTGATCGCTAATATTAACAATAAATGTTAAGTGTGTGGTGCACAATAATCTCTTTTTATAAATTTTCTCAAATTTTTGTATGTGTAAAGTTTTTATAAATTTTAAAAATAATATTTGAATAATAATTTATATAATAAATTATAATGCGTCATAACTTGAGTTTTGCTCCTATGTATGTTTTGGGCTACAGTGTATTTCCTGTAGTTAATAAATGTACAACACACTTAAAATTCATTCTATAAACTATCATTCAAGTATTGATACTTGTAAAATTTATAAAAATTTTATAAGTATAAAAATCTAAGAGAAATTTATAAAATAAAATTATAGTGTATTACACACTTAACATTTACTTTACAGAACCGTTAAAGTTTTATTTCCCTTGGCGATTTCTGTTCAAATAGAAAGAGCTAACTAAGTTGACATTTTCAGTAAAAAAAATTTTATATTAAAAATAACTGGCACTTTAAAAACAGTACTCCGTAATTAATTTAAAAAGTGTCATTTTTTAGTAACTCTTTTTATAATTGACCGCACCTTTGTCTAATCCTCACCTGTATTCGGGGACCTGGAAAAGGGAAAATTACTGGACATACGTTCGGAATAAACGATCTTCGCACGTATAGACGAAGTCCGACATTGACTTGGTCAGATTGATCGATCAAAAACTCTCAATCCGTCTCTTCTCCTGCGCTTCCTCCTCCCCCTCTAACCTAATCAAATCAATATCAGGAGAAGGCACGGATGTCATCAATTGAGCCACCTCCGTTCCAAGAAGCTTCTCGCTGCGACGTCTGCAAGTGCAGCTTCAACACTTTCAGGAGACGGGTACGTCACGATCAGCTACTCGCCCCCCATGACTTTACGCATCGCAATTAAGCGATATTAGCTTGTCATCTCCTTAATTTCGCCCATCTTGGTTTGTTGTGCTGGCTTTGCCTCATTCATCTTTTGATTGTCGCCGCCGATCACAAGGAGCCTGGAAAAATTTAGGATCGATTGCCGTAGTGGTAATCAATCACTCAAATTTATGGATATCGAGAACCACTCAGTTTCATCGTCTCAATGTATGTCTCAGAGGTCAATATTTTGTGATCGACGTCTAGGTCTCTGAGCAATCTTGGTGTGGTGTTATTCTATCGGCTCGGTTGATCTTACTCAGTTTAGAAAGATAGGCTAACTGTTGGATCCAATTTTTTGTACGATGATCTTTGAAAGCATTTAGAAATGCTGGAAAACTTTCATTAGATCTTCTGCTTTATTGGTCATGGGTAGAAGCATCTCGGAAGCTCCTGGTTATTGATTCAATGTTGTGCAAGTCCTCGGCATTGGTTAGTGATTCGGCTATTGCTCCCTTTTAACATATATAGATCTGATGTTTGTATTGATGGTTTTTCACCAACACCAGTAAGTATTTATTTAAACTTTTTGACACGGGAAGGCAATATCTGTTAATGAGTTGGAACTTGGCTAACATTAGACAGAAATTTGAAATTTATGTAAGAAAATTCCCTTCTTTCAGTGTTTTACCGTAGTCTTCAAACTATTAAGTGACATGCTTAGTGATTTTCTTATCCTCCTGAAATTTCTTTGAGTAATCTGGGTGTATTACAGTTAAATTTGTATCACGTGGAACATTTTGAGGATTGAATGATCCTGCATTAAATGTAGTTGTTACTTCTTTTAAATGTGTATTAAATGCTTGTTCTGTACTTCTCTCAGATCATGTAGACTTAGCTGCTCCTCTTTCTTTCTTTCTGTAGCATCACTGCCGACGCTGTGGCCGGACGTTGTGTTATGAACATTCATCAAATCAAATGGTAAGCGCACTATATTTTAGTTTGTGTTTTATTTGTTTAGAGCAAGATCAAAGTTGATAAGTTCTGTATCTGTTTTTGCCTTCGAATTCAGGTTTTACCACAATTTGGCATCCACACGCCTGTTAGAGTTTGTGCTGATTGTTATAATAACTCTTCTGAGTAAGTTACTTCTATGTTCTAGTGATTGATGTCATTTTAATTGTTAAATTATGGCAATGAAGTAGCTCCAGACTTTTAGTCAATCTGCTTGGTTTGTGATGTCTATTACATTTCCCAATATTCTGCGTAGGACTGTGTAAGTTCTTAAGGCCAAGGTAGAGGGGCCTGGACTATCAAGCGTAAATCATATGAGAAAGTTGGGTTAAACTTCTCGGTGTCAAGGATGTCTGACTGCCTAGTTTCATATACATTGTGGAAAAGACTATCATCAATTGCTGAACAGCACAAAATGTGGTGCTTGAACCATGGAAAAAAGCGCGAAGACCGATGATTACCCCTTGGAATATGTCATCAGCTCATTAACACGGCTAGGTCCAATGCAGGAGCTTAATTTTTCTGTACTGGCACTCTAGTCCTGCAAGAGAAATTATAACTGACTAGCTGGGAAAGTTGCATGCATCAATTTTCTTTTTTCAGCTGTAGCTGTATCTTTCCCCTCTTTCATATTGGCTTAAGCAGAGGATGGAAACTGGGGTGTTATTTGTGAAAATTCATTTGCTGTTAGATTCACCAGAACTTGCTAGTTTCAACAACTGATGGCCATTAACCAGCCTCATGGTTACCCTGGATATCTCAATGGTTGGCATCTTGTTTATAGCTTTTCCAAAAATTTTGCTTCACTTTGTCATTCTAAATGTCCCGCCAGATTATGTTGAGGCTTCTTTTTTCAATTATGTTGAACGAGAATTATGCGCAGTGGAGTGATATTAGGTCCGGCTACGCATTACATCCCAATATCTGTCACGAAAATGTGGAGCATGTGTCAGTACTTATGTCTTTTTGTGCCTCAAACTTTGCATTTATGTATTGCAGCTGGATTATTTGATCCAATCATATGGTGCTGCAGTCTGAATTATAAATCTGTAAACTAATTCCTGTAAATGTTTTTTAGATGTTTAAGTTCATTTATATATAGGATCAGGAAGAATAAACTCCTCTTCACAAAAAAATGTGGAAATAAAGTTGATGTGTTTTTTATCCGGCTATCAGGATTTATCAGGACTCAGCTAGCTCTGTAAATTTTGTCATTTTCTCTGATGACTATCTTCATTTCATCTTTACTCATCCCAAAAAAAAAAAGAAAAATTATTTTCGTCTGTTGCAGTAGTGCTATCTCGATCCGTTCCATCCATGGTGAGAGCTTTTTATTTTAGTCCAGTGAATAATAGTTAGATTTTGGGTAAAACTTAAAAGTTGAGAGATATCTGATCATCATTTTGAAGAGAAAAGTTGGAGTTGGGTTTTCAAAACATCTAGGGAAACGTCTATCTTGCATTTTCATCTTCAAGTCTTGCATTTTTTTTATAAGTCAATTATGTGGTTTCATGAAATCAGAATGGAATAAATCCCTGTCATGATTTCAGTACATGTTTTATTGTTCCACAGGCATGAGGCAGTTTAGATATTAAAATATGACGTTCCCTCTCTTCTGTACATAATTATCTTGAGATTGATCACCCAACTTTTGGAATTTTCTAGCCCTGTTAAAGGTGTCACTCAAACTTCAGCTGGAGGTGATCGAGTGTCAGATGCAGTTTCTAGGTTGGACATTTCTGCAGATATAGACACAAAGGCTGAAACTATTTCTAAATCTGCTGGTGTGCTGGAATGCAAGTGTGGGATGCCTCTATGTATTTGTGAGGCTCCAGCACATTCCACTGATACCATTCCCCAGGAGGTATGATTCATAAGAAAATTAATTCTTAGTTTCTAAGAAATATGCGATTGTAAGTTAATTGACCCAACAAGCATAATTAATTCTACAGGGAATTTCAACCACAGTTCAGTCTATTCAAAAGCCAAACAAGACCCATTTTCCAAAGAATAAGGGTTCCACGTCAAACATGAAGAGCTCGTAAGTTAGTTCCAAGTATTCTTTCCTTACGTTGATATTTGTATGGAACTTTTGGATAGGAATGATTTTAGACTTAGTCTTATCTTATAAATGGCAAAAGGTATGTCATTTGTTCGTCTTCTTTCTCTTACCTCTTTAGTACTTTTACCCTGGTTTCATTATTATCCGTATATATTAGATAATTTAACAGCACCTTGGTGGTCCTTTAGACTATGGGATACTGTCACTTAATTGTCAGATGCTATTTTCAATTTACATTCAGCAAGTAAATTCAACTGGAAATTCTTAAGCATTCTGCACTAACATCTCCTGCATTTACTCTTGTATTTACAACTCATCCCTAAATTCTTGTATGACAGTTATAAATTTAAACATTCTGATATAGACGACATTTGTGCACCTGTTTATGTTAGACCAATTACCAAAGAGTTTTCTGAAAAAAGACCAACATCCCATGTTTACTAAAAGGCCCCAGTGCATGCTACTCATAAAGTAGGACATTCCGTCCTCCTGGAGCTGGAAAGGGTACTAGGGTTTCTCTAGCAGATTACAAGGACCTCAATAGGTGGTGTCAATGTATCCTAAGTAAGAGCTGGAAGCAAACCATATAAAAAACCAGGAGTCTCGATGTTAATTACCAAACTTACTATGCTTACCAGGATTTGCCTTCATGATGTAAAAGATCTCTCCTACATGTTGCCCATTGTATAAATACTTACAGAATAAATGGCTATTCAAAGTCAATGTTACAAGTAAAAGCATTTACATTATCTAATCAAATGTTTGTTAGGTGTTGAATGGAATTTCTCTTTCAACAAGGCATTTTGTGTTTTTCCAGGCCGGTAGACTCTGTCAGCTTTGCTTTTTTCGTTTCTTTTTCCATCTAAGGTGATTCTAACAGTTATCCAACTGTACTTCTTACTTGCATGTGAAGGCTGTACATGCCGGATATTGAAATTACTGACTTTTATTTGTGCCTTTGATGGCATTATAGAGGCGTAATCCTCTATGCTTTCTACTGAAGACAAAACCATGAGTGCCATCTTATCTAACATATCACTGGCACTGCCCTAGTCCATGAGGACACAGTTGATTTCTTTAATGGAACTTTGAAGCCATCTGGGGAGCATCCTAAGTCCATGTCGGTTATGATATGTCAGAATTCTTGGATCATCTGTTGGTAGGGAGAAGTGATTTCCTGAAAGGAGACACTTTTGCAGCAAAAATGAGATGGTGGAACAAGTGGGGACCAATACAAGTGACAATTCCATAGGAAACATACTTTACATTTTAGCCTTTACTGCTGATTCTACTGTGCTGGAGTTGACTACATTGTATGTAATATAATAACTTTGAGGTCAATGAGATGGCTAGGGTCCTTATTGAGGCAGAATAGAAATCCCTTGATCTTGGATGGCTCCTGTCTACCCTTGATTATTCTTCCTCTGCGAGGTGCAGTAGTGTGTACTGTTCATTACTTTTCTATTGTTGCAGGAGTGATTTTAACCCTGGTAAATTGCTTAATGGATTGATTTGTCATACCCTCAAGACACTCATTTATGATCATAACTCTCCTGTTATCCTTTTTCTAAAGGGATTATTCACGCCGGTGCCCTTCCTAGATCAGAGTGAAATCTCTTGAGATAAAAGCTACTACCTTGTTTCCACTCTTTAAGTATTACGCTTGTTTTCTTTCAGCATGAAAATAACCTTGTATAAGTATAGAACCTCGTTAAGTGATGATGTATGAGACATTAGATTGTCATCAATGGAGTTCCTGCTCCTCTAAAGCATTTCTGATATTTAGCCAAGATAGTTTTGACTTAATTACAGTGTTGTTAAACTCTTGGCTTTTGTTTATTAATTTAACTCTTAAACGTCTGTTTGGATACCTTGACATTCAAAATTTGGTCCTGTTGTCTAACTACTCCGACTGTTAATGAATATGTTTAGATAATTATCTTGTGCAAAAACTGCAGATCTATTTCAAATGCTGGTGAAGACATCCACGCTAATTCAGAAAATTCTAAAATCAACTATGAAGCCAATGGAGAGGTATTTGCTACTTTCTGGATATTATTTCTAAATTAAACTGAAGCATTTGACTTTGTTTATTGATATTGATTTCATTTTTATGTCATGCTTGTTCTCAGGGTTTAAGAGAGGCAATAAAAAATGATGATGCCGCTGCCGTGAAGAAGCTTCTTAGAGAGGTATTCGCTCTGAACTTCCGCTGCTGAAATCCTGCTTTGCTTTCCCAACTTAAAATTATAGTACTGTGATACCATTTTATGGGCAGGGTGTTGATGCTAACTATCGTGATAAACAAGGAATGTCTTTGCTTCATCTGGTAGCACTCTTCCCTCCCTTTCTCTGTGTCACATGACCGCCGCCATTTATTTGTCTTCTGTTACTTCTGCGTTTTTTCCCCTATAACTATCTGATACTTCTATTTTAAATATACTACTACTGATTCAATATCACCCATATTGTCCCTGCAGGCAGCTGTCTTTAACCGAACCAATATTGCTTTTATTCTCATGGAGAATGGAGCAAACACTGATTATAGGAATGCACAGGGAAAGTAACTTGTTCCTCACTTGGATATTTGATGTTTCCTTTGGTTAGAGTTTTAAGTTAACTCAATTACATTGCTCTTTGAACTGAGGTCTTTCTCCTTACCAAGATCCTGATGGGATGGACTGTTAAATTTCTAGCAGCAGTGTTTTTTGATCCCAGTGAATAGAACAAAAGTAACACAAAAGATGGGAAATAGTGTAAAACCTTCACCTAATGAAAATCTCTGCCTAGGCTCTGAAATGTTGCTAAGCTAAACTCTGTCCAAAAGGATGTTAAACATGCTACAGCACTCCACTGAAGAACTTCGGAGCCTAATGCATGCATGTTTATGAAATATTGTCAATTTTCAGCATGATGTTGGCAGAATTCATGGTGACTGAGTTCAAAATTTTGTGAGGTGGCTCTAGAATCTGAGACTGCTTTCTCTGTTTAGCACTTTTCTTTTCTAGTTTGAGTAGCTGCAACTCTTCTTTCTGGGGTTCATTGTAATATATCATTTGGTAATACAAATTCTTCATGAGTATATGCGTAGCAAATAATTCAGTAATTTGTGATGAGATAAAATCGGTTGAATTTGGTGGCCGCATGGCAGTGTATGTTTCTGCATTGTTGCAAGAATTTGGGATTTACTGACGGATTACTTGTTTCATTTTTACAGGAGAGACTCCTCTTGATTGTGCACCAGCAACCCTGCAATACAAGATGCGGAAAAGGATTGAAGAGGGCAACTAGCATGCAACCTGCAATACCCACTGCCCATGGAAATTCACCTTGAGGGGCTCTCTTTTCATTATTAGCTAGAAGTGCCAGTCGGATGCCATCGCCTCAAGAGCTATGTTGAGCCAACCACTCACTAATTTCTTCTACATTTTGTCATGCGCTGATGATATGTTCCCTCAAGGCTGGTACGATATCACTTGGAATATTCAAAATGGACTTTCTCCCTTGGTTGTTTCGTGTGTTTATGCATTTGAAGATATGAGAATTCTTAAATCTCCAAGCTGGTGTGGTGGATGAGATTGGGCACAAAGGTCACTCACCTATCTTCCACACTTTCCAAGTAGAGGTAGCATAACTTACGATTTTTGCTGAAAGCATAGCATGTTCCGTCACTTCAGTCCTCACCAGCTCTTTTTCTACATTGGAAGAGTGACAACTATTGCACAAATTACATTGAGGGCATAAGCATATATATGTATATGTATTTGATGTTGGAATCATATGCACGTCTGGAATCGCACATGGTGAAGTAAATCTAGAACTGCGACCGGGTCAAGGGAATTTAGCCTAAAATGATGAGGATGCTATTTAACTCTTTCATTGTTGGGTCAACCATATGGAGTTGAGGACATAAGCAACTTGGAAGACCTTATCCAGCCCAATAAACAAACTAGCTGGAAGACTGGCACACTGATATCTGCTTTGGTATGTGAAACTAGTATATGGAATTGATTATGAAATATGAATACAATCTAAAATACATCAATATCCTCAATCTGCAATAAGTTATATGGAATACAATCTATTGTTCAACTAACAGGTTGAATGCTAATTTATTTGAATTTGTTTCTAACATTCAATAAGCTCAAAAATAGATTAACTAACATCAATAAGAGAAAATGAAAAATTGTTACTGTTTTGACAGTTGATACATTTTATAAAATATTGAGGTGTTTGAGATTGGACCGAAGACAGAATCAAGAACCCGAAAGGTCTTCAATATTGTAAATATTTGTTAAACCAAATCTACAGATCCTTACCAAAATGGTCTCTTTAAAAGGACAATAACAAGGGTGATTTAACCATCTTAGTTACATAATATTCGGGCTTCCATATATTGGGCGAACTTAAAAACTATTAACATCAGCATCGTGAATGTAATATTGCTAAAGACCTAGTATAATATAAGAAGTTGGTATTTGTCAAGATTCATGTTCAAGAGTTTCTCTAGTGATATTGTTTAGAGGGAAATTGAGCATGATACCTTCAAAAGGGTTGCTGAAAGTCTAACGAGAAATACTAAATGAGAGAGCAGGATTCTCATCCTAGAAGAACTTATATTATTTTTCTAAAGCATCAATTAACCGGATTTCTAAATTCTCGTAAGGCCCCCTAGGAATTCCTTCCAAAGCCTGTTGAATAATTTTTATAAATTCTATCGTTTCACTGATTCGGACTAAATAATGAGCGGGGTGAAAATTTTTTTAGCATTATTCCAAGAGGTGTTTTTGTAACTAACACTATTTTATATCAAATTCAAAAAATAGCACCACTATTTAAAATTTCTAGTAAATTTTTTTTATTAATCCCAATCCTACCCATGTCATTTGTAACCCTAACTTCCTCTCCAATCTCCTCTTCCTCTCCAATCCTGCCCGGCGCCTCCTCCTCCCAGCCCTCCAGCCGGAAGCTCCGGCTCCCGGTCGCTCCCGGCCGAAGCTTCGGCTCCCGGCCGTTCCTCTCGGCCCTCCTCTCTACCTCGCCCGACACCTCCTCCTCCCGGCCCTCCAGCCCGAAGCTCCGGCTCCCGGCCCTCCTCTCCACCTCGCCCGACAACTCCTCCTCCCGGCCCTCCAGCCCGAAGCTCCGGCTCCTGGCCGCTGATCCTCCTCCTACCGGCCCTCCAAACTAATTTGATTGAATTTATGTGTAGGTGAGCTTGTCTGCTATTGTTGAAACTGCACTATTGAGTTCAGTGTAGTCAAAGAAGTATGGGGATGCGCTTTACTTTTGGGTTCGGATGGACAAGGACAGAAGAAACCCTATGCTACAGGGCTTTTGGGGCTTCTGTGATTCTATAAATGCTGGAAATTGCAAGTTAGGGTCACAAAAGAACCTCTTTTCATGGATCTAATATTGCATGGTATTCAAATCCAGATTCTGATTTTCTGGCTAAACACATCTTCACTTTTAAAGGTTTGCCTTCTCGGAGGCTCTCAAGAGAATGTACGACTTCAAGCATGATTTGGCTGATTTTTCTCCCCTGATGATGGTGGCACGTGGTCTGTGATGCAAAGTTAGGCTCTTCCCACCAAGTCATACCTGGAATTCATCATGTTTTCAAGGTATTATGTTTTGATTTTATGAAGCTTGAATTTATTCTTTGGTGTTCCAAATTTTCTCCACTTGCCAAAAAAAAAAATGAAATGAAGCAAAAGGGATGTGCATTTTTGTGCAACCAAGATAGTCTTCTGCACTGCACTGTCTAGTGTCAAGCATTGAGGTGGGGGTTGAGGCTGGTGGTGGTATAGGGTAGGGAAGAGGAAATTCTTCTTTTGCTTTAACTCCATGTGACTGATAGTATCAAGATCAAGATATCAGGAAGTTATTTTTATGATGATTATGCGGATGTTTGTGGATGCATTAGACGCACAAATGTACAAAGAGCATCATTGGACTGGGCACTGTTATTTAAGTTTGTCCAAAGTAAATTTACCCCTTTCTCGGACTCGACTCTTTCTTTTACTTATGATACTAAGAATGACAAACTACGATATAGTCTCACTATACAAATTGGCAAGATAAGACCTTGTTACTCTTATTTTATTTTTCATGGTGAAAAGAAAGTAAAATAAAAAGGTATATTAAGAGGGGAAAAATAGAAGTGATATGTTTGTTTTCCGTTCTTGTCCTTCATTGGATTGAGAGGATTCCTGTTTTGCCTTAATGCAGGACAAGCAATGCTATTCTCGGGTTCTTGAGCTACTTGTGAATGTTTGGGCATACCATAGTGCAAGGAGAATGGTGTGTGTGGACCCACATACTGGTTTAATGCAAGAGCAACACATGTTCCTCAATAGGAAAGGCACTTTGGTCCCGAGAAATCTAAAACTGGTCAAGAGAAATTAAAGATAGGTCCTGAAAATGTACATGGGCGCTTCAGTCCCGAGAATTTTAGAATTGGTCCTGAGAAATATGAAACTGGTCAAGAGAAATTCAAGATAGGTCTTGAAAATATACATGGACACTTTGGTCCCGAGAATTTTAGAATTGGTCCCGATAAATATGAAATTGGTCAAGAGAAATTCAAGATAGGTTCTGAAACTATACATGGACACTTTGGTCTTGAAAATTTTAGAATTTGTCTCGAGAAATATGAAATTGATCAAAAGAAATTCAAGATAGGTCCTGAAAATGTACATGGGCACTTTGATCCTGAGAATTTTAGAATTGTTCTTGAGAAATCTGATACTGGTTAAGAGAAATTCAAGACAGGTCTCGAAAATATATATATGCACTTTGGTCCAAAAAAATCTCCAATATATCCTGAAAAATCTGAAACTGGTCAAGAGAAAATGTACAGTTTGCTATGAAGTTACATGGATAATTACATGAATAATTTGGTCCACAAGATTTTTAGATAGTTCTCGAGAAAATATCGAAGCGACATACATAGTTTGCTACCAACAATCATGACAAAGTCAAATTTGTGCTTCTTCAGTATCAGGTAGGTCTACTCTCATTGGACATGTTTGTTTGTTATGTCCTATTTGTTGGCAAATCCCGCATCGATGATGACTGGATGTACGTACCATTCCACTAGACGAACTCGGCTGATTTGAGTTGTTAACTCTGTTTGCACAACTGGATGACAAATGAGTGTACGACCCACAGTATCTACACTTCTTCCTAGTTTGTGTCTCTGATGATGAGAAATACGACTCCTATGAGGTCTTCCTCCAATATTTGTCCTCCAATATTTGTCTAATACAACTCTATAATAAATCGACTATTATTATGAGGAATAATGGACTGCACCTTTCTATACAACTCATCATATGATATATCCATCGGGACAATTATGCCTTTAGACTTATTTGACTCCCCAAATATCGATAACCTCCAGCTGTACACTCCCATTTTCCATTGAACATAATCACCACTCGAACGCGCTCCATATTACCTATCCATTAACATGAACATAGGTCCTGAAAACTTATGAATAGGTCTCGATAAATCATGAATAGGTCACGATAGAGTTTAAATAGATACCGATAAATAGGTCCCGAGAAATCATGAATAGGTCCCGAGAAAATCTAAATATGTACTGATAAACAGGTCCTGAAAATTTATGAGTAGGTTCTGAAAAATTATCAATAGGTCCCTATAAAGTCCAAATAAGTACCGATAAACAGGTCCCGAAAATTTATGAATAGGTCCCGAAAAATCATGAATAAGTCCTGATAAACTTTAAATAGGTACCGATAAACAGGTCCCGAAAATTTATGAATAGGTCCCGAAAAATCATGAATAAGTCCTGATAAACTTTAAATAGGTACCGATAAACAGGTCCCAAAAATTATGAATAGGTCCCGAAATATCATGAATAGGTCTTGGCGACTGGGATACTTTTCACTAGGACAATAACACAAAAATACCTAAACAAGCCTCGATACTTTTCACTGGGACGATTAGGTAACGGTGAGTGGGAGGTTGTCGTTGTTGTTGTTGCCGGTCTGATCGTCGCCGGTCGCCGCGTGTGCCGCTCGTGATGCTCCAATCACTGCCTGTCGCCCGTAATGCTCCGATGAGGCTGTCGCTGACGCCTTGCTCCGGTGAGGCCGATGCCTGTGCTCCGGCGAGGCCGTCGCTCAGGTGAGAGAGACAAGAGAAAGGAGAGAGGAGGGAGAGAGGAGAGAGAGAGAGAGACAATGGAGGGAAAGAGGGCTGCAAATTTTAAAAATGAGAGAGAGCTCATAAGGGTATAATAGACTTTCACTATAATGAGGTGCTAGTTTTTCAAATGTTTACAAAGTAGTGTTACTCTTAAAATAAAGGGGAGGAGCAATGCTATTTTTGGCTATTAACACATAATGAGCTATGAATCTTCTTCTTTTTGCCAATGGATTTTCCAATCAAATTCGTTGTAACATTCATAATGATCAACTTTACGAAGATCCCATTGTATTCCAGAAGCCAAACTCTGCCTTACGTAAAGTTGCCAGAGTACGATTAACCTCTGGATTTGAAATCACTGCTTATATACCCGGTATTGGCCATAATTCACAAGAACATTCTGTAGTCTTAGTAAGAGGGGGAAGGGTTAAGGATTTACCCGGTGTGAGATATCACATTGTTCGAGGAACCCTAGATGCTGTCGGAGTAAAGGATCGTCAACAAGGGCGTTCTAGTGCGTTGTAGATTCTTATCCAAGACTTGTATCATTTGATGATACCGTGTGAATCGCTAGAAACATGTGAAGTGTATGGCTAACCCAATAACGAAAGTTTTAACCCTACGGCATAGAAGGAATAGGAAAGGACCATCTAGAACTATTTTAAATTTAAAACGGATTAGTAGACCTGGCCTACGAATCTATTCTAACTATCAACGAATTCCTAGAATTCTAGGCGGGATGGGGATTGTAATTCTTTCTACTTCTCGAGGTATAATGACAGACCGAGAGGCTCGACTACAAGGAATCGGCGGAGAAATTTTGTGTTATATATGGTAATCTTTATGATATCCGAATTGTATTCGGAATTTCTTATTTGTCAACGAAAAGGGGCGGAGTAGTTGATATCACTCTTCCTACATTAGTTGATACTTCTAGGGGTTTTACCTAGAATGCTAAAATGAAAGAACAAAAAAAATTATTCATGAAGCTTAAATTAGTGAATCAATACCTAATGGTATGTTCAGGTTTCATTTAGATAATGAAGATCTAATTCTAGGTTATGTTTCAGGAAGTATCCCACGGAGTTTTAGTTTGATACGTATAATAGCAGTCAAGGTTGAAGTAAGTCTTTATGTTATGCTTCAACCAGAAAACGTATAATTTATAGACTCCACAACAAGGATTCGAAAGATTAGGGGGTTTTTTCAACTTCAACATACCCCTCATGGAGCTAGAATTCGAGGTTTCCAATTTCAAGAAACTTATTTTCTTCCAATCCAAAAGTATATTCGGAATTAAGTTAAGGAACGACAACTATGAAAATAAGGGCCTCCGTTCGTAAAATTTGTGAAAAATGTCGACTGATCCGTAGGAGGGGGCGAATTATAGTAATTTGTTCCAACCCGAGACATAAACAAAGACAGGGCTAATCTTGTTAAAATGGACTCTCTAACATAAAGGATCCGATCCAATGAAAAATATAAGATCTCCTTTAACATGAAATGGATATATCCATATATCTCTGATTTGGATGATAAAGTATGGCAAAATCTCTAGCAAGAACGGGTTCACGTAGGGATGGGCGTAGTGGTTCACGTAAAAGTGCACGTAGAATACCAAAGGGAGTTATTCATGTTCAAGCAAGTTTCAACAACACCATTGTGACTGTTACAGATGTACGGGGTCGGGTAATTTCTTGGTCCTCTGCCGGTACTTGTGGATTCAAGGGTACAAGAAGAGGTACGCCATTTGCTGCTCAAACCGCAGCAGGAAATGCTATTCGGACAGTAGTCGATCAAGGTATGCAACGCGCAGAAGTCATGATAAAAGGTCCTGGTCTCGGAAGAGATGCAGCATTACGAGCTATTCGTAGAAGCGGTATACTATTAAGTTTCGTACGTGATGTAACCCCTATGCCACATAATGGCTGTAGACCCCCTAAAAAAAGACGTGTGTAGAAAAAAAATGAAAGAAATTGAATTTCAAGAGAAATAAATGATTCAATGATCTGATCAAATCATATTAATATGGTTCGAGAGAAAGTAACAGTATCTACTCGGACACTACAGTGGAAGTGT